>VZRS01009487.1:183644-199066 GCA_013398055.1 Ifrita kowaldi
CAACCTTTAAAAAAATGGTAGTACCCTGTCAGGGACTTAGGGTACAGTACATCCCCCTGAGGGAGAAAACTTTAGTGCCATGTACCAGGGACAAGGAGACTACCAGGTGACTCGCTTACTAATTTGTATACTGCAATGTAGGCAGTTTGAACTTTCATTCTCTGATACTCCTTTTTTTAGAAGTATTTTTCAAAAGGATTAGAACTTCCTGCCAAGTCAGCCTTTCATTTAATAAATTTGCTTCGAGGTCCTTCATTGAAGACACACTGAGACTTCTGAAATCTATTTGTGTAACCTCCAGTTTGTTCTGTCTTTCACTGTTGCCTGTACCTAACTGACAAAACCAAGAACTTTGGGATTCTGAGAAAAAGCTCAGTTGTCTCTAGAGGAAAACCCAACAGAACCATGTCCACATGGAAGGAAATTGTAGTTCAGTCTCAGCTGACCATTTGCTGCTTGTCCTATTTGTTTTTTCTAGACCTAGATTAGTTTGTTAACTAGATTAGTTAATGTCCTTGAGTGCAAGCAGGGGAAGGTATGCTTGTTCTGCAAATTAGTCACTGTAAGATAAAATGACAAGAAGATGAAGCAGACTGAGGCTGATGTTGTAAGAATTATTCAAGTAATGGTAGATTAAGGACAGAATTATTTAATCCGTACAAGAAAATTTTTGTCTTCCACAGAAACTGGGCCCTTCCCTTAGAGGGGCCATGAAGTGGTGGATTAGCAAGAAAGGATCTGAGTATTTAAATCTAGCTAGATTCTTAAAAACCCAAAGCAATGTGCCAAGGCCGAAAAACCTCCGCTTTTTTTTTCTTCTGAGAGCAAAGATCATTTACCACCACAAGAACAGTCCCATGTTCTGGTCATGGAGAGAATGCTTCCTTTATCCCCCTGTAAAACACATCTTTGGACGTCTTTTATGACCCAAATATGACAGTGGAGCACTGCCATGTAGAGCAGATAGCAAGAAACTTCCTAGAAGAAGGATTAAATGTGTTGCTTTCAGTTACCATGACAAAAGGAAAAAAGCACTGTAAATGAGAAGACACCAAAAAACTTAATTTCTCCATCTTAGAAGGACTGAAAATAAGGTACTTTCACTCCTGAAAAGAACCCCAATGCAGTTAGTCTGGTCCAAGTTGCCTTAATTGCCGAGCCATATGAAAAGTCCTAGCCATGTTACATTAATGTTCTACTAACAGAAGAAACAGTTCCCAAGATACCTAATACGTTGAGAAGTATTTATACTGAAAGTCTTTTATTCTTCTGTTGCTAAAAAGACTTTACTGGCTTAGAAGATTTGACTTGCTTTCCAAATTCAGAGTGTTTAGAATAGTTTCAGAAATCCCAGCTTTTTCTAACAAGCTCACAGCCCAAATAAAGCCCCCCACTGTGCCTTATTTTAAGGCAGAACATAATTGTGTCCCATCACCAGAGCTTTTCATAACTGCTTTTATTGTAAGCAACGAAAACACAAAAATCCCTGTTAAATGCAGCACCCTTCTTAGCCCCAGATTAAGCAGTGGTACTTGGGTTTCTTCAGTTGTTCAACTTGTAAAGGAACAGTCGCCTTAAGGGGTCTTCAAGGGATTGATGAAAATAGAAGAATTTATTGCTTAAATTCAATCTTTTCACATTTAGCATTAAAAGTAAGAGTAAATATACCCTGTGCATCCTCACAGGAAAGAATCAAAGGACTCCAGGTGCCACAAACTCATTTTCCCGAAAACTACTAAAAAAAAAAACCCACCCAACCAAAAACCAAATGCAAACTGCTTTATGCTGTCTAATTTTCATTAATTTAAGAAAAACACACAAATATTCTGGATGATACTGTCAGGCTATAAGCCAGACCCTTTAAACTCACAGACTGTGACCAAATTTAGTCTGCCAACATATTTAAAGCATCAATAATCAGAAAAAAACTATTTCTTTACTCATCTCCTCACAACTATATAAGGGGAGAGAGGAACTGGTGGCCATGTAGGGAGAAATATATATCCTTTAATTAAAGGAAGATCAAGAAGTACATGCATCAACAAGGCAGGTTGATGCCCATGTAGCCCAGCAAATAGAAAGTGGGTATGCAGGCAAACAACAGGTTACTGAGATGACTGATAGTGCTGACAAGTTTTGTTGCACATGCTCACACAAACGAAGGGATGATCCCAAACAAGGTCTGCGAGAAGGAAAGGAAGTACAAGACAGTGAAGCAGAAGAAAAAAAGATTTTATTCAGAGACAGAGGAAATCTCCTGTCCTTCAGCTCTTCCTTACCCTGGAACTCCATCTTCTTGTTGTGAAAGAGAGAAAAAAGAGGAGATATGTTCCTTTCCCCAGCAATATTGAGCTTTCCTTCCTGTCTGGTTCATCCTCCTCAGAAACTCGCTATGATTCATTCCCTGCAGACTCGGATCTGTGCTGCTCAGCTGCCAAACTTGTTCAGAAGCAGGTATACTCCGCTCTCCTCCCTCCACCAGCTTTGCACAAAGTTAACCAAGGGCCCATAGGAAGCCCCTTTCTAGGTACTCCTTCCTCAAAGGATGAACCTGGGATTCATCTGCTTTATTGAGGCTCTAATAACCCGTTAGCTTGTCCAAGATGGTGTTATGCTGTTATTAGTCCAGGTACAGTTCCTCTATGAAGCTGGGGGCACAAGTAAACCACCCTACAAGCAGAACTTACCTTAACTTTCCTTACAGGGAGTGAAAGGCTTTTTCTGATCCTCTTTGACTGTGTTCAGATTGTTAAATTAAAGAAGTGCTAGAGCCCTAGTCATCCACATTCTTCCTTAAGTCCCAGGCACCAACTCAGTGAGCTCTCTCCAAGCTAAATCTGCCAGGGGGAGTGGTAACTGTAAGTGGTGTGGACATGAGCCAGCCAGAGCCATTTGAACTTGGATCAATCCCTGGCCATTTTCAATTAAGCAATATAAATTCCGTCTTATGTTCCTGAACAACTAGGAGGAGTTTAAGGTGGGAGAAGGATATCGATGCCAAACTGAAGGTGGACATTTCTTACTCACAATTCTGACTTGCCATCTGTTAACAAGAAGAAGAGACTGGCATTCCCTTTGAAGTTACTTGAAGATCTCCACTATAGGTTTCTGGATGCAGATCTTTGGTCATCTACAAGGACTGAATGGCACCCAACATTCTTGACCTGTTTGACTGTGAACTTAATAAGCTATTGGAAGAAAAACATTAATACTAAAATACAAAAATTAATACTAAACCCACAGTACCTTCTTCTATAGTTTGTACCGTCCAGAACATGGTGTCTTATACAAAGATTTACACAGCTTAAGATCCACAGAAGCATACATTCTGCATTTTAAAAGTTGTGCTGTAAAACAGTTTGGAGGGGGATATTACATATCCTCTCACCAGCAGTTGCTGTGGCAACTACACAGCCTGTTTCAGTTTAGACTGAGGGCCACCCTCACGAGACAACTCCTGTGCCATCATCTCTCCTGCAGGTGAGCTGCAGGTGTTACCCCAGGCAGCTGCAGCACACACAGGGCTCCACACACCCACGCAGGTCCAAAGCACCGAGGACTGCCAGACAGGCTGCTCACAGGGTATCCACGTGACAGCAGGAAGGCAGGAGGCCCTGGACACTCAGCCTAAGATCACCCTGAAGGCCACTTTCTCAGAGCTATCCAGTGGCAGCTGGTAGACTCAGGGGAGCGTGGGAGCACCTTCATTTATAATAGCAAAGCAATGTTTACAAGGATATCTCACCTTTAGCAAGATAGCTATAAATGGAATAAATTGAGAGAAGCTAGACTCTCAAATATAACTCTCTTATATGTCCTTGGAAAGAAACACTTCTAGAAATAGACATTTTCCATGAAAATATCCTTAAATTTCAGATCTATTTGCTCCTCAACTGGTAAAGAGCTTCAACAATTTCTAAATTCTGCTTGCCTGTAGGACTCTCTATCACTAACCTGTCTAAATGACTATAGACTCCTTTAATCCCTTTATTATTTACTTTATAACTTCTTTTGTCATTCTGGTTTTTCATCTCCCTCTGAGAATAAGTGGGAGAGAGAGCATCCCACACTATTCATGTATCATCCACATAGCCCCTGAAAAAAACTCACCTAACGTACTAACATCACATTCTGACTTACTTTTGTTCCAACTTCGGCAAGTTCCACCCCCAAATGCTTAACCTACATATATGACTACAAGGGCTTAGCATCTACCTTCTCCTTATCTTCTGTCTTAAATCTATTAGCAGGTGTTCTTTTTGGCAGCCAGCCGAGACCACAGTTACTCCAGACAGCCACTGAAGTCCAAGGAAAAGGAACTTCAGAAAACATAACAAACCCTTGTTTTGCTGTTTCTCCTGATACTTTTTGAAAATATTTTAACCCAGACTGCACAATGTATACCTTACTTCTGCTTTGGTTATAAGGTCCTAAACTTCTACCTCCACTTTCATTCAGATGGCAGCTGGCACAACTGGAATAAAATCATTCTCATCCAGCATCCAAGAGAAACTTAGTAGCATGAAATTTAGTAACCCTACAGTTAAACTACCATGATATTCACCTTCATATACCTATGTTCAATTATTTTTTTCTCACTGTGCTTAAACACTTTTCTTTTTTTTTTTCCTTTTTTTTTTAATGAGAGCACCATATTAATGTAGCTATCTTGAAGAACTGCTTAGAGAGTGTTTTTATCAATGGTGTGCAGCAATAGTCAAAATCAACATCCATGATGGTGAAATGCTAAGAAAGCCAATGTCTTCAAAGGCATACTTTCACAGAAAACTTTCAGTCAGAAGAGACTATCTTCTGTGGCACAGAAATCACTGGATTCATCTCCACTTCATGTCAGTAATGCTTCAGATACATCATTTCATGTAAACTGCAAAGACGAATCAAAATGAGGGAAGACACTAGAACAGAAAATCACAATTACTCTATTCCCACTACTTTGGTGCACATTTCTCCTACCATGTAACCTGATTTATTTTACCCAGATATGTATTACATAGGAAACTACAACAGCTTAATTCTTTTCTCTTATATTTTCACTATTCCACAAACATTATCAGAGTTTAAAATCCAGTTTGAAAACAAAATAAGATCACCTTCAAAAAATGTGGTTCTTCCATACAAACACTACGTAATGACTTACCTGCTGTAAAATAATCCCATACTGCTTTCAGACACCTGTTCCATGGAAGAGTCCATGCTACAAGTTTCAAAGGTAAGAGAATTCATCTCTGCCATGTTTCAAAACTTTGTGCATATAGCCAGAGCTCAACACTTCAGCAAACAGGGTTTAGTAACACGTAGTCACTGGCTCTGCCGCTCGTGTCCCTGGTCAGCAGAAACCCTAGAGCATGTTGCACTGAAGTGGCATGTTACAATCCTCTCCTACAATAATGTCTCTAAACTAGGCTATCAAAAGTGAGCTCAAAGGTGAACAAGGTGAACCAAAAGCAAGCAAGATCCAAACCACAGGTTTGCTCTGTCTGTACCCTGCTGAGGTTATGGACTTAAGGGGCATGCCTTGCATCCACACAGGTTTTGCAGTTCTCTGGGATGTCTTCTGCAGGGTGCCATGGCCACTAGCTTCAAGAAGATACATAGCACTTAAGTGAACAGACAAAGCCAGGACCTGGAACCAACTCCCTACCAACTCAAATAAGAAATGCCCAGCACTAATATCCAGAAAACTTCCTGGGAAGCTGAGGAGTCCTGCTTTAACAGCAGAATCTCACACAAACCATTTTATCCTCAAGCAAGCATTACTCTCAAATCCTCCTCAAAACAAATGAAAAGGATAACATTCGTTTAGGTCTTCTAAAACCTCTTGCTGATTTTACTGTCTTTTCCTAATCAATCGCAATGGCTTTACAGCCTCTGCATTTCTTTATTCTGTTATTTTTCTGCTACTGTAATTTAGCAGAAAGTGGGAAAACAATAATGTATACAGTTCATGCCCAATAAAACAAAGTCTAGTCCATCAGCCTACCCTCTGTCCATCCTAAATGCCTATTATATCATTAATAAAATAAGCCTGTGCAGTTGTTATGCTCATGGTCACTAGCTAATTATTCAAAGTGGTGGAGAGGACTTAAAAATATCTGAAAGAAATACAATTAGGGGTTAATTTTCCTCAAAGACCCTCTCCAAAGTAAAAACATGAGATGCTTGCAAAAGGACAAGGTGAAAAAAACTCAAAGAGTCATGAGAGGCTATAATGGAGATAATAGAGTTTGGGATGGATCAAGGTCATATTCACAGAGACAATAAACGTCTGAGTAAAGCCAGGAGACTAGTAAATGTTGGTTATGAAACTGTGTAACCAGACTTTTTAAGGCAGAAAGTCTCCTTCACATGGGGACAAACATAAGAAAGAAAGGATTTAAAACAGCAAGGGACTAGGAAGAACTCTCTCAGGGGTGCAAAGATTTACAAATTTTAATCCACCTGTTAACGCTATTTTAAAATATGGATTTTAGTGAGAGAGTCGAAGCCACAAAATTGCACCTGGGCTTTAGACATCCTAAAGGTAGTTCACAGCTGAGATCTTGGGTTGATCTCCTAGTGGGATAATCAGCCTACACCACATTTAGGTTCGGTTTCTCAGGAGCTATTAGCTGTCTGGGTTTGACTTGCAATTTCAAGTTCCAAGAAAATCAGAACTGTGAAGTGGCTTTTTGTATCATCAGTACTATGAATTAACAGGGACTACTATTAATTTAATCCTCATTAAGATATTCCTGATCAGTTATTCTATAAGATAATACTATATTAATGATTTAACTGGGGTTTTTTAAGCATTTCCCTGTGCTATAATTTTTCCACATCTTTTCCCACATCATTTTTTTCCATTTATTTTCCACTATGTTTTGCACTGGTAGTTCCTCTCCATCTCATTCAATGTCAGTAAACATACCTATATGGCAATGAGTGTAGATATGTGTAGAAACTGCTGAGCAATGGTAAAGCTCCATAGTACATTTCTTTAATGAGAAGCATGAACTGGGAACTGTTTCATCTGGACGTTTTGTTTGATTGTAGCAGGACATGCTTAGAAATACATTTACTGAAAGAGTAACAAGTCTGGCAAACTTGCCTTCTTTAAATTAACATTTTCATCTCAAACTTCATTAAAGGGCAATGAAATTCCTGCATGTTTCCTCTGCTAGCATTGGTGAGAAGCAAGAGATTTATATGTAAACAGAAGTCTTTGCTTCTATATGCAAGCTCTCTCTCCTATTCAAACCATTCAACAAAGGTACAAAATTCTAGTTTTCAGTCACACTACAGCTTAATTCTTTAAAAGGTTCTTCAAGGGAGTAGTATTCCACTTCTCCCCTCAAGAGAAAGGACATTGTGAAAACATGCCCTTTTCAGGAGATACTTCCTTATCCCACAGGCCTAGAAAATCCACAGAAATTAACTTCTTTTAGCTGGATGAAAGCAGCGCATGCAAAGGGGATGTGTCAGCTGCTGCCTCATTTTTGTCCTCCAAAGTCAAAGATATCCTAAACCCTCAGCAAATGCAAGTTATACTGCACAGGAACCAAGATGACAGAAATGCCCAGGATTTCAAGACAGTTCAAGGAAGGAAAAGGCACCATGACAGAAGTGCTTTTCACTGAAAAGCTCTCCATAAACAGTAATCACAAACAAGGACCAGGAATAGCAGTGGTAGCCTCTGTTTTCCAGCAGAAGAACCAAGGAGTACCCACAGAAAGTGCAAACTCCTCCACATCCTTTCCACACAGCACGTGGTTATGCGGAGCTTGCTGCCATGCAAAGTTTTTTGATGCCCAAAATAGAAACGCTGTTTGATAACTAAAGTTGTGCAGCTCTTTCAGAAGCTACTACACACAGTGACCTGAATGCAAGCTCTGACTTCAGACAGTCCAGTGACAGCTGAAAACTGAGAGGACAAATTAGGGGAAGGATCAAACCCAAAGACTGGCCCATGTCTTGCACTTTTTCTTACACCAACTGATGCCCAGAGATGGAGATGGAACATGCTCAACAGCTAAGGCAAGACAAGACATGCTCAACAGCTAAGGCACAAGTCCTACACATTCTGTATCTTCAGAATGTTCTTATCTTTTCAGATCACAAAGCCATACACAAAAAAACATGGATGACATGATGAATTTTTTGTGAAAAGCAAAGTCTATTCCTCTCTTAGCTCAGTAAAATAACAGGTCTTTTGGGAATCTCCTTAGAACATTGTTTTTCATAGAGGACTACAGTTTATTTGTATCACTGTCCTCAAGCAAAAGCCAAAAAATTCCAATGGAATTAAAATGTTTAACCTTGGTTTCATTCTACTGTCTGACAGGACCAAGTACATTTTAGTGCCACAAAAGATTAAAGCAAATAATTTCCAAGACAGTGTCTACTCCACGCAAGCGCTAAACTTGTTCAGTGCAATTCCTCGTGCTGTTTCCAGTTGAAAGTCAAATAAGCAGGTGTCAGAGCGAAAAGACAAAATACAGACATTAAAATTAGACTATCAATTTCTGTCAGCAACTGTGTGCTACCTATTGTCATTTGACCCACAAAACCATTCAATATTAACTCAAAAACTATTAAAATTTTGATTATGTTCACCACAGTATGGTACCTAAAATAGTGCATTGAATTTTACTGCAGAAGGTGTTATTAATCTGGCTTGTGCAGATATTACTACAGATATTATTATTCTGACTTCTCAATGCTGTTTCATCAGCAACTGTTTACTTCCCTTGCTACCATTTAATGTGAGTCCTTCTAACAGCATATGCTACAAATACACCAAACCTGCATTCCATGGATCCATTAATGCCTTTCAGGTAATGATTTTTGAGGTCTTGCCCTGAAAAAGTTCTTCTTCAGAGTCAGTGTGCTCCTGTTTTGGATAACAACTTTGTTAGTTATTCACACACTATTTCTCTTTGCTGTAGAGTATATTAAAAAGAATACATTGCTCATATTTTGCTTGCTGTGTGTTCAGTCCATCATGGTGCCAAACACCATCAGTTCCCTTTGCAGTTATTATTTTCAGTACTTCTAGGTGTATCCACTGTAAGGATCCACTTCAAGAACACAATAAACTTTTTTTTAATAGGGGGCCTGAAGATGAATATACCCTTTTGAACATTTTATTATATGATCTCAAACAAAAAGATTTTCTTCCCAGCTTCATTTGCTGTGAGAATAGAAGGACCATCTGTGCAAGAAGAGGTCTCTTTCTGACCTAAACTTGGGTGCAGTCCTACAAAGTTTATTACCAGGTAAACTGTTCTTCTACTATAAACACATATACACTCCTTCACTACAGTGGCAAGTAGCTCTTGGATGCATTAATTGTACAGCAAGCCTCGTGCTACATCTCACCAATTTTTTTCCACAACAGAGATTGTAAAATTTTATGATCATTCAATGTTCTGTTACTCAGTAAACTGTTCAGTAAACTAGTAATTTATCTCTGAAAAGCTATCATTCACCGAAATGCAAAAAACAAACAAAAGGGCTAACAGCACACTTGTGCAATGCTCAGACATTGCCTGCAATTTCTAACAAACAGGAAGGGAAGGCATAGGTAAGCAATAGTGTGTCCAAAATCACAAAAGCCATCTAAACCAGAACTAGGCATAGAAACAAATCACTGCTCCCAAAGCAACACGATCATCCTCGACTGAATGAAACATGCTCCAGCAGGACTCACTGTTTACAGGCACACTTGGCAAACATCTGTAAATATTCAGAGTTGAATTTGCACACAACCACTTCATTTACCATCTGCAATCCAGATTCAGAGCATTTTATCCTACGTGTTGATTGTTCCTATGAAAACCTCAGTAATGACCCCACCAGCAACAAGATCCCCCCTCAGAGTCAATGTAACAGCCCAATTCCCATTTCTTTAAATTTATGAAGTCCTCTTGAAAAACTGGTTTCCAATTTCAAGCAACTCTCTCATCTCCAGATTATATTTTTACAGGCATTTCCTGGACAGAAAATCTTTACAAAGGGACAAATTCTGAATGTCTACATCACTCCCTTTTTAAATTTGAAGTCAATAGGAATTTTAGCTTAAAATTAATATACTTAACATAATCCGAGATGGTTAAGTAGAATAAACATGAAGCTCAAATGAAAAATGCATACACATAAATATTTTAACCTGTGATATCTGTAAATGCATTTTTTGTATTTTCTTTAAGCCTAAATCATCCTTTTTATATTTGAATTCATTTATAAATGGCCTGTCATTAGCAGACATTGAACAGGGTGCAAACATTTTATTACAGTAGGGAGATGCATGAGCAGGCATAAATTTCACCCCTTAATAAGTAGAATATGCAATTTAATTTGATCAAGAATAATTAAGTTTGTATAAATTCAGGAAATGTATTCCATAGAGGACGAAACTTCAATAGGTGAAATACATGTAAATAGGCAGTTTTACATTTGAGCAAGAGAAACAGACCATGGCTTATTTCTCATTATAGGAATTAAGCAGTCGAGCTGCTTTTCAGACCTACATGAGAAAAACTTCAAGGACCTGATCCCACAGCTCTCACTGTCTTTGTCTTTTGGTGGGATGTTTGTTTTCTATAAGTAAGGAAAGCAGTGGGGAGGCCCAATTTTACCAGAATTCAGATAGACACATACATATTCTGTATTTTATGGGCAGGACACAAGCTTCCATTTCAAACAGATCCTCGCATGGCTGTGCTTAGAAACTTTTTCAAAATTATTAGCAACCATGTAATACCAGCCAAACTATTTTATGGAGAAGGAAATTAACATGGGACTATGCAAAGATTCCAGTTCAGCTGCAGCCTGGATTTCAGACGTATCGCTTTTTAAATAGCTTTTGCATTTGAAGTTGATGTGAGATTGATACTAATTTCCTAAACTAAATCCTCCATCAGTAATGTATTTATAGTAATGCCAATTGCCGTCAACTCTCCTGTCAACATCCCTGACTGTGTTGCAGAGATGCTTCTCCTTGGAAGCGAATGGAGAGGAAACCTGATCCATCCTCTGTCTGTTGGGTTGCCACCAGGAGTGAAATGTGATAGCAATTCCCGCCATGGGGGCATCTAGTACTCCAGCCAACACACCTCCCGTGGGCACCCAAACACCAGTCACTTGGTAAAAAAAAATCTATTCACTTGCTGGACTTGCTTCAAAAAGAAACCAGAGATAATCTCCTTCCCCTCTTCTCCTCAGGCCCCAAACTCTCCCCATGACTTTACCATTCCCTAGCTGAAGATACCCAGTTTGGAGCCTGAGGATGGTGGTGGGAAAGCCATGAGGACAGTACCTTAACAAGCCCTGGTTCAGGGCTTATGGTTTGGAGCACTTTTTAACTATTTGTGAGAAAAAGTCCCTTTGGTCTTGCACTTTTTAAAGTCCTCTCTGTGCGTATGACAAGCAGGAAGGGCAGAGTTAGATAGAAATAATTGCAAAAGCAAGTGAGTCCCAGGGAACCTGACACATGGCAAACGTTTGCATGAGGGACAGGATGCTGCAGGTATGTGGGGCTTCATTAATTTTGGTACCATTGAACTCAGGAACACCCAGAAAAATTCAGTGGCTGAAAACACAGCCGCACCTATTGATTCCCAAAGTTTTTCTCCTTACGCAGAATGTAAAGAGGTAAATAATTGCAGCAATCAAATGCAGCTTTTCTGTCGATGATATCAAATTTTAAACCAAGGGGTTACAGCCAACCATAAACCAAAGCCTCCTGATGCAACCCTGACAGAAACTTACACACAGCCCTTCGGACTCCCCATCCCTCCCTGCGCTCTTGCCCCTCTCTCTGGAGCTCCGACCAGTGCCGGTTACCGGTGCAGGCTGGGCGAGGTCCCCGGGGACGGCGGGGGAGCCCGGGAGAGGGTCCGCTCATGGAGGGGAGGGCTGCAACCAGCGGTGCGGAGGAAACGCAAAGCAGAGAACATTTGGAAAGGAGCCACCCAGGCCCGTTTCTGGAAATAGACCAACTCTCGAAAGGGACAAAAAAAGTGCAGCAGGCCGAAAACAGCTAAATAAACTGCAATTACAGCCAGCCTTAGCTGCCTAACCTGCTGGATTTTCCGCACGGTTGGATCAGCGGCAGCTGCTCGCTCATTTGATGCCTTTTGAGACTAAAAAGCCCAGCGGCTCCCGGAAACTTTGGCGGGCCAAGGGGGCCGGGGGGCGGTAGCGGCACCTCGTGCCGCAGCGGGGATGGGGGTCTCCGGGCTGCCGCAGAGGGGGAGCCCCACGGCCCGGGGGCACCAGGCGAGGCCGCGCATCACGGCACCGGCTCCCTGCGCTCCCGCGGGCGACCCCAGCCTGAACGGAGATGATCTGCCGTCAGAGCCTGTGACCGAGCTACCAGCTAATCCGGCCAAGCAGATTATTAGCCTCCTCAGACACACAGTCGCAGTTCGGCGCTCCCGGAATGGGGTGCCAGGACGGGGCGCGCGGCTCCGCCGCGCTCAGCGCCCCGGCTGNCGCTCCCCCAGCCCGCCCCCCTCCCCCTGCCCACCTCGCTTGCTTAGACGTGCTCCCCCCACTCCTTCAGAGGAGGGGGTCAGCCCTAGGGCCAGTCCAGCCCTTCGCAGGCAGGGGGGCTGCGGGGTATAGTGCCGCTCCTGCCACCCTAATCCACTCGTCCCGTGCAGTGGGAGTAGGTAAGTGCGGTAAAGTCCCCGGGGAGGTGGAAAGCTGTGCTGCGGCTGCCTGGCACTCCGAGGGACACAACTCGGCTTCAGGGGCCGATGTCTTGACAGCCTGCCCTCCGCAAGGAAAGGACACGAATCTTTAGGGGAGGACGAGGGGATGTGTGTGTATGGAGGGGTATATACCTCACCCCCAGGTATGCAAATTGAAAGGTCTAGAAACCACCAGCCCCTCTTCCCACCCCTTTCCAAATCCCTTCCTCAGGAGCATCGCCTCTTGCCCAGAGCACCACGGCTCTGTAGCCGGCCCCCCGGGGGTTGGGGAGCCACGGCAGCGGGCAGGGGAGGCAGGGCCACGCCGCCGCTCCGCTCCCTCCCCGCGGTCACGGCCCCTGCGAGCGCGGCCCGTGCAGCCGGAGAGGAGCGTCCCCAGAGGCTGCGAGAGGGTGGTCGGCCGTCCTGACCCTGCCTGGCCCATCCCACCCGGGGGTGGGGGCACACGGCTGGGAAGTGGCCCCCGGCTGGCTGCAGTACTGAGGGACGAGTGAAGCGAAGGGCACTTTGCGGGAGGCTGAGCGCAGCCTCCGGCGGGGCATTTCAGCCTCTTTGGTATGCTAAGAGGCTGCTTTTCACTGCTGCGGCAGCGGCGGGGGGGAAAGGGGCGAGACGAGCTGGCAAACGGAAGCCGGGGGCGGGGAAGGGTAAATCCGCCGAGGTGCCCACCTAGACTCTGCACCGGACCTGGGCTGGGCAAAGCAGCAGCCGGCACACCGGCTGCCTTTAAGGAGAGGGGTGCGGGCAGCCAGCGCTGCTGCTTGTTGATGTTGGGGTGTCAGAGAGGCAACGAGAGCCTATGATCTACTACACTGCAGTGCCAGCGTCAGGAGCCTCCTGCTCGGGAGCTGCCACTGCAGGGCAGCCGGCACACACACACCAGCGCGCACACACGGCATCCCTTCCCTCACAGCCCGGGCTCCGGCGGCTCTCGCCTCCCCAGGCACGCAAGTGCTTGCAGACAACCTGCCGGCCGGGGTGAGCGAGCAAGGCGGCGCGGGGGACCAGAGGCCGGCAAGGAGGGCCGGTATTTCCCCTGAAAAGCTCCCGGCTCCCCCGCCCGCCGAGCATCCCTTCTCGCCCACCTTGCTCGCCAAGCCGCGGGCTTGGCCGCACGGACGCCCCGAGCAAGAGGGATGCAACAGCAGCAGCGTGACCCCCAGGGACCAGGCGGCCCAGAGCACCTGCATTTGCATTTCTTATGTAATGTACTGCAAGTTTCCCCCTCGGAGCCGGGCTGAACCGAAGCGCATGATCCCGGCTGCCAGGCAGACATAGAGACGGACGCAGAGACATCGGCGTGTGGCACAGAGGGGTCATCCCGGCAGCGAGAGGCGGAGGAGCGGCGCAGCCAGCCCGGCGGTGCTGCTGCTGCCACTCGGCATAGCTGGCTGAGTTACCGTCTGGGCACAAGCCCCAAGAAAGTGTCTATCCCCTTTCCTCAGCACCCTCCACCCTCCCGGCCTACAGTGCCGGGGGTGAGTGATAACGGGGAGCCCCCAGGCCGGGGAAGGGGGGTGTCTGGCTTTAGAAAGCCGAGCGAGGCGGTGGGTGGGTGTGTGTGCGTGTGGGGTGACATACTGCAAGCTATTCAGAAAGTGCTGTGCAGGACCCGAGCCCCGGCACACTCACCCACCACAGGCAGGGCCGGCTAATACCAGCACAGGAGAGCCAGTCTCCTCTTCCCGAAACTGACTGGGGGTCTCCACGGGGGGCTTGCATCGGGGTCGGGGGGGGGGCTCCACCGGCTTCCCCTCAAGAAGGGTAGTGATATAAAAGTTTCCTCCTTGGAAATAGCTGGGCTAGGATCGCCTTTGATTTTATTTTTTTACCCCTTTTCGGTGGTGACAGGGGCTGAAGCTAATACAAACCGCTCCTTGCCTATTCATACACGTATGCACATGCATGTCCGTGCTGGCCTCGATATATCCCCCCTTCTCCCCTCAGCAGGATTGCAGATCTACCTCGGCGAGCAACAGACAGGGTAGCATTAAAGAAAAACAACGCATTGCAATGGATTGCTTACCAGTTGGGTTCTTGTTTTTCTTAAGACTCTTGCCACAAAGACACTGCAGCATATGCGATCCTTTGCTGAAAATGTTCCAAAGAAACCACATTGATTTGGGCGAAAAGCAATCCAGCAGCTTATACACCCTGAGAAAGAAGAGATCCTTGTGGTTGCATAATAATAAATTGAGATCAGTTCTCCTGAAGAGGGGCACCAGTTTTATCATAGAAAAAACGATTATATTCCGATCTTCTCCCAGTTTTTTTTCCTCACGTGGTATATTTCTTTGAGACTTTTCAACGGATGCTTTTTTTTCAGCCAGGCTGAACGGTTGTTCCCTCTAGACCAACACTGGATTATAACCAAAAGCGTGGAGAGCAAATATAAGAAATCCCTTTTTTCAGCGTGAAGCCAAACGAAAAGTAAGGTAGTGAAATCCCAGCCGAGGCCAAAACCTCATCGGAGACACCGGCAAAAGGCGGAAGAAAGATCCCCAGAGAGAAAACCATAGCCTGGTACTTGACTGCTAGGAGGATGGGTGGATCTGCAGAACAAAAGCCACGGCAGGATCCATCCTACTGAACGACTGCCATTGTGCAGCCCCGCGGCGGGAGAGCGCACCGCCAGCACCCGGCGAAGCCCGGCTGAGGCGCAGAGACCGCTGCCGGCCGCGGGCGCGGACCCCGCCCGCAGCCCCC
>VZRS01009488.1:0-81056 GCA_013398055.1 Ifrita kowaldi
CCCGGGCGTGTCCCCTCCCGTGTCCCTGTTTGTGTCCCACCGTGGATTCCCCGCTCCGAACCGGCCCTGGCTCCCGCTCTGCCCACCCGTGGGGATTTTAAGCCGATCACGGCCCGGGCTCAGCCCCGCCGGGTGATGGGCTTCCGGCCGCGGACGCGGCTGCTCCCCGCTCCGGATGGCCCGGGAGGGCAGCGGCACACACCCACGGGCAAAGTTCATATCGCTCCCCTGCCCTGCGGACTCTGCCCCCCCACGGGTATCACTGGTGGGGAAGAGGGTGGCTTTGGGCTCTGCGGGGTGTCCCAGGCTGCCCCCCGTGTGTTCCCCTTCCCCAGGGGTGACAGCAGCCCCAGCCTGACCCAGGCCCGCGGCATCCCCCGCAGCAATGCCTTGCATTGAGGGGCATCAGTGGGTGCTCAGCCGTGCTGGGGCAGGAGCTCTCCTCTACTGCGGGGCAAGGTGCCTGCAGGATTTTTGTCTAAAACTGTTGGAGCGATGAAGGGATCAGTTCAGGGCTGTCTATCCCCCGTTTTCAAAGCAGCCCCGAGACCATGGATGAGGCTGTCAGGCGAGTCTGGAGGCTCCACGCTCTGACGCTGCTCCAGGGGTCCGGCACTCACGGAAGGACTGGGATGCTGCAATCTGCTCCATCCGTTTGGCGGATGATTCACGGCATTCTGTGTTTCCAAACACCAAACAGCTGTGGATCTCGGCAGCTCCTTCAGGACGGGTTGATAACCCCTTACAGGGAGGAGGAAATGCTCTGCCGGGAGCACAACCTGCACTTGACCGTGCCAGACGCTATCTCCGGCCGTGAGACTGTGAGGCTGGGGAGAGGCAGGGACAGAGGGACGGCAGACGGAGCCGGGAGTGGCCCCATATGCTGAGAGAGATGCAAGTCCACCCACGAGACACGGGACAGGCGGCTCCCACCACCAGTATCTCCTGCCTGCAGGACACCGATAACGTCCTGCTGCGTGAGGAAGCAAAATTAAAAAGGAAAAAAATACATCCTGCTAATAATAATAAAATGTAAAATGCATTTAAAGATTAGGCCTTTGGCAGGGCCTAGACATGGGGAAGCTCATTAGGAACGTGTGGAGCAGGGTCTGAGCCAGGCACCCAAACCCCTCTGAGCCGAGCCCAGGGTTTCACCCCTCTGTGCCCCCCATGTCCCCGGGGGTCTGTGGTCGAGCACAGTGGCCCCCAGCCCCTTGCTGCTGCCAGGCAGGGCTGTGAGCCAGCCCTGGCTCCTGCCCCGGCCCTGCTGCCAACCCCGACCTGCCTGGGATGTAGGAGATGGGCTGATTTTTCCAGCAGTGCGTGGGATGCAGGATTCTCAGGGATGAGTTAACTCCTCTGCTACGGAGCAGATCCTGACATGCAGTGCCCCTTGTGCTGGCCTAACAGGTTTCTGACTTTAAAGGATTTTATGCTGGATATTTTGGCAGTGGCTGCAATTCCCCTGGGAACAGCCAACGTGGAGCAGTGCCGTAATTTTCCTGGCTCCCTTCGTCCTTAAATACAGCAGTAACATGGTGCGTGTCCGTGACCAATCAAATCAACTCGCTGTGCCTCATTTCTTCATCAGCAGAGAGCAAACAGAAACGCTGCCTTGCTTAAAGGAAATTAATACAGTTAATTAACACTTGGTCCTTCTAATATTCCAGGGCCCACTCTCCAGAGCTCTTCCACTGCAATATCATCATTACAGCGAAGCATAAGCAACAGTTAGACCAGATGTTTGCACACAGTTAATGCTTCTTCCATCTGGGGAGGGGGGAAAAGGCAACCCCAGCAGCCGGGCGGGAGCGCATGGCTGGCGGCGCTCTCCCCATCCCTGGGGAGCCTCAGCCCGGCGCTTCCTGGGATGAGGCAGGGTTTGGGACACAGCTGCTGCACCAGCTGCTCCGGCTCGGCTCACAAAGGCTGGCTTCACCCCCCCTAATTCATGCAGGAGCTCTTTCGGGGGGAGCGGGCTCTGCTCCCTCTCTCGGAGGCTGCGCTGCAACTTCTCCAAGGCTTTCAGCGCTGGCGGCGCGAAAAGGGGCGGCTGTGGAGACAAATGAAAGGCAAACGCTGGCGGGAGAAGGGCGGGCAGGGGCTTTCCTTGCATGTGGATGAGGGGAAGCAGATGAATCCTGTCTCCCGCACAGCTGCAGCCTCTCCCCGGCCCCGGCAGCCTCGCTAAGGAGTGCAGACGTGCTCCCAAGATTAGCTGTCTAGCAGGTGCTGCTCACAGATAAAGTCCTGTCTGCACGGCCCCGCTCGGTCCTGGAGAGGAGCAGGATTTAGCCCGCGGCAGTCACTGGGTTTGGGGGGGGGTTTGGCTGCCCTGCGCATCGGGAAAGACTCAGGGCAAGGGGCGTGTGCTGGGAAACGTCTGCAGGTGGAGCCAGAGCTGGTACCTGCGCTGGAAAATCACCTGCTGGCAGCGGGAGCGAGGTGGAAAGAGAGCTGGCAGGATGCAAACCCGCACCCTTGTGCTAAGTGCAGCATGTGGGTGTCCCCGGAGCACATTTACTGTCCCTGTCATCGCACTTGGTCCTGCCTCCAGCAGCTCCCGCACGGACCGTGCTGAGCTGTCACTGGAATGTGTGCAGGGCATGAAGGGGAGCGGGAGATGGCTCCTGGGCTCTCCTGCCAATGCCCCTGTTCCCAGTTCACTGATTTGTTCACAAGATGGTGAGTTGGCAGCGTGCCACAATCTTCCCGTGGTGGGGACAGGCAGCTGGGGGAAGCCCAGAGCCCCCCCAGTTCTGCTGCCCTGACCCTGCTGTCCCTTATCTCTGCCACCTGAGCCATCACCGTTGTTCTGTGGAAACCAAAGCCATTTTCTGGAAGCACAAATTGAGTATCTGAAGCCGGCTTGTGGCAGAAGGGAGCTGCCCCGGTTTGGGTGTCTCCTCTCAGACCCCAGTCCCAAAAGCCAGGCAGTGCCCGTTCCCTTGCACCTTTTACAGAAGATGACACCAGCCCTTCTTCTCCCAGGACACCAGGTCAGCTCCTCTTCTGGATGCTGGGCACAAGAGACTCAGCAGTGTGACTTCCTCCTCTCCTGTGGTGGCATTTGTTTTTAAAGCTCACATCATGCAGTGTCTCCCAGTGGAAGCGATGGGCATGGAGCCCGTTCCCCTCCTGCTCTGCTCTTCACACCCCCAGCCAGGGCAGTCTTGTCTCATCCTCTGAGCCAGAGCACCACAAACACTAAAAGCCATTCCATTCCACAAGGCTTGTCCATTTCCTTCACTCAAACCCTGTGGAAGAATGGAGAGGCTCAAGTTTTTCTTGGGAGCCTGGGGGTTATCAAGGAGCAATTTGGGAACAAGCCAAGCTTTAGCTTCTACCTACCCTTAGTGTCTCCAGCCAGCCCAAGTTCACTTCCCAGCACTCAGAGCATGGGCACTGGCACTGAGAACCCAAAATGTCAGAACTAAACCTATAGGTCACCCAGAGCTTCACCTGGAGCAGGACAAGGGCTCAGACAGAGGATGATGCTTTGTGAGGAGGAAAAAAACACTTGAAGGTAGGAGTGGCATCAGTTTGGAGGCGTTAATTTGGCTTGTCATGGGCCCAGGCTGGACACTCCAGTATTCCAGCAGCTACAAAGCTGGAGGTTTGGTCTTACAGACACTCAGCAATTGCTTCATCCCCACTACCACAGCAGTCACCTCTACAGCACATTCTCTCTGAACTTATAGCTTGGAAGAGGCAGCAAAATCATCCACAGACATCCTTATTTTCTTTATTTGTGTATGTCATGTTAAAAAAGAAAAGAAAAAGGGGAAGGGGTGACAGCCATCCCAATTTGTTTCTGCAGTTGGCATCCTTACCCCTGCAGGAATTAAATCTGATGGTGGGGTCAAAGCAGCACTGGCTGTTGTTTCCAAGCTGGTAACACCAGAGCCCAAGCCATGCCAAAAATGCACCTTGTGCATGGCTTCTCCACATCGAGGACTACACACATGCAATAATCAAGCATTGCTTCATATATGTTAGCTTAAAAATGATGACAGTGAAAAAAAAGACAAAAAATTAGGATTTTTATTTTTAGAGAAAGCACAGTATTGTAATATTCAAAGAGTGATTATACAGAAATAATGACCACAAGAATGCAATTCATAGTGGACAGAGCTACATCAACAACCCACTGCCCTCTCTTTTTTACTGTTTTAAACCCCAAACCCGAGATATTT
Organism: Ifrita kowaldi; assembly: GCA_013398055.1. Taxonomy (NCBI): domain Eukaryota; kingdom Metazoa; phylum Chordata; class Aves; order Passeriformes; family Cinclosomatidae; genus Ifrita; species Ifrita kowaldi. The sequence continues at coordinate 4,197 of VZRS01009488.1, forward strand.
CTACAAGCATTCTAATCAGTGTCACACAAGTTACCTGAGTTTATGTTCTTTACTTTATTCTATGCTGTCAAAAAATCAGGGCGTGGATTACACAGCAATTATGAACATAAAACATATATCAAAAGCAGAGGTAATAATACCTGTATTATAGAGTTTTTAGTTTGTTTTTCTCCCTCCTCATCACCAGAAACATGAACATTCTTCTAAGTAAAGAAAAAAGTTACCTCCTCCACCAATCTGGTAGGAACACACAGGTTGAAAACTCAAGATTAACACCCCAAAAATATTAACAGTGGCAGACAGACATTACGCCTTATTTTCCCTCCTCCCTTATCTGCTGGGTTTCAAAAGCAGCATCAGAAAACACATTCTGCTCAGGCTGGCATGAGCCAGGGAGACAAACACAACCTGACAAGTAGGGAGCAGCACATGGCCTGGGGTATTATCCAAAGGTCACCTTTGTGCTGATGCAGGGAAAATGAGCTGGAGTCCCAGCAGTTGCTCCTGGGTGAGGGATCTGCACAGGGTTCTGGTTGCTCCACCAGCACCAGCCATCCATGGCAGCTCCCAGCTGGCTGCAGAGCTCAGTGTGCACAGGGGGGGGGCCCATGGATGCCTGCTTTGAGTCTCTTTCACCAGCCAGGGATCATCCCTGCCCTTCTACCCATACCCAGCTTGCTTTAAAGCAGAGCTTGACCTACTCTGCCAGGGCAAGAAAGTCTCACAGCACCAGTATCAAAGCTTCTCTGCACCCTCTCCACGCTGGCACAGAAGCTGTAGCTGTTCCATCCCTGGAAGTGCCCAAGACCAGGGGCTTGGAGCACCCTGGGATAGTGGCAGGTGTCCCTGTCCATGGCAGGGGTGGGATGGTTTTTAAGGTCCCATCCAACCCAAACCATCCCACGACTCTGTGGTAAATGCCCTGAACAGGGACATTTGTCTGGTTATTGCACAGACATGGGGATGGTGGCCAGGACAAATCCCACTGTCCCATTACAGACACAGGTTCACACCTTCCAGCAGCCCCAGCCTCCTCGAGCCCTTCTCTGCAGCACTAAATGGACAAACACAGGGTTTTCTTTCAGAAATACCCTCTCCTTCACTGCCAGCATCAAACACAGCACAGAAAACCTTCTCTAACCCAAATGTCAGGCAGCTGTCTAATTTTCACCTTTGTTAAATAATGCAATTGTCCCGGAAAGGGTTCTCCAGCCATCCCCAGAGCCAGCCCCAGCACACAAGCTGTCCTCCAAAGGGAAGGGAAGCACAGTGGGTATGCCAGGGCAGCAGGCAGCGGCAGTAAATAACCTTGAGTCTGCTTTGTTCCTTCATAAAATAAATGATTAATAGCCCAGGATAGTCAGTCTGCTTGAAAAGCTCAGGATTGCTGAAAACTTTTGATCAGTTTGATTCATTAACCTTTAAAACTGCTTTTAAGAGAGGCTTAAAATCGGAGGGAGAAGCACCATTTTAAACATTTCAGTTTTATCCAGTGATCCTTGCTTTTGACAAACTGAGCTAAGGCTGAGACACTCTGCTCCTCTTTAGAGACACTCAGCATCAGTCAGGTGTCAAGGAAGAAACAACGCAGGAAAATAAAGTTGCTGGAGACAAACAACCCCACGTTCATCTTAAAATTCAAAAAATTCAAAACCAGTCGGGACTGGGGGGAGAAAATGGCCCTTCTTTGTGATCCTTAAGCACTTGGCTGATTCGCAGGTGGCTTCCCAACTGTCTCTTTATTTCTTTTGCTTTTAATGCTAATAAAAAAGGAACCCAAACAGGGCACTCAATTCCCCCGCACAAAGCCCTGGGGGAGGGCAGGGAGTGTCACTTACATATCCCAAAAGTCTGACTCAGACAAATTACTTCTAGTTCACTTCCCTACTACACGCCTGCATTGTTCCAACACCTTGGCAGCAGAAGGGGCTCATCCCCAGCTATCTGGTCCCAGGAACAGCCATGGGGGCTGATGTCATTAAGGAACCGTCCCAATTACTTCCCTGGGGAAAGCAGTGACTTGCAGCTTAACGTCCTGCCCCAGCACAGCGGGACAACCAACCGTCAGCAAACTCCCAAAGGCTGTGCTCCCGGGAGGAGCTGCAGCTTCCAGGGATGGCAGCTGCCTCCTGCAGCTCAGCTACAGATGGTTGGAGGCTCGGGCACAGTTTCCTTAGAAAGTGAGAGATTCCCAAGAGAAAAAGGGCGTTTTGAAGCAAGGATAAGTCGTGGTCACTGTCGCCAGGCTGATCCCAGACACTGGTTTTTGGCTGGGATTTATTTCCTAGAGAGGACAGAGAGCAGTGTGAAAAGGTCAGGAAAGGCCACTTGTCTTTCTCATGGACACAGAAGTGCTTCACCAGCAGCCACAGCAGCACAATCCCCAGCAAAGGAAAATTGGTGCACCTCTAAGGGAATCACAAGCCTTTCTCAGAGGAAGAAATACCAGCTACAAATTAAACAGATCAAAACCTTCTCACAGACACCCAGCTCACAGAACCAGCCCACAGCATCTTTTGCTGCAATAATTACACACATCAAGGATTTGTGAGTTTAATAGTTTTAGGGAGCAATTCCCAAGCCACAGATGTCAGCTTGTGGAAGGATTTTCTGAAATCCCATCAAAGCTTGTAGGAATTCAGCAATATTAGCAGAATACCAGTGCTCTTATTTGCAACAATATTGAGGCTTCTGACAGAAAAATTGTGATGCTTCAAATACCCAGCAGCGGTGGAAATAAAGATGTTTATAAAGGAATCAGACCTCACCTGTAGCTTCAGCAGTTTTTCTGTATTGAATTTTTATGCTTATCTATACAGAGAAAAATATTTAACCAAAAGAAACAAACTCAATTTCTAATTTTTCAGATTTCCTGGGGTCTGATTAAATACTGATGGTTGTTCCAATTCAATTATTCAGTCCAGACTGTAATAGCAGTTAATTAGAAGTCAGCAATAAAATTAGAAGTTAAAGGGATCATAGAGAGTCATTATGACAAAGAAGTATCTTGGTTTTTGGGCACCATGTACATCATGGATTTGCATGGACAAAGAAAAGTGGAAAAATAAAGAGCAAAGAGGCACTCTGAATATGGGCAACAGCAACAAAGGAGTTTAGGAGGACAAGGAAAAATGACTTAAGAAGAAATTGAGAATTCTTTTCTACTCAGAAGCTCCCTGAAGTTAAATGTACTGTTCCAGCTGTACCATTGAATAGGAGAAATTGCCAGAGCCTGGAGGGTAAAGAGTTCAAAAGATGATGAAGAGAGCATCAGCAGGATTATACAATGACATGGGCAGGTCAGGAAAAAGCAGGTGGATACAGGGAAAGTGAGCAAATAGTCCCAACAGAGCCAAAAGGGAACAGGGAACTTAATGATTCTCTTGGAAATACCACATCAAACCAGTGTGCCAGGAATTATTCCAATGCACATCATCGAGTGAACTGTGTAATGTTATATGGCACTGTGAGTGCCTTGCATTATTGAGTTTGAATTCATTAATTGATTAATTAAACCAGTTTTTGTGCTTTCTCAGCTATCCAGTCAATCATCTGCCACAGCCCAGAGTGTGCTGCCCTATGCTGGGGCTCAGCTCAGTTTTGGAGAGGAAGATAATTAATAAATTAATTCATGGCCTCAGCCTGGCTCAGCAACAAGCCTGCACAATCTACAGGTACAAAATCAGATTCAAATCTGTTACAGCCAACACGTGCCACTGGTGTGAAGGGCAGATTCTGAACCTCAGGGAAACCCTTTCCATGTTCCACCAAAATCAAAGTGCTTGTTAAATGTTGCTCCCTTGGACACACACAATCCCCAGCATGAGATCCAAGGCCTGATTGTGGAGGAGCCCAAGTTGTATAACTGTTTTTGGTATTTAGTTCAAGCAGCTTTTAAGAGCTTTACAAACAAGTTTAAAATAATTACAGGGTATTCAGTAGTGCACTTTGCAGAAGCACAGATTCAGCCCAAGTGCATGAAAAAAAACAAGCAAAAATGGTCTTTCCAAGCCTGATTTACCAGGCCTGTGCAAGACGATCTTAACAGTTTTATTCTCACACATTTTATCATCTCCCTGAGGGAAAACTCCAGAGGAACTCTCTCAAGGAGCACACAACTGTCCTTGTAATAGTTTAAACAGGATTTCCAGCCATCCACAGCAATCAAGAAATGATGGCCCTGCTTTCAGAGCTCAGCAGGTTCCCCACTCCCTTCGCTCCTTGATCACACCACAGTGAGCACAGCAGCACAGAAAAAACCACTTGCGAACATTCAGATGAGCTCTAGAAGATGTTTTCATACTCTCCACTTAGTGTCAGGCTGTCATTTTATAAATATACTTAGTTTTTAAAAAACAAACCCCAAAGCCACACTTGTAGGGAAAATAAGGCCTCTTAAAAAAGACTGCAGCAAGTTTCTGTGGGGTGTGTGCTTGCTCTGAAAGGAGCCAAAAGACTGAGCAGAACATTCTGGCCTGGAGACAAGAGCCAACTCTGCTTGATAGATGTTAATTTAAAAAAATCACGGGTCAGGAGCAACAGAATAACCTTTTCCCTCAGCTGCTGGGAGGTCCCATCCCATTCCGAGGTGTTTGACAATGAAGCACCTACTTGCTGTCTGTCCTTTTGTTGTAAATGAGGAAGTCAGACAGGTCGTGCCACACCTCACTGTCCTCGTACAGGTAGGTCATGGAGGACTGCAGGGAGGGCTGCAGGGTCTCCTTGTGGTATTCAAAGAGCCACAGGACTGTCCCCCACACCAGGGCAGCCACGAGAGGGAAGGGATCCTGCTTGGGCTGTGGGATGTAGCCCTTTTCCACAGCCAGCCGAGACAAACCGAACAGGATCCGTGACAGCAGGTACATGATGATCTGCAGGAGGAGAAAGCCAGGGGTAAGTACTGAGCTCCAGGGATTCAGAACTGACAATCCAGCCAAGAGGGGTGGGAACAATTCACCCACTTCAAGGCAAACAGGCTGTAATTTCCCATATCAGCAGGCTGCAAAACCTGTGGTTTGGGTGTTTATGTCTGCCCCACGTCCTCAGAGTCCTGCTGCTCTGATTTAGCAATCAACAGGCTGCACTCCAGCAACACATCTGTGCAGTTGCACAACTTTTGTCTTTGCCCAGTTCATGCCGCCTCAGATGGTGCTGATGGAACAGTCCCAGAGCAGTCCTGCCACGCAGGTGTGAACTCAGGAGTCTGGACACAGCCTAACACCACCCTGAAGGCCTGGCTTAAGTCAGGGTCTTTGGATTAATCTGCATCTCTGTGCTTTACTCATTGGTTTGTGACTGTGTGTTAACGACCAGCTTTAAATCAAACCTCCCCTGAGCAGCTCTCCACAGTTTAACCAGTTTAGTTGTCAGTTTAACCAGTTTAGTTCAGTGCAGCTCTAACTCATCAATTCTACACTCACAACACTCCAGGTAAAGGGTTTAACCCTGCGATGGCCAGACCAGGAGCACACAGGCAGTGACCACAGCTCAGGTGACAAGTGGGATAACCCCACATCTTTGGATCACCTGACTGCCTTCCTAGGAGCTCAGTGCAGCTCTGGAGGCAAACCTGGGCTGCCAGCACTCCAACTGGCCACACTGCTCATGGAGACACACAAACACCTCTGGGATCTGAGTGCAGAGCAGTCAAAACAGCAATTTGTGCAAAGAATACGATAAAAGAGCAATGCTATGTGGTCGGAACCAGCAGAAACAGGTGCCACCAACCACTTCCTGGCACACCTGTTGTTTTTCCTGGCCAGAGAAACTTTCAGCAAGTGCCTTTACCTGGCTGTTGATGGGATTGTTGTCACCAAACACCAGCCAGCCCCCAATGCAGGCTGCAAGGAAAGAATGAAATGGGATTTTTTTCCCCTGCAACCGGGACTGCGCTGCCAGGAGCCCCTTGTAGGTGAACACAAAATAGGCCAAGTTCCGGGAATGAGCGTACGTAGCCTGGGCAATGGATTTCAGTTTCTCCCTTAAACTGAAGGAAAGAAACAGACAATTAGGGGAGCGAAAAGGCTGGAGCCCTGCACTCACTCAGCCTGGTCACTGCACTCCTGACCTACACTGATGGCTTGGGCGCCCCAGGAATGTCTTGGGAAGGAGAAATCCCCTCACCTCTGGCTCACTCATCAGAGCACAGCCCTGCTCAGAGTGTGCACTGTGCCTCTGTCTAATTTTATCACTACTCAAACAGTCCTTTTAATTTTTTATTTTTTTTTACTAAATGCAAACCTCTGGCACTCAGGGAAAGGCAGAACATGCACAGCCATAGCCTGGGTTCCCCTATTTCAACACAGAACAGAACATTGCTGTTGGCATTTGCTAATTCCCCCTCTGTCCTCTGGTTCTCATCAACCATTCCTTGAGTGATTAACTCCCCCCAATTATATATATTTGTATGTGCTTCACTGTCAGAACAAGGCTCAACCATGGCTCACACATCCTTCTGCTTTTTAAACCCTCTAGAAACACGGACAGCGGGGATGTTAAAAACATTTTAAGCAGCAACACCGAAATGCAGAATTAGGGTTCGTACCTCCCACTCTTGAACAGGAAAGTCATCACCAGAGCGTGCGGGGCACGGATCTTGGCTCCATAACTGTAAAGGTGGACAGATATTTCACAGAGATTGTTTTATACTATTTCTATTGTGCTTCTATTCTATTAACAGCCGAAAAAGGCTACTTAGCCAAATATCTATTACTTTTAAGCCAGCCCAGCAGCAGCAGAGCAAACCGCGAGGAGCTCAGCCAGAGGGAGAGGAGCACACGCACCTCAGCGAGCCAGGCCCGAAGGGGACCCCAAAGCCAGTTCAAACCACCCCAACAGCAGGTGAGGGAGAAGGAATCGCCTCCTCCGCACCGCCGCCACAGCATCCCCGGCCTCCCCACCAAGCGCGGGAACCAAGAATCCGCCCCCCCGGGTCCGGCACTCACACGGCGCCGTTGCGGAAGCCCTTGATGACGGCAAGCGCGGCATGGTAGCGGCGCTTCTGCAGGAGCGCGTTGGCGGCGCGGAGCAGAGCGCGGAACGACTCCGCACCGCCCGCCATGGCCCCGCCGGCCATGGCACCCCGCCGCTCACCGCTTCCGGGGGCGGTGCCCCGCCCACCGCCCCCATAGGCTCTCACTCCTGTCAATCACGGCTCTCGGCCAATAAGCGGTACCACCTCACTCTCTTATTGGTGCGGAGCGCTTGCCCTGCAGCCAATGGGGGCTGAGTGGGGTGTCCCGCCCACCCGCTTCGTGAGGGCGGCGGGCACCGCTGGGAGCCCGGCACAGCCCGGTCATGGGCCGGGGGTCGTGGCCGCCGTGGCCTCGCCGGAAGCCCAAACAGGGCAGGGGCGGCTGCCGGGCAGTCCCTGCCCGGTCTCCGCGGGCTGTCGCAGTGCCGGTCCGCCGCGCCCCGAGTTGAACACGACCCCCCCGCCCCCGGGGCCTCCCCCACCCCTCCTGCGCTGTGGGCCCGTAGCGGGCGGCGGGCGCCCCCTGGCGGCGCCGCTGCTGCCACCGCTCCAAGATGGCGCAGNTGCCCGCACCGCGGACGCAGCTGCAGTCCCCGCCGGCACCCCCGCCGCAGCCCGGGGCTCGCCACGCCGTCCCCGGCTCTCTGCGGCACCTCTGTCACCTCCGGTCCCCCGGCCCTGTGCCACCTCCTGCCTGTGCGCCGCGGCATCCCCGCACCGCCCATCGCAGTGCTCGGTGCACCGCGTAGCCCTCATTAACCGCGGGCCCTGGGCTCGGTGCACCGCATCCCTACCCTGCCTCAGGGCCCGATGCCCCAAGGCATCCCATTCCCTCCCTGCCCGTGTGCCTGGTGCACCTCATCCGTACCCTGTCCCTGTGCCTGGTGCTTCTGGACACTCCATACCCATCCCGTTCCTGGTGCTCCAGGGCACCTCATCCCCTCCCTGCCCCTGTGCTCTGCACGTTGGGGCGTTCCCATCACCCCCGTCTCTGTGCTCAGGAAACAGCACCACCAATCCCCAGGGCATTCTCATCACTCCTGTGCCTCCCGTGTCCCTGCATGCTGGGGGCATCCTCTTCACACCCCAGGGATCACACTGCCGGTCCCACTGCTGTGCCACACTGTGTGCCAGCCCCAGGGATAGTGCCTGGGTGGGTGCATGTGTATTTTGGGGGGTGACTGTGCTCTTTGCCACAGCCTGGGCAGTGCCTGTTGTGTGGGTGAACGGGTTGTGCTCAAATACATCTCAGTTTAGTGTTGGGACAGTGTTACAGCCAGGTGCCATCCGAGGAGGACGTGCCAAGCTGTGGCAGTCTGACGCTGGTCTAGGGGTCGTTGGAGAGAAACTTTCACAGGCATTGATTTCCTAAATTGGGTTACAGATGTATTTTCCTTTATGTGGGGGACACCACTGCTTGGAGGGCCTGGCATTGGGATTGTCACCTGTGCTTTTGAATATCACCTGTGACCACAGCACCAGAGAGAGCAGCAGAGAATAAATATTTTTCTCTATTTTGTCAGGTTACTTGGTGCATTTGCCAGCACCCTGTGTAAAATCAGGTCCCTATTTCCTCTCTGCAATCAGCTCCTCATTGTGTGAGTTTCCTTGCAGCATTCAGGACAGCAAAGCTTTTTAGGTAATTAAAAAAGCGTGGGGTTTTTTTAAGCCCACAGCAATTGGCAGCTTTTAGTGTCTGAGCTTGTTTGTTTTGTCTTGTTGATTGGATTACAAGTCCATGGTGACTTGGCATTCTTAGAGCAGCCTGGTCTCAGGGTGCTGGAGGGCACAGGTGCATCTTCACCTGTCACTAAAGCACCTGGTGCTCCTGTCAGAGAAAACGACTTTATCACAAGAGCAAATTAGCACCTGGGTGACATGGACAGTCTTGTTTCATCTCCAGCTGAGAGACATTTGAAAGGGAAAAAAAAGAAAAGATCAGTAGTCCTGTGCTTTTATCTTGGCTTCCCCAAATCATCTTGGTTTTGTCAGACTATGGGCACCTCAGCTCCTGCTGCTGCCAGGAGAGAGGCAGCCGGGTTTTTTAAGTTCCATGACTGTGAAGAGCATCCTGCAGACTGGTGCTGGCTGTAGGCAGGGCAGGATCGATCCAGAGCTTTCTCCTGGAGTCTGTGGATGGCTGTGAGTGGCATCCATGTAACCAAGTAACTGCCAGCTTGTCTTTGTGGATTGCTAACCATGACCTCAGGGGTTTCCCTCTGGGGAAGTGCGGTGTTGTGCAGTTACTCAGTGAAATGCAGAGACTCTGAACTGCCAGATAAATTCTGTTGTCCTGGGCGATTTTTCTCCATCAAGAGGCTGAGTGCAACATTGACAATGTTGCTGCATCATTGTGTTCAGGTCTTGGCCTCTCCTCAGGCTTCTTCCTCCTAGTGAGATCAAAGCAATTGTTTGGCTTTTTTCCTTGGGAGATCTGACTGTGCCAGAAGGAAACCTAGTTGTCTGGTGTCAGGCACATCCAGAGTGGCCCTGTTTGTGCAATCTTAATTATCCCCATACTATACCTCACCTGAATTTTTGATCCTTCTTTTCCTTTTAGCTTATTTTTACTGGAGAAAGGCTGATCCATGTCACTCTCTGCTTTGGCTGTGCCATCAGAAGCCTGCAGTGGTACCTTTGCAGTTGGCCAGAGGTTATTTGTGCAGGAAGAGGTGTGTTTTAGAGCAGGGCTTTGGCTGGAGTGAGGCCATCCTCCCAGGAGTGTTCCAGTGGTGTTCTGCCGGCGGGGCTGAGCTGCAGGGCTGGCTCCAGCTCTCCCTGCAAGCCAAGGCTTGCAGAACTGGACCTGCAGCTTTGCTGTGCCTCTGTGATCTGTGTGAAAGGCTTGCCATAGGCATGGTGGGAATTTGATGGGAGTGTGTGATGTAGTAGTGGGATCTGCTGCCTTCCAAGCAGCTGCTTGTGCCCTTGGAGGATGGTGCTCTGCTCTCTCGCAGGGACACGAGCAGGGTTTGCAACCTCTTCTCGGTGAAAGGGTAAGAAAGGTGTTCACAGAGTCCTAATGTGATGTACTTCACACTGGAAATGCGGGAGAAATGAGTATTTAGGGTGTCTTTAAAAGGTTGTAGATTATATGGGTATTCCCCATTAAAAAGGTAACATTCCAGTTGTTCAGGAAAACTTTTATGAGAGGAACTTGGGGTAGTGGATGCTTCTGCTGAGCTGTGATCTGCTGTGGTGCTTCACTGTCCTTCCTGCTGCTGTTTGCTGAGCAACCTCTCCTCATCTCAGCACAGTCCTCACCTCACTGCTTCAGAGTGATCAGACAGATTGATTTTCCTTTCCTGTGGCACATAATTCTGAGTTCAGAGCTTTGCAGTTTCATTTTGCAAAGCTCTGGAAGTGAAAAACCACCTAAGAACCCCCCACCTTTCTTCTCTGCCTTAGTCCACAAGGTATAACGTACAACCTTGCCCTGCCATTTGCTTCCTTTGGGGATTCTGTGTCATAAAAGAGTGGTAGGAAGGGATGGTACATAAAAATCGCCCCTTTTTGGTCTTTTTCTTCCAAAATCAGATTGTCCTTTGTGTCTCTACATTGGATTTCTAAAAAGAGTGTGTCGTGCTTAATCCACAGTCATGTGCTGCTGGCCAGGTTGTCTCCCTAGATGTGCAGTCCCAATCTCCTGTAAAACATTTTAGCTGTAGTGAAAAATGTTTGTGCCAAAGCAAGTAAGCTGATTCTAACAACAAATCTGACTGGGTGTGTGTGCCCTGTGTCTGATCAGATCTGGAAATGCTGGTCTTGAAAACAGGGAGGCATTTGTGACACTGCTGCTGGGAGAGCTGCTGCACACAAGGATTTTGCGTGCCCCAAGCTCAGTGTCTGTGCTGCATCCCCGGGCAGATCCACCCAGGTTTCTGCCCTGTGACATTCTCAGCTCTTTTCATACCCAGTGTTATCAGCATCCTTCCTCTCTGCAGCAAATGCCTGAAACCTCTTTTGGTTTTCCTTGCCCTTCTTCCCTTTCCTTTTTGCACCAAAGGAGTTATGAAGACAGGTGGGAGTGTTGCTGTTGTGTGCTAGTTGATGCTGTGGAGTAGAGAGTGAGAAGGTGAGAGTGGCTCTGGGAGGAGAGAGCAGCAGCTGGAGAGTGGCTCAGGAGTGAGCTCCCAGTGCCCAAACACTCCCTGTTTGGCTGTGCTCAGTTTACCATCCATGCTTGTGTCTCCTTTCAGGAATGGATAATCAGACAGTGCTGGCTGTGCAGTCCTTACTGGATGGGCAAGGAGGTGTGACAGATCCGTCTGCTCCAAATGTCAACTCCTCCGCCGCCATCCAGCCCATGGGTGAGTCCTGGTGGCACTGGAGGAGAGGAGAGGAGAGGAGAGGAGACGGCTGCACATCTCCCCTCCAGCTGAGTGTATAAGGTGCTGCTACGAGTGTTGTGAGCCCTCAGCAGGACCAGACAGAGCAGGAGCAAGGGACAAGTGCCCAAGCGAGCAGTGGTGTTTTTGGAGGCGGTCATGACAACAGACTTGACCATGAGCTTCCAATAAAGGCACAAAGGGAGGGAGAAGCCACTGCCCCCACCTTCAGTCCTTGTTACTGTTCACGTTTTTTATTTAATAGCCACTCCTTCTCCTTTGGAGATGCTCAAGTGCTCCAGTCCTGGAGCATCTCTGTATGAATGAATATGGGAGCTGGTCATTTATGTGCATGTGGACCCTCGCTGTGCTGGTCTAGAACTTGCTGGCTGGATGTGGAGTTACCCCTGAGGAGTTACAGTCTGTGTCCCCAAAAATGGTCAACTTCAGGCTGACTCAGACAGGAGGAATAGCCTTGTGAGTCTGCCTGGATGGAGTGCAAATGGTGTGTGGTTTGCTAACACTGCAGATTTCAGCTGTGCCACGTAACTGGGTTGTCTTCTTTCTGCTTCTAACGTCAAGCAGAGGTGCCAAAAACCAGCAGTGTTTTGGAGGGGTGGCTTTAGGACACAAGCTGACAGTGACTCTGTGCCCTTACCCAAGGTACTTCTTGTGCTTTGTGCAACCTGAGTAATAAAATCTGCCTCAGCCAGCATAATGCTAATGCTTTGGAAGGAGCTGCTTTGACTAAAAGCAGAGGGTGCTACAAGAGAAAGGTTGGTTGTTCCTGTCTTTGGGATGAGAAGATGGACAGTGGGATTAGTGTGTCCCAGGAAAACAGTGGGATTTGTGTATGGGAGCAGGGCTAAGATGGGCTCAATCACATCAGTTGTCTTTGGGAGACCTTGGGGAGGAGGGACAGCTCGGCCCTTGCAGCTGATCTGTCCTGATAATTGATGTCCTCGAGGTGCTGAGATCCAAAGGTGCCTGTTACCCTACACTGTGGTTGCTAGGTGGAGCACTGGGGAATGCAGGAGAAGGCCTGAAGCTCTGCTCTTCTTTCACTGCAGATGATGAAGACGTGTTCCTGTGTGGGAAGTGTAAGAAGCAGTTCAACTCCCTGCCTGCCTTCATGACCCACAAGAGAGAGCAGTGCCAGGGCAGTGCCCCTTCCCTCTCCTCGGTGTCTCTGGCCACCAACAGTGTGTACACCCCGTCCATCACCTCGGTGCAGCAGGCTCCCAGTGCTGGCCGGCAGGTACCGTGCTGCAGGCACAGGCTCTGCTGCTCTGCACTGCGATTTGGGGCTGGGGGAGAATTGGGGTGAGGCTTTTAGATCCAGTGGTGCCTCGTGACTGAACTCTTTTCTAGGAGGCTCAGCTGTTGTCCCTTTGTTGGCTTTTCACCTCGTGGTTAAAGTCTCTGCAGTGAGGTGTCCTCCAGCAGGAGTGTCTGACAGCCTTTTTTCAGGACAGGACAGAAGGGGTTTCATGTTGTGTCTGTGCTGCAGCCAGACCTTGGCTCCACTGAACAGCCCCAGTGTCACAGCCTGGCCACAAGCCTGGGTGCACTTTCACAGTGCTCAGGGGGCCGTGGCTCTTGCCCTCCCCTGGGCCATGGTCTGGCTCATGGACAGAAGAGGAGCAGCTTCATCCCTGCATCCCTTCTCTCTCATTCCTGAAAATAAGCCCACATAATGTGCTGTCATGAGCGTTGGGGGAATATCCCCTCTGGAGTAACTCTCATCATTCCCTAGAGAATTCTCCAGTGTGAGTCCCTGGTGTGTGACATGTAATGTGCCTGCAGTTGTGGCTTCCAAAGTACTTTCAAACCAACTTCTTTTTTCCAATTAGTGTAGTCCCAGTGGATGGTGCTTCTTCCCAGGACAGAAAACACAGATTGTTTCCAGCCAAAAAATTCAACAGCCTTCCTCCCCTGCTATAACCTGAGTTCAGTCTGAAGACATGAGCCTGATATTCACCATCTGCAGCCAAAGCAGTCTCCCTGAATTTTCCACCTTCCCTTGCTGGGGCAAGCACTGAGGAAAGGCCTGAACTTGTCCGTGACCAGTTTGTCCTGCAGATCTTGTTTAATAGTCCCTGATTTGAATTGCAGCCAATGGCCACTTTCTGAGTCACTGTGATATTTTTTTTCCTCCTTTCTGAAGAACATTTGTGGAGCTAGAAACTCCCACAGACTCAGCAGGAAGCTGCAGATAATTGCTGTGGCTCACTGCTGACCGGAGGCTGTGAAAGCAGAGACCCTGAGGTTCTGTAAAAAGCAGTGTCATTGTTTTTTGGGTATTGTTTTGTCCTGTTGCTGGTTAACAGTGTATCTTTCTTTTCTTTCAGCAAATCTCTACGTACATCACAGTTCCCCCATCGCCTTTGATTCAGACCCTGGTGCAGGGGAACATCTTGGTCAGTGATGAGGTGCTGATGTCAGCCATGTCTGCTTTCACCTCCCTGGACCAGCCCATGCCAGTTGTGCAGCCTCCAGTGCAGGTAAGGGGCACATGTGGATCCAGGGAGTCACGGGTAAAGCTCACCCAATTCCAACCCCGTGGCCATGGGAGTGACACCTTCCACTAGACCAGGTTGCTCCAAGCCCTGTCCAGCCTGGCCTCAAACACTTCCAGGGATACTGCCCACACTGCTGAGGATGCGTCCCAGAACATGGTTGGCTTTCAGGGCTACAGGTGCCCACAGCTGGGTCATGTTTGGCTTCTCATCCACCAACACTCCCAAGTCTTTCCCCTCAGGGCTGCCCTCAACCCCTTCACTGCCCAGCCTGTATTTGTGCTTAGGATTGCCCTGACCTAGGTGCAGCACTTTGCTCTTGGTCTTGTTGAACTCCCTGAGATTCACACAGACACACTTCTCAAGCTTGTCCAGATCCCTCTGGATGCCCCATTCCTTCCCTTCAGTGTGTTGGCTGCACCCCACAGCTTGGTGTTGCTCTCAAACTTGCTTGTTGCTGGATGCTCAGATCTTTGTCACGTGGTCTCTCCAGCTTTTTGTTGAGCCCCCACATAATGATTGGCTTCCAGGGCCCTTGTCAGCTTACTCTGTGATTCCTCCTGGGAGGGTTGTTTGGGCTCTCCCCAGGCTGACTGGGCTGTACACACTCCCCATGCTCTGAAAATATTCCTTGTAACCAGAAGGATTAAAAGCTTTAAAAACAAAGCAATAAAGGCAGTGGGGCTTGAGGGCTTGGGTTTTGGAGGAGGCAGTGTGTACCTGCAGGTCATGCCAAGCCTCCAGCACAGTCTGGTCCAACCTGCCAGTTGGATGTGCTGTGTTGTGCCAAGACATCACCGCTGTTCTTGCAGGCAAATTGGGATTTGGAACGTGTGTGAGGGAGCAGCCCCTCCAGCTCCTGGCTGCTGCATTTCCAACGTGTTGTGTGTCTCTCTGGTTGCAGAGCAGCATGAGTATGCACGCTGGGGCTGGCTACCTGTCCCAGCCCCCGCCGCCGCCGCCACCGCCCCCTCCTCAGCCTCCGCCTCCTCCCCCGAGCCTGGGAGCTCCTGGGCAGCCCGGCACCGGCAGCGGGGTGGTGGAAGTGTACAGTGCCCCTGCTCCCATGGCAGCATCCAGCACCGTGGAGATCCAGACCCTGGGCATGCAGCCCTATCCGCCCATGGAGGTAAGGCCAGGGCTGCTTCTACAGATCTGTCCTCAGAGAATTGCAGAATGGCTTGGGTTGGAAGGGACCTTAAAGCTCATCCAGTTTCAATGCCCTGCCTTAGGGAGGGACACCTCCCACTGGACTAGATTGCTCCAAGCCCCATCCAATCTGGCCTTGAGGAATGTGGAATTGTAGTGTGGGAAGATGGGTTAGGTTATTTGACAGTTATTTTCTCTGGGAGAAGGTAGCAAACAAAAGGAGATCAGTAAGATGATGGGGATTCTGAGAACAGGAGAACAGCTGAGAGGGACAGAGGACTGGAACAGGCTTAGGAGACCTGAACATTTGTTTTTGGCCAAGGGATACCTGCATATGTGGGGAGTGAGAGGGAGTAGAGATGAGGGGCTCACCTTCTGTAGAAGCACAGAGCACCACACTGCACACTTCAGGCTTATGTGGAGAGAAAGAGTCAGTCTAAATCTCAATGAGCTTGACAAAGTGGCTTTTGCTAAAGAATGGCACAGGCAAGGTGGATTTACTGGAAGTGCCAGTGGTCAGAAATCGATGGGGATGTTGGATAAGTAGTGGTCTGTGTTAATTTATCAGGGTGGGCAGCAGAAACGCCCTCAAACTATCACCCCAGATCACTCTGTCTCTAAGTGTCCTTTCCTAATCTTGATGCTGACATAAACAGCCATGCTTTGGTGCCTGGAGTTTCCTTGTGTCTTCCTCCCCTTCTGCAGTCCTGCCAGGGCAGGCAGCAGGACCTGCCACAGGGTCAGCAGTGATCCTTCTGGTAATCTGCTCCAGAGGGATAAGAAACTCTTCCAGGCATGAGACATAGGTGAGGGATAAGACAGCTCCCTCAGAGTGTTTCTTTGCTGTCCTGTTCCTGCTGCAATAACTTCTGGATGCTTTTTGATGTTCAGCAGGAGAGTTTCACACTGTGCAGGGTGTTAGTTTTGGTTAGAGACACATTGTTGGACTGGTGAATCAGAAATTTGATCCAGTTTAGCAGAAGGCAGAAAACTCAACCCATCTACAGCCTAGTGTGGGTGGAGATGGAGGTTAGAGCATGGTATAACTGTAGCAAACCTGTTCCACTGATGAATTGCCCTCTCACAGGTACCGAGCCAGTGTGTGGAAAGCCCCGTGTACCCTTCTCCCCCTGTGTACAGCCCTGGGAAGCAGGGGTTCAAGGCCAAGAGCACCAGTGCTCCCACGCCCCTGAGCAGTGCAGGAGGAGGCTCTGTGGTTGGCTTTGATTCCCCTGCCACTGCCAAAACTCGCCGCTGCAAGAACGAGAGTGGGCTGCAGGAAGGTGAGTCCCCTACAGCCCCTGCCCTGTGGGTCCCTGTGCTTGTCCCAGCTCAGGGCTGCAGGAAGGTGAGTCCCCTACAGCACCTGCCCTGTGGGTCCCTGTGCTTGTCCCAGCTCAGGGCTGCAGGAAGGTGAGTCCCCTACAGCACCTGCCCTGTGGGTCCCTGTGCTTGTCCCAGCTGGGTGGCCAAGCCACGAGCTCCCCAGGCCCTGAGGGGTGGCACTGGCTGTGCAGCTCTGGAGGGGGAACACGATGCCTTGCATGAAACTGATGGGTGACCTGGTGAGTTCCCAGCAGAACCAGAGCTGAGGCCCTTCCTCTCACTCATGCTGTATCTTTTCCCAATGCCCAAAGTGCCGTTAAGGTTGGTGCTTTGTAGCTGGAAAGATCCCTGGAAGGCAGCGGTTGTTACCTGAGGGGGATACCCTGCCCCACCAGACTACACTGCTCAGGATTTGTAGAGTTGGCTCAGGCTGTGTTAATGAATGTTTATGCCCATAACCACTCCCCAGTCTGGCCAGGCAGATCTTATCTTTCCATAAGCTCTTTATTCTTGGTCCTGAACAGTCTTGTCTTGGGGTGAGGGCCCTGTGACACAGTGGGGACAGGGCTGTGCCACGTGATCTCATTCTTGTGTGTGCTCTTCCCTTTAGGCAAACCCAAGTCCCCCAAGCTGAAATGCACGTACTGTGACAAGGCCTTTACCAAGAACTTTGACCTACAGCAGCACATCAGGAGGTAACAGTGCCCTACCCTGGATACAGCAGAGTGGCTGGGCTGGAGGGGGGTACAGCTCTGCTGTGGGAGTCTGTGCAGTCCAGTTTGTTATGTCCCAGAATCTGTGCTGCGGTGGGAGGGATTCTTCATCCCTTTCACCCCAGGATACCTTTTCCCCAGTGACTGGAGTGAAGGCTGTATCATGGATGTAATCATGCTGATTATGTGCTGGGACTGGAGGCTCATTTTCCTTGCTGATGATACCTTGACAGCCAAACCTCTTGTCACCTGATCACTGGAGTGGCAGCATTCCCATTGCTTGCCTCTGCCTTTCCCTTTCCTCTCCCTCCCTAGCAAGCTGCAGCCTTCCTGTTTGCTGCTGTTAGCAAAGCGTAAGCCAAGCTCAGTGTCTATACAGGGGGCTCTAATCAGAGAGCTTTCCCTGGCAGGAGGAAGCTGAAATCTGTAGAGTTTTTCCCCCAGTGGAGTCAGCTGGGCTCAGAACAGATGGGAAGGAACAAGTGGTGGTTTTTGCACCCCTTCCCAGCCTGGACTCTTCACTTTCTCTTGAAGCAGAAGGGCAGGGTAGAAAGACCTTACTATGGACAGAGGAGAGCAAATTCAGGCAGATCAGGGGTTTGCAAGCTAGAAGAGATGTGTGCAGGAGAGAGAAGGGTGACAGGGAAGAAATGCTTATCCCCTGGAGAAAGTGATGAGGTCCCCAAGATCTGTGCAGAGACCCTGACAGTGAATGCCCTGATGTTGCTGCAGAGCTGTTTTCCTCTCCTGCTTCTTCCTTTGATGCCCTGTGATTCCCAGACCACAGGTGTTGTGTCTGTGCACCAGCCTTGTTTCCCCAGGCCTCTCACAATCCACCTCCTCTGGTGACTCAGGTTTCAAAGCCCCTGTTTGGCAGGCCCAGGTGTGATCTGCCAAACCGAGTGCTCAGCACTGCCCTTTGGCAGCCACCCCACCACGGGCCCTGGCTGGGGGCTGCCTCCTGTCTCCACCAGCTGCTGACCTGGTATCTCCTCCTTCAGTCACACAGGTGAGAAGCCCTTCCAGTGCATCGTGTGTGGCCGAGCCTTTGCCCAGAAGTCCAACGTGAAGAAGCACATGCAGACCCATAAAGTGTGGCCTCCAGGGCTGGGCTGCACCATCTCCCGCAACTCCATCACTGTGCAGGTCATGGCCTTGAACCCCAACCAGCCTGAGGATGAGGAGAACACAGGTTTGGTGCCTGGGGATGGTGTGTGTGGGGCAGAGCAGTGGTGTGAGGAGGCTGTAGGTCTCTGCACCTCCACACAGGGAGGGAGGGGAGCTGTGTGTGCTGTTTGCATTCCTTGGTGCTGTTTAGCAGCTCACACTAAGTGGTATTTGCTGAGCTCCAGCTGGAAGCTGCATCCTTTCATACCCCCATGGTGGGTTCAGGTGCTGGTGGAGAAAGTGGCTCCAAGCTCTGTGCCAGTATGTGCATAAGCAGGACAAGGTGTCTTCCCCTACTCACTCTCTGGCAGTGCAGCTTTGGCAGTGCCACACCTGACAACTCTGGCCTAGGGGACAGACAGCTGCTGGTTTAGGATAGCCCAGTGCTCTGGCTTTGCACTGTGCAGGTCATGCCCAGGCTGGATCTGGCCACAGTGGCCACCTGTAAATACTTCAGGCAGAGAAGAGCTCCTTGCTGGTGTCTGGATCCTCTTTCTGCTGGTGGCCCCAGTCCTGGTAGGGGAGGGAATGCAGTGACAGTGTCATGTCTAGGACAAGGGACAACTGGAGCATGTTGTCTACAAAGCCAACTTTGTAGGCATCATGGACTGTGAGCTACTGGCTGAGCTTACCTCCTGTCTCCTGCCGGTGATGGGTAAATCTAGCCTGGTTCACTGGTGGAGGCCTGTTCTCTCACTGCTCCACAGAGCACAGGAAAAAGAGAATGGGCTAGGGAGGGGCAGATGGAGTAGTCAGAGCACTTAATAATCTGTCAACAAATTTAAAAAGACCCTGTTAGTGAGATTCATCTGATCTAAAGAGTGTGTCTTTGAAAGGAAGAGCCTGGCCTGGTGTGTCCTTGGCAGCATGGTGCTTGCAGAGCAGCTTTCGGAGCTGTCTCATGGCAGGCTGTGACTTTCCCTCTCTCCAGGTTTGCCCCAGCCCTCCAGGAACTCGGTGCCCCCGCCCCAGGACCTGAGCCCCTTGGAGGAGAGCGAGCAGGGCAAGCTGGAAGCCAAGCAGGTTGTCCTGATCGACAGCTCTTACCAGTGCCAGTTCTGCCCCAGCAAATTCAACACCTACTTCCAGCTCAAATCACACATGACACAGCACAAGAATGAGCAGGTAGGGACAGAGGGTGCCTGTGTGGGCAGCAAGATTGGGATTGGCTTCATATAATGCACCAGGGTCTGTCCTGAGCCTTTTGGTCTGTAGAGCTGCCAGTTCTTCACATGCAGCTCAGCTCTCAGGGTTGTAGCTGTGTGGTCTGGGTGGCTTTAAAAAACTCCTCTGTCTCTACCCTGCTGAGTGAGAATTCAGCCAAGCAGGTTTGGGTGGCTGGAGAGGATGCAAAGAAGCAAAGTGTGTCCAGTTCTGGGCTCTTCACTTCCAGAAAGACATGGAGGTGCTGGAGCGTGTCCACAGAAGGGCAGTGGAGCTGTGGAAGGGTCTAGAGAGTAAGTCAGAGGAGGAGTGGCTGAGGGAGCTGGGGGGGCTCAGCCTGGAGAAAAGGAGGCTCAGAGGGGACCTTCTGATTCTCCACAACTCCCTGAAAGGAGGGGGCAGCCAGGGGGGAGTCAGGCTCTGCTCCCACAAGGAACAGGGCAAGAGGAAACAGCCTCAAGCTGTGCCAAGGGAGGTTCAGGTTGGACATCAGGAGGAATTCCTTCCCTGAGAGGGTTGTCAGGCGTTGGACTGGGCTGTCCAGGGAAGTGGTGCAGTCATCCTCCCTGGAAGTGTTCAGTAAATGACTGCACATGGCACTTGGTGCTGTGCTTTAGTTGACAAGGCGGTGTTTGGTCAACGATTGGACTTGATGGTCTTGGAGGTCTTTTCCAACCTTTATGATTCTATGAAATCCAAAGTTTTCAGTGTAGGTGGCAGCTCTCAGGTCGTGGGACAATCACTTCTGGGGTGTTGTGGTCCCAGCCACTCAAGTGGTTACAGTCTGTTACAGTGTTTCTTTCCAGAAAAGAAGGCAATTCTGCCTGTTGGCAGAGGATTTTCCCTGGTTGTTTCCATGGTGAACCTCTCCAGTTGTTCTCCCTTGTCCCAGGTGTACAAATGTGTGGTGAAGACCTGCGCCCAGACCTTCCAGAAGCTGGAGTCCTTCCTTGAGCACATCAAGAGCCACCAGGAGGAGCTGAGTTACCGCTGCCACCTCTGCAGCAAGGACTTCCCCTCGCTGTACGAGCTGGGCGTGCACCAGTACTCGCACAGCCTGCTGCCCCAGCACAGCCCCAAGAAGGACATGGCCGTGTACAAGTACAGTACAATCGCTGCTCACAAGGCTTGTAGGAGTGAGTGGGTGCAGAGCATGCTTGGTGGGACCTTAGAGGGGACAGGGGGCCCTGTGTCCAGTGGCCGTGGTGCTTTTGGACACCCAGGTGGCACATGGGGGGGCCCCTCCACCAGACTGCCAGGGCCAAGCACTTTGAATGACAGTGAAAAGCTGGGATTGGGTATGTGGGAAGATGCCATCAGTGCAATTCCTCTTATCACCAGTCAAGAGTGAGATGGGCACGGCTGAACCTGCCCTGGGCTGGGTCAGAGAAGCCCTTCCCAGGCTGTTTTCTCTGATTCTTCATCCATAGCAAAGGGATTGTGGGTTGTAGAAGCCATGCCCAGAAAAAAATTTCCTATCCCTTTGCTGCAAAAGGGTCTGTTCCTTGGTAAGCTTTTCTACTAGTGTGGACGGAGGGTGTGAGGAGTTCCCCAAGGAGCTCCACCGAGCTTTTGAAATGCTCATAGAGATGTTGAGGAAGAGTAGGAAGCCCAGGAGATACTGGAGTCACTTAGGAGCTTCATGGAATAAATATCTGCTAATTCTTGCCTAGACCATGGTTTCTAGTTATCCTTGCACTACAGAGCTTTGTTCTACAGCTTGGTAGTGGGGATCTCTGAGATCAGAGCCCTGCTTGTGCTTGAGGAGGTTTTAGTCTGATCTAAGGAGAAGGAACAGGGTGTGAGTGCCTCTGTCCTCACTGCTGATGGTGCCTGTCCCCAGTGCCCAGTGTCAGTCAGCTTTGGCAGAGCCCTCTGGCAGAAGTACTGCCAGGATGTGTGACTCCTGCCATGCTGTATCCCCTCTCTCAGCTCCTTCACTGGGAGCTGATGTCTTCAGGCAATGAAGATGGAAGGAGGTGTTTGAAGTAAGGTGAAGTCCTTACCTAGGTCTTGTCTGCATGAGGAAGCAATGTGGAATATCTGCTCGGGTCTGGGTGCTCCCATGGCAGCCTGTGGGAATTGCACTAGTATTTAAAGGCTTCTCCACTCAGTTTTCCAGCATTTCCCTCTCTGAAGGATGCTAAGTGTGAGTGTGAGCTGGCATGTGGGTTGCTGAGGTTTTAGAGCACCTGAGTGGTTATTTTCTGTATCAACCCTGTCAAAGATCACCCTGGAAGGTAGCTGGGCTGGGTAGGTCTGCTTGTGGTGTAGGGTTTGCTGCAGGAGCCTTGCTCACAGGCTGTGTCCTTTCTCTCCACATCCAGGTGTGTGAAGTGTGTCAATAAATACTCCACCCCGGAGGCCCTGGAGCACCATCTGCAGACAGCAACGCACAACTTCCCCTGCCCCCACTGCCAGAAGGTGAGTGCTGACCACAGCCTGAGCCGGGCTTGTACACCTGGCAAGGGTTCTGAGGGGGACAGGAACCCTTGGCTCCATGAATAGGAGCCTTGTGTAACAGATTATGAGGAAGCAGAAAGTGAAGTTAACTCTGGGGGGAAGGTAGGAACTCCTGGGGTTTCTTGCCCAGCCCGTCCTACTGTTGGCTTTGGTGGGAGACTGGGCATCCTTCTGGAGAGCTGGTCCTCAGCTCTGTGGTGTTACATGCTTGACAGCAAGGTTTCAGCTTAAGTGTTTCTTAAGAAAGTTTTGGCTTTTTTTTTTTTTTTGAGTTTTTGTTGGTTTGTTTTTAAAGCTCTATCTGTACTTTCTTTAAATGACCCTGAAGGTTTTCGCAGTGCATCCTTCCTGGGGAAGCAGTGACTGAGCTTCTTGCTCAGGCTGCCCAAAGAAGCTGTGGCTGCCCGATCCCTGGCAGTGTCCAAGGTCAGGTTGGACAGGGCTTGGAGCAGCCTGGAATAGTGGAAGGTGTCCCTGCCCACAGCAGGGATGTTGGGACTGGATGATCTTTAAGATCCCTTCCAACCCAAACCATTCTGTGATTCTTATATTTTCTATCCAGGCTACCCCTCCCGTGCCAGCTCCATGATGGCCGGTGCGTGGTGCCGGCCCTGAGCCGTGTTTTTGTGTGTTCCAGGTGTTCCCCTGCGAGCGGTACCTGCGCCGCCACATCCCCACACACGGCGGGGGCAGCAAGTTCAAGTGCCAGATCTGCAAGAAGTTCTTTCGGCGGGAGCACTACCTCAAGCTGCACGCCCACATCCACTCGGGTACGGCTCCCCTGCTCCCAGTGCTCGTCACCTCTGTGCCACAATCCTGGCTACCCTCTGCCCTGGTAGTGGGAATGACAGAGTTGGCTATGAGTCATTTGTAGTAACTTGGTTTCGGATCAGTGGGTTTGGTTCAGCCTCGTGCCCAGCACTGCCCTAGTTAGAAATGGGGGACACAGGTGGCTTCCCCACTTGCTGTGGTGGCAGAACTAAGGAGTTTGGCCCTAGAGAGCAGGAGCAGTGTGCAGCATGGGTTGTACCCATCCATTTAATGTTTTATTGAGAAGCGGCTGAGGGAGTTGGGGTTGTTTGGCCTGGAGAAAAGGAGGCTCAGGGGAGACCTTATCACTCTCTACAACTCCCTGACACGAGGCTGCAGCCAGGTGGGGGTTGGTCTCTTCTTCCAGGCAACCAGCGACAGGACAAGAGGACACAGCCTTAAGGTGCACTAGGGGAAGTTCAGACTGGACATTAGGAAGAAGTTCTTCACAGAAGGGGTGATTGGGCACTGGCATGGGCTGCTCAGGGAAGTGTTGGAGCCACCATCCCTGGAGATGTTTGAGTAAAGACAGGATGTCTTTTCATGGTACTCAATGCCATGGTCTGGTGACAGGGTGGTGTTAGGTCATAGGTCAAGTTCTCAAAGGTCTTTTCCAACCTAGTTAATTCGGTGTGATTCTGTGTGATTTATCTATCGGGCAGGGAAGTTTGGGCAAGTTTATTGTGTGGCACAGTTGGCCTGGTGCCCTGTCCATGGCTAGAGCAGCCTGTGTGGCTGGACTGTCCCTGACCCCTGGTCTCTCCTCCCCAGGTGAGAAGCCCTTCAAGTGCTCGGTGTGTGATGCGGCGTTCAATCGCAAGGACAAGCTCAAGCGCCACATGCTCATCCACGAGCCCTTCAAGAAATACAAATGTCCCTTCTCGTATGTAGTGTGTCTGCACATGACAGCGTGCCTGAACAGGGTTGGGATGGGGCTTGAGACGGAAGGAATGTCTCCTGCAGGTATCCTAGGGGACACTGTGGCACCTACCAAGCCACTGCTGCTTGGAGAGGTTGGAATTCTGTCTGCTGTTGAACTGGGAACCCAAGAGTCCCAATTCTTTCTTACTGACTTCCTGGAAGGCCACATAATTTCATTGGTTCATCAGCCCCGTAAAATAATTCCTGCCTTCATGGGAGGCTTGGGGGAGCACTAGAAATAGAAGGAGCATTATTTGACCACAGAGGTTGCCCGGATGATGGGCTCTCACTCACTGCCATGTCTCCAAAAGCACTTGGCAACATGTACAAACCAGAGGAACCAAGTTTAGGAAGGTGCACCCCAAATCCATGGCACAGCCATGGACCTTCTGAGATAGCCAAGACTGACATCTCCCTGTTCCAGCCACCTTGTACCTTCTTCCAAGATATTTCTATCTCCAGCTGGGATCTTGAACTTGCTGCTTTTGGGAGGATTTATAGTGAGACAGACCATGTGCAATACAGGAGAAGCCACATGTCTCTGTGGCAGCCTGTTTATTCCTTGCCCCTCCCCAGAAAGGCTGAAATAGTGCAACTGCTGCCGAGGCTGCACCGAGAGAAACATCTGGGTGCTGCTAAGGAGAAGGATCATGGATCTCTTTAGGATCTGGGATCTGTTTATACATTGCTCCTTAGCTGATTCCCACATCTCACCAGCATTTGTTGTTGTTCCAGAAGCCACACAGGCTGCAATAAAGAGTTCAACAGGCCTGACAAGCTGAAGGCTCACATTCTGTCCCATTCAGGTGAGTGGCTGGGAATGCAGTGGCTGGGATTCCCTGTGGTGCTGCAGGAGCATGTGACAGAAGGACTAAGCCTGAGAAATAAGAATCATTTACTAGCTTTAGATTTTTTCTCTCTGTTTTGCTGCAGGCCTGTTTAAGTGAGTGTCTATTTAGGATTGTGTCTAAGCTTTGGGCTGTTTTCTAAAGCAGTGTAATCTGTAGGCAGGCCTGCTGGTGAGACTCAGAAGCTCAGCTGGATTATTTGGTGTGTTTGCTATCAAGTGAATATCCAGAGTGCTCTGTCGGCTCCTCCCCAGTCCCATCCCACATGCAAAAGGAGATCTCACGGGATTTGATTCCCTTCTCTCTGTTCCAAAAACGATGCTCCCAATCCCAATAAAGACTAATAATTTACTCCTGTGCCCTAGGGAACAATGAGACTTTTGTCTCCTGGGGCAAAACTGGAAGTCTTTCCTTGTGCCCAAAGCCCTGCAGAGTGGAATCAGATGGGATGGGCTGATAGTGCAGTTATGGATTGTTTCAAACTTTACATTCCTATATTTTGGGGGGAAAAAGTGAAAATTTATTTACTAAATACACTTGAAAAAAACAGTATTTCAAGGAACAATATTTCAAGATTGTTTTGCATTTTCGTCACAATTACTTGACATGTATTTCTGGTGATATTTTAATGCTCTTACTTGAGGCGAGAATATTTATTTGCAGTCTGCAGCTTCCTCTTGAGGGGCAGTGGAGGGACAGGCACTGATCTCTGCTCACTGTGACAGGGGCAGCACCCAGGGAACAGCTGGAGATGAGCCAGGGGAGGGTCAGGCTGGATATCAGGGAAAGGTTCCTCCCCCAGAGGGTGCTGGGCACTGCCCAGGCTCCCCAGGGAATGGGCACGGCCCCGAGGCTGCCAGAGCTCCAGGAGCGTTTGGACAGCACTGCCAGGGATGCCCAGGGTGGGGTTGTTGGGGTGTCTGTGCAGGGCTGGGATCCTTGTGAGTTCCTTCTGCCTCAGGACATTGTATGACTCTACAAAGGGCTAAAACAATGGTTAAACACAGACATTCAAGCTGTAGCCACCCACCCTTTACTGTGGGAGGCACAGTTTGTCTTCCCTTTTATCAGGGAGTATCTCCTTGGAGGAGGAGGTGAGGCAGTCCTGCTCTCCCTGGTGGGATGGCTGGCTCTCTAACTGAACTCTCTGTGCAGGGATGAAGATCCACAAGTGCCAGTACTGTAACAAGTCCTTCAGCCGCCGCGCCCACATGGTGGAGCACCAGCGCTCGCACACCGGCAACTACAAATACCGCTGCCCCACGTGCAGCAAGGGCTTCACGCGCCACAAGTACATGAGGGACCACAAGTGCCGCCTGGGCTCGCCCAAGGACAAGGAGCTGCAGCTCAGGAAGGCCCAGAAGAAGCGGGTGGCGCGGGGGCGCAAGGCCGGGCTGGCCCTGCCCGGGGTGCTGGGGCTGCCGGAGCTCAAGGACGGCGCTGCCGGGGAGAGCCCCCCCGAGGGGGGCCCCAACAAAGAGCCCTTCCAGGAGTCGGATGCCGTCCTGTCCATCGTGGTTGGCGGGTCGGGAGCTGCTGACTCAGAGCTGGTCCCTGGGCAGCCCGGCAGCATGGCCTCCAACCTGGCCCTGGCAGAGCTGCAGACGGCCTCGGATGGGCCCTGCACCATGCTGGCTGTCCCTGTGTACATCCAGACCTCGGAGTGACAATGCCCAGAGCCACTGTGTGGCTGGGGGCTGCTGCTGGCACGGTCCAGCTTGGTGCTCAAATTCATCCCCGTGGAAAAGACCAAAGCTCTTCTGGGGAGGTAGATGGATATGGGAGAGAATGGCTTCCATCTCCACTGGTTCTTCCCATCCTTGGGCAGAGGACTGCTTGGAAGCCACTGACACCTACAAGGCACTGAAGAGAGTGGCTCCATTATTTCTTGTCCCTCTGCACCACGAGTCAGCTTAGGGCAAGAAAGACAAAGATCCCTGAATCAGGGTAAGAAGAAGGACCATGCAAACTTGCAACAAACAGAGCTGCTGAAATCAGGTGGCTTTGCAAATCACAGCCTGTCCCATCTGTGGTTTTTCTGGCCTAAAAGCTGTATTGCCCAGTATTTGGGTGGCCCTTGTGAGAGCAAACATCCTTCCTAGTGGAAGCAAGTTCATCCTGATATCCTTTGGGAACACTGTTCAGAAATACCCTGATAGACTTATGTGTGGTATCTTCTCTCTGTCTCTCTCAGTAGAAAGATCACCGTGTCTGTACTACACGTTATAAACACCCTGGACCTCATGTGTGGAGTCAGTGTGTGGGAACGTGTGTGTGTGTGTGTGTGTGTTAGCTCTTCTCTCTGGGTGCTGTTCTCTCCACAGTGTTTGTTCATGGTTTTTCCCCAGATTCGGGGATCTCTGAGTGCCTTAGACATCAATGAGTCAATCCCTGTGAACAGTTAAATGTGACTCCTGTATTCAGTGAGGGCACTGAGGGCTGGGTGAGGTGACCTGTCCAGGGTCGCACAGGAAACCTGTGATGCATCCAGGAGCCAATGTTCCAGTGTCAGCTCTGGGCCAGGTGCTGCAGAGAAGCTCTGGCAGCTGCTTCCCATTCTCTACATCCCCTCAGCTCAGTTCTTGTCAGTAGTTTCAGTGGGGAGTTGGTGTGGTTGAGCAGCAAGGAAGGCTGGTGTGAGTGGGACATTTGTTGTCCTCTTGGCTTCTCTGATTTCCCAAGAAGAAATCCCAAAGCCAGCATGGGAGCACCAAAGGCAGGAACTGAAATTGTGCAGTGTTGGTGAGGGAGGTGCCTGGGCAGGTCTGGAGCCTGGACAGGTCAGGGAGCAGGCAGGAGTGCTGCTGCCTGCTCCAGTGCCCTGCCAGGCTCCTTCCTTCCTGTACTGCCCTCAGCCTCTGGTTTTCCACTGCCACAGGATGCACTGGCTTTTGGGGAAGGATCGGCACCCAGATCTGCACCTCCCTGCTGCCTCCTGGCCCTCCTGGGATGTGTGTCCCCATGCTCTGCTCTCCCATGCTTTCTCCCTGTTCCAAGCTTGTGCCAAGCCAAGCTGAGCTTTCCCTGGTGAGTTTGTGTGATGAGCTGCTAAAGGTGTCTGTGGATGCAAAGTGCTGCATTCCCAGCCTGTTTATCCAGAGGTGCTGCAGGGTTCAGTCAGTCCTGGGTACAGAAATCCTGGCTGTGTCTGGGACTCTCTGGCTGTTCTGGCCACTGCAGCTGTCAGCCCAGCATTACTGGTCTGACTGGTCTGATCCAGCCCGTTGTTTGAGCTCATGGTGTTCTTCTTGTCTCCTTTCTTAAAATCTTAAGTATAGCAGCTTGCAGAGGGCTGTACCCTGTGCTCCCAGACTGTGCCATCGAACGATGGGTTACACTGTCACTCCTGGGACACAGTCCCCCAATTCCAGTCAGGATGGGTCCTGCCACCAGTTCACTTTGCTCACTCATTTGCTAACTTATTTTTGCTCATTTCAGGTTTTTTTTGGTGATGTTTCTGCACCTCCAGCTGTTGGTGGGTGGGAGGAAATGGAGCTCAGGGCTTCCAGGGGAGGCTGGGAGAAGGGGTTGTTGAGGGTTTACACAAGGTTAAGGAGAGGTCTTGCCCCTGCCTCATAGGAGGGGGTAGAGAAGTTGGAGCCAGGCTCCAGAGGTGCACAGGGATGGGAAGAGAGATGACAGGGACATGTTGGAATGTGGCAACTTCCAGTACTTAAAGGGGCTTACGAGAAGGCTGGAGAGGGACTTCTCACAAGGGCCTGGAGTGACAGGACAAGGGGGAATGGCCTCAAGGTGATGGAAAATTTAAATGGGATATTAGGAAGAAATTGTTCCCTGGGAGGGTGGGGAGGCCCTGGCACAGGGTGCCCACAGAAGCTGTGGCTGCCCCTGGATCCCTGGAAGTGTCCAAGGCCAGCTTGGATGGGGCTTGGAGCAGCCTGGGACAGTGGAAGGTGTCCCTGCCCATGGCAGAAAGGGGATGAAACGAGATGATTTTTGTCCCTTCCAACCCAAACCACTCTCTTGATTCCATGATTCTGACTCAGTATAAGGAAGGAAGCTGCAGAGAGGTCCTGAGATCCCAGTACCAATTTGGACAGAGCATCCTGCCCTGAGCAGATGTGCTTGGGATGAGCTGACTGGGCTGGGGACATCCAGGTGGTCCTTCCTCCTTAGGTGCATCTGTGCTTCTGTGAAAGCTCTTGTGTGCTTTGAAGGGCAGAGTTTATTTACCCACAGTGTTTGTTTTACTCTGCTCTCCCAGGAGGGGAACAGAATCAGGAAATAGTTGGCTAAATATGCCTTTCCTATTTCCCTCCCCTCTGTACCACACTGTACGTGTCATTATGTGGTCTCTGCAGGCAGGTCTATTTTGGGGTGATGATGTGTGGGTGCAGCTCCTTCAGCTCAGAAGCACTGTCTGGAGACCTGGCCTGCCCTTCCCAAATCCTGCTTTCCTCCAGCTCAGCAGGATGCTGGAACCCAGCTTCCACTGGCTACACTGGGTGTAATTCAGGGAGTGGGAGCAGAGCCACACAGCTGCCTTGTGTGTGACTGTTGAGGGATACAAGGCTGGGGACTTTCCTGAACATAACTGGGACAGGAGGACTCAGAGATGCCACCCTGGATGCTTGATAGGTGTTTGCATATGGGGTGGTGTTGAACCAAAACGAGTTTTATCTTGAGCAAAATGACTGTTCACTTAGAGCAAACCTCGGAGTGACCGTCCTCCCTGCCCCGCTCTTGTCCAGCTGCTTCAGCTCCTGCAGACTTCCATTTCCTGCAGGGAAATTCCCTCAAATTCCCTCTGTTTCTGTTTCACTGGCAGAGCCCTGTCCACTGGCTGGGGTAGATCAAGAATGCTCAGGGCACTGATTTTCTCCCAGGACTGGTTCCACCCTGTGTCCTGGGCACAGCTGTTTTCTTTACAAAGCCACCTCTGGAAGCATCTTGGCATTTTCTGGAAGTTCCCAGGAGAACCCCAGAACCCGAGCCATGCCCTGGGAGAACTGGATCAGAGCAAAGCTCTGTGGTGCTCGGTGACAGCAGACACCTGTGTGGGAGGAAGAAAAGGGCAGGTAAAAGGTCTCCCTTCCCCTGTTCTCCTCAGCCTCCTGTGCTGTCAGCTGGGAGCTTTCCTGCCCTGCGAGTGTTTCCATCAGCCTCAGGGGATTTTTCCTGTGTATTTGCCTTTCCCACCTACCTGCAGGTTAGGGAGATGGAACAAGGCAGGAGCCATTACAGGGCTCTGTTGCTGAACTCCCACCTGCTACGTGGGATGTTCTTTGTGTTTCCCAGAGCAGTGCTTTTCCCTCTTACTCAGGGCACAAAAATGCTCTCTTACCCAACAACCATTTGTTTGGGTCGTTTTTCCTCTCTTCCATGTGGTGTGTGATATGCTAGCTCTGCTCTGAAGCAGTGATTAATTTTCTTGGGTGATTTCCAGTGACAAACATTATTATTGTCCAAGTTTGTTGTTCATTAATCTTGTCACAACCCTGCTGTGACTAGAGATGGGGGTTTATCACTTTTACAGACGGTCGAGGCCAAGCACAAAGAAACAGAAGCTGAAAGTATCCAGGAAAGGCTGGTACCAAGCTGAGGTACAATTCAATTTCCTCATGGGATTTTGTATGTAGGTACTGTGAAATTATGGATTACAGCATGGAATTATGTCCATGCTGCCCCCACAGCTCAGAGCATGTGACTCAAACGTCCAGGAAGTGAGTTCACAGCGAATCACGACCTATTAAACAACCATGGGTTTAAACACTTGCTTTTGTACAGTTGGCAAGCTAGAAAGGGAAGGTTAAAAGAATAAATTCTCCAACACGTTATCTCAACCCCGGAGCAGGCCTGAGGGGTACATAAAGGGGGGTCACCCCAGCAGTGGGGATGGGTGCTGGAGGAGGAGGGGCCTGGCTGGGATTCACACCCAGCCCACTCCAGGCTCCGCTCCCAGCTCTGGTCCTGGGCAGGCTCCCGTGGTCACTTCTTGGCCACTTCAGGTGTGTCGAGAGAAGGGAACAGAGCTGGGGCTGGAGCCCCAGGAGAGGCTGAGGGAGCGGGGAAAGGGGCTCAGCCTGGAGAAAAGGAGGCTCAGGGGGGACCCTGTGGCTCTGCCCAACCCCCTGACAGGAGGGGGCAGCCGGGGGGGGTCGGGCTCTGCTCCCAGGGAACAGGGACAGGAGGAGAGGGAACGGCCTCAGGCTGGGCCAGAGGAGGCTCGGGTTGGACATCAGGGGGAATTTCTTCATGCAAAGAGGGGTCAGGCCTTGGCAGGGGCTGCCCAGGGTCCCCATCCCTGGAGGTGTCGCAGGAAGGACGACGTGGCACTCAGTGCTCTGGGCTGAGTGACACGGTGGGGATCGGTCACAGGTTAACCCCTCAGTGACCTTGGCAGTCTTTTCCAACCTTAATGNGGAGCGGGTACCGCAGCTGCACGGCCTCGGCCCGGCCCCGCGCAGCCATGTCGGGGCTCCTGGGGAAGCTGTTCGGGACGGGCGCCGGTGGGAAGGGCGGCGGGAAGGGCCCGTCCCCGCAGGAGGCGATCCAGCGGCTCCGCGACACGGAGGAGATGCTCAGCAAGAAGCAGGAGTTCCTGGAAAAGAAGATCGAGCAGGAGCTGGCGGCCGCCCGCAAGCACGGCACCAAAAACAAGCGCGGTGAGCGGGGGGGGGGGCCGGGCCGCGCCGCCCCGAACCCGGGCAACAGGTCGGGAGGGCCCTTGGGCAGCGCGGACACGTCTGCGCTGCTGTATTTTATACCTGCAGCCTTTATTTTATACCTTCGTGCCTTTATTTTGTACCTATTGCCATTATTTTGTGCCTCAGCGCCCTCTCCGCGGGCCGTCCCGCCCTTCCCGGCGGGATTTAGCCCCAGCCGTGTTTCCTCACTCGGGAAGGGAAGGGAAGGGAAGNCAGCCGCGCCCCGTGACGTCAGCGCGCCCCAGCGCCACTGCCGGGTTCCGCTCGGGAGACACCGCCTTCCCGGCGTGCCCCGCGCCTCCCTGCGGCCGCGCCTCCATCTCCCAGCAGGCCCCGCGCACGGAGCCGGCCGGCGCGCGCGGCGCTGCGGCGCAAGGCACGCCGGGAGTTGNGCGGGATTTAGCCCCAGCCGTGTTTCCTCACTCGGGAAGGGAAGGGAAGGGAAGGACAGGACACGTCCCTCCCTCGTGGGGAAGTCCCGTGTGGGGGGACTTTTTTTGTCACTCCCTCGCGGTTCCGCTGTCGCGACAGTGCTCGGCCCTTCCGCGGTGCTCCCTGCCCGTCCCACTGTGGGGACAGGTCAGGAAAATATCCCAGCACTGGGTGCAGCTGCAAAAGCAGGGCAGCGCCGTGGAATCCGGCCTTGATTTGCGCTGCTGGTGTTTTTTAATTCCAACCAACAAAACTGTTTACCAAAACCCCGCTTAATGTAAGGGTTTGGTTAAATCTATGTTTATTTTTGTCAGCTCTTACCCAAAGTTCTGAGCGTGTCGGGGAGAGCAGGAGTTACAGCTTTAATGTTTGTTGTCCATGGGATGAAAAACTTCCAGGGAGAAAATCGGCCAGCATTAAAAGGGTTTCTTGAAAACAGGCAAGTTCATATTCCCTCTTCTGGGAAGAGCTTGGATTATACTTGTGCTTTGTTTTGTGTTCTCAAGGAAATAGTCATTCTTTTGGAAACAGTGTTTGTTCTGGGGTTTATTCCCACTCCTCAGTCCCCTCTGAGAGGCTCTTCTACACACACTCCTAAAGCTTATGAATGGAATTGGTGTTTCCCAGGTGGAACTTGGCTTCCCTGGGAAGGTCTGGCTGTGTTTTCCAGGCAGTGCTTGATGTGTCTGTGTGTCTGGAGATAAGGCACTTGTCAGGTTACGTATTCCGGTGCTCTGAAAACAAGCTTCTTGCTTGTTTTAGCGTGGTCATCAAAAGTTTTCAGGAAAGCACATCCTGATTTCTGTGTGGATGTTGCCCTCTCTGTGCAGGAGTAGGAGTGGCTCTGCCTGTGACACAGGGAGCTGCAAACACACGTCTGGCAAGGGTTAATTGGCAATAATTACCCTTAGGAGTTTCATGTCACTACTTCAGTCAGCACTTTAAGCCTCCTTCCACACTCCAGAACTTCCCTGTGTGACGTGGATGGAGCCAGTGTACAAGGGCTCAAGGATGTGTCAGAGGACCTCAGCGAAGCCTGACTTCAGGCTTAACCAAGTCAGTTCTAAATCAAACACATTGCAACAGTTTAATAAGTGAGTCTGTGCTGTGGTTTTTGGCCTAGTTTGGTAATAAGCTCGAAAGGAGAACTAAAATACATCTCTGTCTGCAGTTTCTTCATCTTCTGGGTTACACTGGGCCTCTTAAAGTTCTAAACTTTCTGTTCAGGTCTTTGTCTCGCTCCACTGTAATGCCATCCCGCTCTCTCTCCCTCCCTCTCTCTCTGCTGCCCTTCAGAACCTCGGGTAGGGGAGGGATTAAATTTCCTTGGGGGTGGAGGAAGGAGAAAAACCTGCCCATTCACCGGCGGAATTCTGGGTCAGACTAATTGAGGGCTTGCAGCAGCACGGGATCCTGAGGAGTAATTAAGGAGCTGTGAATAGGAGGAGGGTAGGGATGGGTTTCTGCTGGAAAACGAAACCACTCTTCTTCCATTTCTGGAACTGAGAGGCCAACTGTTCTTACTGGGCTGTGAGTTAAGGCAGCTGATTGTCTGTGGTTTGCTGGGAAGTGAATTCCCCTCAGGACACACTCCGTTTTTCTGAGTTCAAGTTGTCAGTCATCAGCTGAGCTCCTACAAATTCCATTTTTTTATATCCAGTTATTGGATTTTTCCCTGTCTGACTTCAGGCTGGTTTATAATCCATAATCTATGCGATTTTGATGCAAAGTCACTTAAATCCGTATTTTAACTGAAAATAAAAATGTGTTGGTTTTAGATGTGAAAGTCTGTCATTTTAATGGAAATACTTTGATATAGTTGGAATGCTTTCAAGTAAACCTGAACAGAAGATAATTAGCTAGAGATTATTTTGTTTAAGTGTTGGATCAACCTTAAAAAAAAAAAATTGAAGAATCCTTAGGTTTAGTTCTCCAAGGTTTAATCACTTCCCTCTGGAGATGCTGCGTGTCCCTGTTCCTTGAGGATCTCCTGGGCATGGTGCACATTTGTGATCTCAGCTGGGCAGTGCTGCTGATGGTCCTGGAACCTGCTGTGGGAAAGCCAAAAGCAGATGATACAGTGGGGCAGGGAACTTACCTGGAAGCTTAAAGCCACCTTGGGAAGACTTGGAATGGTGTTTTTGTTGTCCCAGAGGAAAGATGGGTGTCTGGCACACTTGAGGAAACAGTCTCTGCTCCCCAGCACACTGGGTGATTGTTCAGGTGCCAAGTGAGCTGCTTTCCAAAGGCTCATTCACTCATTCCTGAGCACTTCTGGAGTCTTAAGGAAAGCTTAAGTCTAAGAAACTTAGAGGCTTCTGGTTCCCATGCCTGCCCCAGGCATATGCAGGGGTTTGTTAATTCATCAACTTATCTTACATGTGCATTTTCGTCATCTGCATTTAGGGTATCCAGGCTGTGTAACCAGACAACCCATGAAATTCTGAGGTTATAATGAGGAACTTTGTAGTAGAAATTTCCTTAGTCTGTGTTGTTTCTTGGCATGGGAGGCTCTCAACTTGGATGAAGAGTTCTGAGCGTGCTGGGGAGACCAGCAGTGATGGCTTTAATGTGCTTGCCATGTTTTGTCCATGGGATGAAAAACTATCAACATTAATCATCATTAGAAAGGTTTTTTGAAAACGGGCAAGTTACTCTTCCATCTTCTGGGAGGAACTTGGGTTATGCTTGTGCTTTGTTTTGTGTTCTCATGGAAATGTTCAGTCTTTTGAAAACCTGACCCCCCTGAGAGGCTCTCCCACACTTTTGCTCTACCTCACGAGTAGTGGATTTATTCCTCTCAGTGAATTTATAAGAGCAGCAGCAGTACTGACTGATTTGAACACTAATCAGCCAGTGTCTCACTGTGTTTTACATCTGCCCTGAAAATAAACTTTGCTCTGACAAAAGCAGAGTGCAGCTGTGAGCCTGATGGTCTGGGAGCCCCGTGCTGCTGCTGCTCCCTCCTTTTATTCCGCTCCAGTTTGTCCATGGCGTTGTTTCATCTGGGATGTTTTCTCAGCGCTCAAACCTCGTGGTACAAACGAAGCTGCTCCAGCTATTCAAGGGTTCTGGGGCTCTGGGGTTCAGTGTTCAGCTTCAGGGCAGTTTAAGCTGATCCTAATCACTGCTGCTCTGGTGTTTGTGCTTTCCTCTGGCCGTGCCTGATCACGCAAAGCTGAGCTGCCAGAGGAATAGCACAGGCACACAGAGGAGCAAGGGGTTAATTCCTTGAGCTCTGACTACCTTGGGTATTACAATTCCAGAGTCTGTTTCTCCTGGAACTCAAAGCTCGAGTGATGTCTCAGTGTGAAGATTACAGCAGGGAGAGAAACTCAGTGCTGCTTTAGAGTGCCAGTGTTAAAAGCAGCTCACTCGAGCTCAGATCCAGGGTGAGTGGATGCAGTTATGAGCCTGCCTGCCACTGATCTTACCTTTCTGTTAATTAACACTAGGGCCACAAACAGTGGAATGGGTGAAAAGCCAATATTGTGCCAAAATATAACCAGACTTTAGCAGGAGAGTGACATTTCATGGATTTTCCCTCCCCTCTGGTTTCTGTTAGCGAGTGGTTTTTCTTTCCTGATGTCAAATTTCTCTTTTCACTGTACGTAAGTACGGTGTTGGGGTTTTTTTCCAGTACTGAGAACACAAAATAGATGCAAGCCCACTGCTGGATTCCTGCTGTATAATTCAGGCTTTTCCTGGAAAGAGAACGCTCCTGTTCTCCACCCAGCACTAAAACTAAACAAACCCGGACGTTTGGCATAGGCTGAAGTCCTGACTTTGAACCCACCTGGGGCTCTCAGTGCTGCCTCAGGTGATGGTGTGTGATGGAAATTATCTGGTTACATCCCTTTACCTTTTTTAAGCTGTCCCATCAGTCTGTTGATCTGATTTCCCTGCAGCTGGAGGGTTCTGGTGTCAGAACAGCCCCTGTCAGAGAACCTGCCTGGAATGTCCAGCCGGGACTGGCTGAGCGAGGCTGCTCCAGGAGCAGCCCTGCCTGTTCCTGCCTGTTCCTCTGGGCTGCTCTTGGTGTTTGTGTGGGCAGGGCATGACTTGGATTAGTTTGCTGAGCCAGACAAAACCCAACTCCAAAAAAAAAAAAAAAAGGGAAAGAAAAGTTGTTTTCCACACTTAACCACACAAATGCTGAAGCTGGCTGGGAGAGGGAGGCAGGAATGTGACGGGAAGGAGGAGGGAGGGCAGTTCTGCCTCTCTGGGCAGCAGTCCCTGCTCAGAGGCACTAACTGTGATAACATCTGAGGGTGACGTGGGATCTCCCAGCGAGGGACACACGGATCATTAATTAAACCATGGCAGCAGTGCCTGCAGGATGGCTGTGATGGTTTTGTTTAGGACGCTGAGTGGTTCAAAGTGTGGCAGCGATCTGGCACTGAGGGAGGGGAAAGCTGCAGCCTGAGCTCTGGGCATGGGCAGCGACTCAAAGGGCCTGTGACTGTGTGTGTGAGGCCTCAGACATTGTTTGTGAGCATGGTTTAAAGATCCTGCTTGGCTCTTGGCAAGAGAAGTGATTCTGCTCCCAGAATCCAATAATGTGACCCTGCTCTTGTTTCCATGAATCGTCAGATGCTGATGTAGGAGAAGCAGGAGTCTTGCAGCATTTCCAGCCCATCTTTAGGCCCTCAGCCTGCCTCCTCTGTGTTTTAAGTCACAGTCTAATGCAAAATTGATGTTTGAGTTCCAGGTGTTATCCATAATGCAGGGCTTGAGTGCAGGAATATTGATGGCAGTGCAGGCCCGAGTCCTTCATCTTCCCCCGAGCATAATGAGATGGGCATTCACCACCTGCTTTGGGAAAAGTGAGAATTGCTTTTTTAAATTAGATCTTAAAAAACAAGAGGAAACTTCTCCTTTGGACTCTACCTTACCTATGTTTAGCAGAGCCTTTTGGAGACAAGACTCTCTGGTATAAAACAGTTTGGGAACACTGGCGGGATTCACAAACACCTTTTTAAAAACTGCTTTAAAAAGTGGCATAAACAAAACCCAAACCCCTGTGGTTCTGCCAGATATTGCCAGCTTTGGTAACTGAATTTGATGCAATATATCCTTCCTCTGTTCCTGTTCTCTGTCAGGAGGGAACCTTAGCACGTTTGCAGGCACTGACTCTATGTTTATCACTTTTTCTCTCTAAATGTATTAGATGTTGGATTCTAGTATTTCATTAAACTGCAGGTCTAATTACTGAACCCTGCTCCAGGGCTCCTAGGCTAGTTCAAAAACTGTAATTTTGCAACTGTGGTGCAAGTTGTCAGTTTGGTTTAACCCTCTTTTACTTACAGCTGTGCTGAGTTGTGGAGTGTTTATCTGGAGCGGGACATTGTTGGGCTTTGCACTTGTATCATTCAGGTCTCTCTGTCGATCCCTTCTTGCTCCCAAAACCCCAAAATTGCATTGCCCTTTGTGGTTTTTGGGGCAGTATGTGATGCTTGTCCCAGAGACTTTGGGCTGTGGTGTGAGCAGCAGGATGTGGCCTGACTTTTGCAGCCAGCAAAGTGTGGGCGTGAGTGGGGTTTAAAGTAAAATCTTGTAATTTACTCACACCGCTTAAAAATGGATGGTTTTTGCAAAACTAAAAGCTGGAGCAGCTCTCATCCTTGACTTTCCATCAAGTTTGCAGCCAGGTGTCCAGCAAACTGGAACTCCTGGCACAAAGTGCCTGAAACAAACAGGATGCAGTTGGAGAATCCTAAATAGGCCAGGCATCAACGGTGACAGACTTTTGCCTTTCCCTGAGACAGCCCAAGGCCACAGCAGAGCTGTGATAAGGAGGCTGGTTCTGCTCTGAGTCATCCCTGTGAGTCTTTGAGCAGGAGCAGGGAGACAGCTCCTGAAGGAAGGGCTGGAGCCCCTCTGCTCTGGAGCCAGGCTGGGAGAGCTGGGGGTGTTCACCTGGAGGTGTGAGGGCTCCGAGAAGACCTTAGAGCCCCTTCCAGTGCCTAAAGAGGTTCCAGGAGAGCTGGAGAGGGACTTGGGACAAGGGTCAGGATGACAGGGTAAGGGGGAATGGCTTCACTCTGACAGAGTGGGATACTGGGAAGGAATTGTTCCCTGGGAGGGTGGGCAGGCCCTGGCACAGGGTGCCCAGAGAAGCTGTGGCTGCCCCTGGATCCCTGGAAGTGTCCAAGGCCAGCTTGGACGGGGCTTGGAGCAGCCTGGGACAGTGGAAGGTGTCCCTGCCTATGGCAGGAGGTGGCACTGGATGATCTTGAAGGTCCCTCTCAACCCAAACCATTCTGTGATTCCATGGGAAGCTTCCTCGTGGCCTGTGCCAAGGGCAGTGGAGTGGCCACAGTGATCCAGCACTGGGACACAGAAGAACAGAAGTTTCCCCTGGGTGAAGCTCAGTGCCAGGCTGTGGCAAAGGCAGTAACAGTTCAGTCTGTGATGTCCTTCCAGTGGGAAGCTGAGTTAGAAAAGCTCTGCTGTGGCTTCCCCTGGGTTCACTGCTGAGATGAAGCCTTGCCAATAGCCAGTTTCTAGGAGCTAACACAATTATAGGATAATTATGTGGGCAGCTGTTGTCTTGCAGCTCTGGACTGATGGCAGTTTGGAGTTTTCCAAATAACCATTATCCCCATCTCTCTTGCATTTACTGGCCTCGATGATCTCAAAGGTCTTTTCCAACCTAGCTTATTCTGTGAGATACTGAGAGATGCATGGTGATCCACCTGTTCAGCGAGCCAGGGCTGTTTCACTCCTGTGCTGGGATGTAAGTGTTCCCAAACATCCACATTGTGTGTGCTCCTCATGGCTTGGCAGGATTTCATCCAGATCTAGGAACTCTGTGTTTACTTCAGGTGAATGCACAGGGGTTGCTCAGATACAGTTGAACTGAAAAGAGAAATGCCAGAGTGACAGGAACATCAGTGGTATTCAAAAATTTGGTGGTGATTTTGATTGGTTGTGAAATGAAACAAGTTAATACAAAGCAAACTTCTTAATGGGCTCCCTGGGAACTGTGCACAGTCACTGCATCTCCAGTCAGGGTGGTACCTCCTTAAAATGCCTTGGCAGGCTCTCCATGGTGGGCTCTGCACGTGCCCTGTCCTGGGAGGACACTGAGAGGCAGAAAGGCTTTTTTCTGAGTGCTTCCCTAGCAGCCCCATCAGCAGGAACAGAGTTTATTGCTGGCTCTGGAGCTGATCCCAGCCTCAGAGCATGGGATTGCCATTAAAAACTGCAGTTCACCTCAAGAGAAGTACTGCAGCATTGCCACTGGAGTGTTTGGAGGTTGAATCAAGAAGTACAAACTTTTTAAAAAGAAATATGGTTTGTCTTATTTGCCTTATAACTTTTGGCTTTCTAAAGGTTTGTGTTCTCAGCTTTTCCCCTGTAGTTGTCAGTGTTGGAATCTCAGCATTCACGAAAAAAGTAATTTTTCACATCCCAGAATATCTCATCTGGGGAAGTTAGGCTGTTAAGAGAACACTAAATATTATGACAGCATCAATGAAATTCTTAGACTTGGGAATGCTCTAATAATAATGGTTCAAGGCTGGAAAATGCCTGCTGGATTCCCAGGCAGCCACTCTTTTAATTCCCCAGGAAGAAAAGGTCTTGAAATGTGCCACTTCAGGGCAGGATCTTCTGAGTTTTGTGAACTAATTACAAAAACACTGTTCAGCTGAGGGAACTGGGTTGGTTGGTTGTTTTTTTTTCCTGTGAGAAAACAGCATTTTGAGATACTTAAGAGCTACTTCTATTCCTGCAAAGCCGAACCTGATGCATTTCTGGCAGGGATTCAAAGGAACATTCTGAGTTTTTACTGGAATTCTCTTTAACAAGGTACCTTCAGCAACCACAAAATAAAGAAGAAAACCCATAAAGAGTATTTGCAGGCTGTGAGAATCTCAGGGACACCTTAGGGAGCATACAGTTCTCATCCTAAAAGTTTAAACCGTGGTTGAATACTGAATAATTCTCTCATTTCACATCAGAATTTTATGTGTGTGTCAAAGAAGGTGCAGATTTTTAACCAGCAAAGTTAGTGGTAGTTGGAAAGGGTAAGAGAGGATAATTTACTCAGTCAGCCTTAGAAAATACCTAATTTAATTTGGAAAGAAGAGATGTGTTTTGGGTAGATCAGCTTTGCAGATGCCTTGCAATCCCATGCCATCATCCAAAGACATGCAGGACCCCAAGGAGTGAGACACTGAAAATTGGGAAATGCAGTGCAAGCTCTGCTTCCAGAGGGTGGATCAGATTTCAAGGAATGGTTTGAAGCTTCAGGCCTGGATGTTTTTGGCTGAACCAGCATTTCTTAGACTCATTCCAGCTCCTGGGTGGAACAAAGCTGTCTCTGTAACTGGGATTTCTCTTTCCTGGTTTTCTCATTTGAACTTCAAGGCTCACTGTAGATGACATTTTCTTCCTTTTTTTTCAACAAAACTGTCCCAGAGTTGCCTGGAGATTATTTTACAGAGGATTATTGACCAGAGGAGTGTTGCCTTGACATTCAAGGGACAGAGGAATCACCTTCCAAGGCTGAAGGAGCCCCCTCTGAGCTGTGATGTGGGACAGCATCTGCAATCCCTGGTGCAGAGGCTGATGCTCTGAGCAGAGCCAGGGGTGGTGTGAAGGTGGTGGTTCCTCCTGTGTTTGGGTGTTGCTGTATCACAGCCCTGACTGCTGCTCTACAGATGCTTTTTTCTTTATCTCTTTGTTTTTTCTCTTTTGTACATTCATAGATTTTTAGAGCAGGAGTGTTTATTGTTTTGTTTCCTCTCTTGCACAATGGACTGAATGTGCTGGTACTGCTGTGCTCAAGAGGCAGTTGTAATTTTGTATTTTAAAAGATTAGGCAGAAACCTTCTTGTATTCTCAGCCTGGGTTTGGGTGCTTTACTGGAGTAGTTTTAATCAGTCAAAATCTCTGAGCTGGGAATAGCTGCCTTCCTTTGAGGGTAGGGTTTGGAAACTGTATTAAAGATTTAATAAACAGGCATAGAAAGACCAGGGGAGGACCAAGCCTGAACTCTGCCCACAATTCCCTGCTAAAAGTGCACATTTCCCAAAAGAAAGGCACAGGAGGCTGCTGCAGGCACTGGAGACAGGCCCCGGCATGGGGAGAAATGTGTGATGGTGACTTCAGACATAAAGTGACTTTTAGACCTGAATAAACCCCTGAGACAGCAGAGCTCTCGGGAGGTGATCCTCACAGGAAAGGAGCTCCTGCTGCTGTGCACAGGATCAGCATTGGAATTGATGAGGATTTATTTATAACCAGGCTTTGGTACCTCCGTGTCCCAACCACTTGGAGACCATGATGCTTAAAATCACACCTGACTTTCTGTGTTCTGAGGCTCACCTGGCCTGGGATGAGCATTCCTTGGTATGGCCTGGATGCCTTTGTATTGAACCAACACAAGCAATCCTGGTTTAACAGCTCCTGGAGCTATCAAACCTCTGCAGAAAGATTCTTACTCAAGGCAAAACTCAAAGTTTGGTCAGTCTCTAGTGGGGTTTATATCCACCTTTTTATCTGCTCATAGCATTGGGGGATAATTTGTCAATTGCTTTAAATTCCCTTCTTAGGGTTTTTTTGGAGATCTTGTAGGCAGTTTTCTGGCTCTCAGTAGAAGGAGAGATGAGCAGTTGCTGCCTAAGATAAAGCTCCCCACTGCAGGCAAGGCAGGCAGTTTCTCCTTCCACCTCCCAGTGCCCCTTGTTTATCCCGTGCCAAGGACAGCAAGGATGTTGTTCCTGATGAAATTTGCTGCCGAGGCAAGTGCCAGCAAGATGGAATGGTATTTTCAGAAGCAGCAAAAAGTAATGACGCTTCTTTCCGTGGAGCAAATGATAGCTGGATGCACAGGGTAACGTGCAAAATGCTCTTCCACTATTAAGTTGATTATCTCAATCCTGTTTAGTGCCTGGGCTTGCAGCTCGAGGGGCCAAGGCACCCCAGTTTGGGAAGCTCCTCTGCAGCTCTTGCACTCTTTATTATTTTGGTGTGGCTGACATTTGGTGCACGTTATTTTCTGTGGCTGCTGTGGAGCTTTCTCGTGCCATTTTAATATTGCTGCTGTCCCTGTGCAGTGGCATCTCTGCTGCTGCCATTTCTGCCAGAGAGAAAGCAAGAATTAGATGTGAGATTGAGTTATTTTTCCCCTCAGCTGGAGTAATCAGAGCTATTAACTCCAGAGTTTTCCTCTGGAGGAGAAGCCTCTCTGTTGGAGGTGTCAGTGTGAGTTTTGGGAGGATTTTGCAGAGGCAGGAGACACCTGCACTGTGTGGGGACAAATCCTCTGGCATCACCAACACTTTGACCTTGGTCAGGTGTATTTTTGAATTCAGTGAAACCTCTGAGTTTATTCCCAGTGCTCTTCGCTCCTCTCAAGCTGAAATATGTTTTTGCCAGCAAAACTTGAAATTCCAATTATGCAGAGAGCAAAGCCTTGTTCTTCCAGATTATCTGCTGATCTGCACTTTCCTACTAATGATATTTAAAAGCATTAATTCCACAGAATTGCTGTGTGCATAAATATCCCAGGAACACTGCCTGTCTTACAAGTGTCTAAGGAATATTTATTTGCATGAGGGCTGTTGATTTTTAACAAAACCACTGACATTCGTAGTCAATTTTTCCTCTCTGAATGCAGTACCAGGTAGTAAAATTGTAT
Organism: Ifrita kowaldi; assembly: GCA_013398055.1. Classification (NCBI taxonomy): domain Eukaryota; kingdom Metazoa; phylum Chordata; class Aves; order Passeriformes; family Cinclosomatidae; genus Ifrita; species Ifrita kowaldi. The sequence goes on from VZRS01009488.1 coordinate 46,329, forward strand.
TTTTATTATCCTGCCAGCTGCTTATCACAGTGAACATTTGTCTCATTTGACTAACAAACTGCTGTAAATATTGCAAAAAAAAAATCATTAGACTTACAACAGCTCATTTAATAAAAATAATTTGCCTGTACACAGGTTAAAATAATTCAAAATACATCAAATTCTACAGATAACATTTCTGGAGGACAAAGTGAAATTATCTGGGTGAACAGTCATGTTTTTCTGACTGATCTGCTGACTGAGGAGGAGAGTCTGGCTGAATGACTCTGCTCTTTTCATTTCTGGGTGTTCATTAGTCAGGAGTAGTGACTGAAAACTGTGACATGAGTTCCTGCTTCTCACTTTTGTTGGAGGGCTGGGTCCTGATGTGGTGGCATCCCAGTGAAATCTGGGATTCTTGGGAATCACCATGGTCAAACAGAAGGTGTAGAACTTCTGCTGGAATTTCTAGCAGTGGAGGTTACCCCAGAAACTCAAATAAATAGAAAATTAAAATGGAATTTTGCAATTCAAAGACTGGAAATAAAAAACCCGACCAACCAACAACCAATTACAAACCATCCCCCCCAAAACCCCAAGCCAAAACAAAATACAGAAGAAGGAATAGCTTTTTATGTGTTAAAACGTGTGAAAAATGTTCTTTGAATGTAGTTTTAGGCATGTTTTACATTCAAGAAATTGAAGCAGCCAGCACAGATCTCACTGGACTCAGCTGCAGTTTTATTCCTCCCTGGAATCTGGTGTTTTCTTTGTGAGAATTTCTAAAAAGGAACTGCAGAGATCACAGTCTGGTGCTCATTAACAGAGAGAAATTTTACATTCTTTTGCCAATGGAAAAGAGGTAATAAACCATTGATATCCATTTAACTGGTCAGAGCTCTGTGGGGCAATCTTCATGAATAAAAATCGCCTCCAACATCCCCATTGTAGCTGATAATAAAGACAATTAATGTATCAAAAATGTCATATGGAGGAGGGCATTTTGAGCCTGCTCACTGTCTTCCAATGGAGGTCAGGAGTCACCGAGGTAGTTTTAAATGTAAAACCTTTAATATAATAACAACAACAACAATAATAATAATATATAAGTATATATAATTGCTTTTCCCCCAGTCATATGTATTCTCTGAAAGCTTTATTACAATTCAAATAAAGTGCAGCCAAGGTTTGTTATCTGCTGTTTGTTTCTTTAGAGGATCTTTTTAAGTGCTTGCAATTCATGCTGCACATTGGACTTACAAGTTCAAACACCCACTGGGCCTGTTAAGGAGAAGGTGTGGGTTGTAAAGGTTGTCTGAAACACTCTTTATTGGCAGGTTCTTGCTGTTGTCTGTGAAAACTGCCTGTGGAATGATCACATATTTTTGCTGTCATTGAGGGCTGTATTAAATGTTAAAACCCCTCTTAAAGCAGCTGGTGACGTGAACTGGTTCTGCTGGTTTTTCTGTAATGAGGATATTCCAGAGTCAGTTCCACTTCTCCAGCTGAACCTCTGCCTATCAGGCCCTGTGCAGCAGCTGCTGTGAGAGGCTGGCCCGGCCATCTGCAAATCTTGTGTGGCTTTGGGCTCTGAGATAAGGAGAGTGTCCCACTGCTGGAGAGCTGAGATCAGCTGCTTCTAGAAAAGTGTGCTGGGGATCTCTCTAGCAGCACGTTCTAGGGCATGAGTGAGCTCTGGCTGGCCAGAGGATAAAGGCTTTAAACTTGGTGGATGGTCACAGGTCCTGCTGTAGCAGTTCCACAGCAATTAAAGCTGGGTATGAATTGCATTTGCTGCCTCTATAATTACTCTCTTGGAAGCAGTAAAGGCATAATTTGGGGTGTGGGTGCTGAGGAGAAGCTCTCCCATGGCTGTTTGATGTGATAGCAGCCTTTGAGAAGGGCAGAGAGAGGCCCCGTGCCACTCTGATTTCAGACACACCTGATTCTTGCATGTGCACAATGCCACAGGACATTTGTACCCCACTGCCTCTGGTTCTTATTTATTTTAAAATTCTGGAAAAAGATTTTTTTTTGAGAAAAAGAGCCGAGGTAATTCCCTTCAGATTAGGTTTTTATAGCTTTGACTTTAATAAAAACTTAATAAAAATGTGTTACTCTGGCAGTTCATAAGATTTCAGTAGGTTCCCGATCTTTATCCTTGCTTTGGCTTTAGGAAGGAGAGAGGAAAATAAGTATCTTCCTTGGTCTTAAGGGGTAGGAAACGTTTGCAGAAAATACTCCAAATCCATGTGAAGTTTAAGGGCAGTGCAGTTCTGGTACAGAAGTGCTGTGGGTGGGAATGGGAGGCACAGAGTTACCCAGCAATCCTGGTAAGAACTTCTGATGGTTCACAATGACTCTTGCCATGATTGGTGTCTGAGCAGCTCGTTTTAAAGTACATGAGCACGAAATGTAGACAAACTGTAACTGTTCTCAGAGAAAGCTGTAGTGGGGAGCTGTTGGAACCCAAAGTGCAGGAGACTTTGCTCTGCCTGTTTGGAAGGATTTAACCCCCCTGGACAGCACTGGTTTTGACCTTTGTCCATGGAAAAAATTGCCAACACTCTGGGAAGAGTTTGAATCCACAATGGTTTGAACTAGAGGATAGAGTAGTTTGTAATAGTGTCACAGGGTGAAGAATTTAGAAGTTTTGGGTTTGTTAATGTAGTAAATAGATAAAAGCTAAAAATGCCAAAATAGAGGATTGTTGTTGTTCTCCAGGGCTTCTTCTTCTTCTTCTACAACTCCATATTCTGCAGCAAAGGTGATTTAGAGTGATTGGGTGAAAAATTCCGCAGTTCCTGTGCACGCAGAGCTTGATTTATTGGGCATTGGTAGAGAAGTGAAAATATGTTGCGTTTCAAACTTCTGTTGGGTCATTTACCTTTAAAAGGGCCAAGAATTTGAGATAACTCTCTCTTTTGCGTATATCTTTTGAACTCTCTGCAGGGTGCTGCACTCCAGCACTCTGTTTCTCTGATAATGCTAATTAAAACAACAACCTGAAGCAAAGAATCAGAGGACTCCTCTTGTCTTTTCAACTTTCTGGCCAGGACTCTGTAGACTCCCCGGTCAGGGGGAGTCACATAAATCACAGTAAAGTGATAGGGAGCTGTACATAAATTGTAGCACTTGACTTGGCTTTGTATAATGTGATATAATGCTATAAAATCTCTGGTTTTGCCAGTAAATCTCCACGAGGCACAAAATTCTCAATAAAGAACGTCCCCTTGTTGTTGGGCATTCCCTCAGCATCTGTCATTCTATAAACACAGCTATTAAGAGTTTTTGTCTTTCTGAATAAGAAAACTTCGTATATTTAATTAAACCATTAGTGCAGAATGAACCAGCTGAAATATCCCAGTAATGTGTTGCTCATCACTTTATGATCTGGCATAAAGCTGGAATGTTTGGGATATTTGTGTTGTGCCTCATTCTGCAGAGCAAACACTGTCCTTTGAAAACCCCTTGTTCTCACTCCTGTCAAACAAGTGAACGTTGGACTGGCCCCAAAACTGGGGAGATTCACTGGCCACTGGAGTGAAAGTCAGTGCAGAGGCTTGTTTTGGGTCCTGGGCCTTATGTTGGAATAGCTGAGGTGTTTTTGCTGGCTTATCTTCAATCATCCTGAGCTACTTGGTGTGCTTGGCATCCTTAGCTGGGCCTTCCCATAAAAAAGTGCTTTTTTATTCTCTAACACATTAGCTAATTTGAAATTAGCCAAATACAGCGTATTTATAACCAGTGGCAGAGCTGAAGCTCTGTTTAGGACTTTCAGATAGCAGGACTTAATCTTGCAGGACTGTCAGCATCTCAGGATGGCATCTGCCAAAACACCTGGGGTGCCTGTGAGCTTGACCAGCTTTTAGGAGAGCAGCTACTGCATGTGTGCTGCAGAAACATACTGATCACATCACCGAGTTCTCTAGAAGGGGAGATAAGGGAAGCTGTCTCTTGTCAGGATTTCCTACTCCTTGTTTTCTGCTCCCCTCAAAAACTTCTACTTGGAAATAACAGCTCTTAGAGATTTAAAGATTTAAAGCTTTTATTTGCCACTGTTCCTGGTGTGTGTGACTGAGCTTTTGGGTGGGCCAAGACTGATTTTTAGCAGAGGTGTTCCTGTGTCACGTGAAGTGGTTTTTGCTGTGAGGCTCCCAGAGATCAGAACGCTGAAGGAATGAAGTGTGTGTGTGGCTGGGTTCAGGAGCTGAGGGTGAGGCTGTTGGAGCTGCAGCCTGGGGCCGAGGTGAGGTTTTAAAGTACATGGGGTATTATATGACCAGGACTGTCATGGAGAGGACAGGTCAGTCCAGAGCAGGAGGGGAAGTGGCAGTGCCATAAAGGGAAGCTGTACTTGTGTCTTACTCCATGTGACACTTGGTGTTTGTTGCTCCAAGCCCTGTCCAGCCTGGCCTTGGACACTCCAGGGGTGTGGCATCGACCACGTCTCATACAGCTACATGTAAATTTAGCTGATGTTCCCTGTCAGTGTTTCAGGAATGGCCTTGCCCAGGATTTCTGTCCAGGTGTCTTGGGAAGAGCTGGCTGTGGGCTGTTGTCACCTGCTGGATGCTCCCCGCTGTGGGTGGGGTGGGGTAGAGCAGGTTGGACCAGTCCTCCCACACTGATCCCACAGGTGGGAGCTGTCCTGGGTGGGCTCCTCCTGCAGAGTGCAGGAGTTCTACAAGTGCTCACAAGCAGCAAATTGCTCAAAGCACCTCCAGTGAGGGCTTCTCTCAGCTCAGGCTGTTGTGTGGACAGCACCTTCTAGGAGGAGTAATGCAAAAATACATAAATACAATCATTTCTAGAACGTGTATTTCCCAGTGTTAAGTGCGAAGTTGAGGGAACATTTCTCCTTGGATTTGAACAAGTTGCTTCTCCCAGGCGTTCAGCAGGAGGGGGGGACCTGCAGCAGCACAAAGACCTCATCTGGCAGGAGCTGCACCAGCACTGCTGCCTTCCTGCGATGGGGTGAGGGTGAACAAGGATGTTTTTAAGTGGGTGGGCTTGAATATTGAAGCCTTCTGTTTGTTGTAGCATGGTCTCTGTCCGTGGTGTGTTAGCAGTGAGTTCTGGGCTGGCATCCTGCTGTGACAGGCAAGGGACAGGAGGCAGCAGCCACCTCTAAACAGCTTTGTTAAAGGAGGCAAATGCGAGGGTGGGGCAGCAGAGTTTATCTGGGAAGAATGGGCAGCAAACACTGGGATGTGCTAAATACTGCTCTGGGCTGAGTGGCACTTGGTGCAAATTGTGAATGGCTGTTTTGGGCATAAATCTCACCGATCCTTCCCTTTCCTGTGCTGTGCAGCTGCCCTGCAGGCCCTGAAGCGCAAGAAGAGGTACGAGAAGCAGCTGGCACAGATAGACGGCACGTTATCAACCATTGAATTCCAGAGGGAAGCCCTGGAGAATGCCAACACCAACACTGAAGTGCTTAAGAACATGGGTTTTGCTGCTAAGGCTATGAAAGCTGCTCATGACAACATGTAAGTTATTCCCTCCTGCATCTTTCCGTGGGATCTGTAGTTTGGTGTTTGTTAGGTCTGCTGAATGCCAGGTGTTTCAAACCAAAGGTGGAGCTGCAGTAGCAAAACTTTCTTTTGAAAGGCTTGAACTTGAACTAAAATTGAACAAAATACACAAATATCGATGCTTCCTCAGTTTACTACTGTTTTATTTTCTGCATTTATCCAAAAGCTGGGTAGCACCAGCGGGGTCTAAAGAAAATGGGAGCCTGCAGCAGTTACAGATCCATCTCATAGTGGCAAGAATTTTAAGCCTCGGGGAGACTTAAAACTTTTTTCTGTGCAGTGGAGTTGGTGTATGTAGCAATAATTAACGGTAAAGCTGCATTATGGGAATGTTGTGCTTGCTCCAGAAGCAAATATTGTGGATGTAATAATGCTGAATCAGGGAAGGGAGCAGATTATTATTAATACCAGTGGTGCAGAACAAAACCTCTCCTTGGTGTCTGTATAACTGCTGGGAGCTAAGCTTGCAGGGAAGAGTTAAAAATACATCTATAATTGTGTGGAGACCAGGGGGATAAAATCCAGACTTGCATGCAAAGTGTGTTTTGGGAAAGGGCTTTGGAAATGTCACCGTGGTGTGGCATTTCTGCAGAACCCAGGAGATACAGCGTTGGTTGGGAATGTGCCTGCTGATATCGAATTCTTTCCTTTCTTTTCCAGGGACATTGATAAAGTAGATGAATTAATGCAGGACATTGCAGAACAGCAAGAGCTGGCAGATGAGATCTCCACAGCCATCTCCAAGCCAGTAGGATTTGGGGAGGAATTTGATGAGGTATGGCTTTCACTTTGCTTGTGTTTCTGTCAGTGAGTCATGGAATCCTTTGGGTTGGGAAGCCTTGGGATCAGGGAGTCCAACCACTAAGCCAGCACTGCCAGCCCCATCACTAACCCTGAGCACCACATCTGCATGGCTTTTAAATCCCTCCAGGAATTGTGACTCCTAGGAGATCTTTCTCTGGAGATCTGCACACTCTGTGTGCCCGGGTGCAGTACTGGGGTGTGAAATCTCTCCTGGAACTGTTGGTGGCTGTGACCTGGACTTCATGCTCAGCATGGTCTGGATGGCCTGACCTGAGAATATTTGGACTTGGATTTCTCCTTTCCTCCTCTGCTTTCCCCACCCTCCTCACCCTCCCAAGAGATCAAGTACAGGAATCACATCAGAATCAGACTCCTCACCTCCTCACTTTGCTCTGATCCTGTTCATTTGTGCTATTTTCCTTAATAATATGCTCAACTAAATCTGCTTGTTAATAAATATGACTTAAAGTTCCTTCTTTTTTCTCCTTGAAAACCTAGGATGAACTCATGGCAGAACTAGAGGAACTAGAACAAGAAGAACTAGACAAAAACTTGCTGGAAATCAGTGGTCCGGAGACAGTACCACTACCAAATGTGCCCTCAATATCAATACCCTCCAAGCCAGGTATGGATAAACCTTTACTGAAACATCCTGGATCATTAAAAGTGTGCTTATTTATCTGCCAGCTCCTTGGATCTGGGAGATCTGGCTGCAGGAATTGCTTCCTGAATCCCAAATCCCACCCAGAGCCATTTCTCTGTGAGGGGCACCTGCCTTTCACAAGAAGCACAAAAATCACTCCCCATCACAGGAGCAGTTATTTTCTGCTCCAGCTCATCCAGGTTCTCTGCAGCCTGGACAATGCCCAGGGTGCAGTGGAGGTGTGGGAGAAGGTGCTGTGGATGGGCCAACAAGGAAGAAATCTTGATGGACACCCTGAGGCTGTAAAAGGGAGGGCAGAGTAAATTAACTCATAAAATCATTAACGCTGAAAAAGACCTCTGGGGTCATCCAGTGCCAGGCAGGTTCAGATTCCCCCATGGATCCTTGCTGCTGCTTTGGGTTTAATTTGATCCCTGCTTTTCTGGCCTTTGGGAGGATCTTCCCCTGGGGTCCCCTCTTTGGGAAGGCTGTGGCCTGCTCTGCAGTACCCAAGCCAGGCAGCCCCAAAGCGAGGGTCATCCCAGTCCCAGGGCACACATATCCAGGGAATTTTAGCTACATGGAGGATGGACAAGAAATGTTTGTATTTACACAGATGGTTCAAAGCTGCTCTTAAATCTGAACTGATCCCTCTTGTATGAACATTCCCCATGGATTTCAGCTGAGTTGGGACACCTCTGGCAGCACTGATGGGAGGGTACCAAGCTTTACCAGCCCATTTTGCTGAATCTGCCTGAAAATGATGAATAAGTTGTCAACTTTGCAGCTCTATTCCATGTCCTTACTTAGAGAAAACAAGTCCAAAAAACCAGTGGATGAAAATAATCCCAAGTGGTCAGTGTATCTATAATTATCCTGCTGCCTTTCCAGGCTTGGATGGATGTGGGAAGCAGCAGGCACTGCCAGACACTGAGGTTCTGCTTTGTGTGTGCTCCTTGTGTGTTACACTGCTTTTGTTGTGACTCCACTGATTCTGTGTGTTCCTAGTTGTGTTCTGTCAGGCAGAACTGCTGACCAGAGCTGGGGAGAGGGGTGGGAGTTCTGTCAGAGTATCTGAAATGTGAGACGTTATCAGATTCAGGAGAAATTGATTAAATGAACCAGTGCATTGCCTTTTTATTCCCTGGCTGATTTAAGGAGGTTTGTTCTGTAAATAGATTTAAAACACAATGCCTTGGACCCAGATCTACTCTTTGCATTTTGTGACTGCACACAAGTAAGAGGTGTTGTAATTGTGGACAGATTTAAGGAGCTACACAACATAAAACTTAGGGAAACTTCCTGAAATCATAAAAACTGCACAATTTTGATAGTAAAAACTATGAGCATAAAGCTTAGTGTTTCACAGGATTTATGCTAAACTGCTTTTGGATGGAAATGAGAATTCCATTAATTCCATTAATGGATTTAAGTGGCAGGCTATGTTTTGCTTCAATAAAGCTGCCTCCAAGGCTGGCATTTGGGAAAAACTGGGATTCAGGGGTGACATTGGGTGGGGATTTTGTGTGGGTTTATTTTTCTAACCTAAATTGTTTTCCACTTCAAATTGACTTAAAACTGGGATTAAAAGTTTGCTTCTGATTACCATGGGTCAGACTTGCAGAGGGAATGCTGTCCCTAATGGTTCAGGTTCATGTGTAATTGCCTTTTTGGGAATAATAATGTGTCTTTTGGGGTAGAGCTGACTCTGTTACCTCCTTTACATCCATTGAAGGGAAAAGGACCATGAGCTTTCCTGCTTTTCCAGTTCTCAGGAGCTGTCTGGATTTTGGCTTTAATCAGTCTGAATGAGGAATTTTGTTGCTGGTGGTGTCAGGAGAAGTTCAGGCAGAAGCTGTTTTTGTTTAATGGAGCCTGGAGGAGCTTAATATAGAAAACCAAATTCTAGCCTTGTACAAATGAGGGGTCTGGAGCTTGGAGCTGGCTCAGTTTTCCTGACATAAATGTTTCCTTTGGAATGACACAAACCACTTGGACCAGGAATTGTTTAACTCTTTTTTTTTTTTTTTTTTTTTTGGGTTTTTTCATNAAAATTATTGCAGCTATTTGTGGGTTCAAACCTTTTTTGTTGAGTTAATGGAAACTGAACTTGTCATGTTATGACAAAGAGCAACATTTTCTGCCCTGGAACAACCAGGAATGAAGAGAGGGCAGCATCCAGGCTGCTCCCTCCCATCCACATCCAGCCAGCTGCCAGGGAGCACGGGAGAAGGGGAGTGGGATGTTCCCAGGGCTCTTCTGCCCCTCCAAATTCTGTACCTGCCTGACCCACACACCTCATTTCTTGCATTTGCTGTACTCAGTGATGGAACAAGGAATTTATTTTTGATGGGGATGAGATGAATACTGGAGACATCAGATGAGTTTCTGTAAGAAGCTGCATCCCTCTGAAAGGGGCTTAGAGGCTTGGAAATTACAGAAAAATATCCCACCTTAACTTCCATGCCCACTGCCTTCCTCCTGTGTGAGCTGTTGTCTTTTTTGCCTCAAAGTGGGAACATCAGGAAGTTTTGCTCTTTCAGCAAAGCACCTTTTCCTTCAGGTCAAAAAGGTTTTGTTTATTTTTTGTCCACAGCTGGCCTTAGGTGCTTCATTTACTGGTTGGTCAGTGGCACAGAGGCCACTGGGTTCTGTCAAGATTGCCACTCACTTGTTCTCTTTTGTGGTTTTGCAGCCAAGAAGAAAGAGGAAGAAGAGGATGATGACATGAAAGAGCTGGAAGCTTGGGCAGGAACCATGTAACCACAGCAGCACCTGGCTGGAAAAAAGACTTTGGGTTACCTATTCTGGGTGCAAATGTGTTTTGGTGGGGAGAAAGCATAAGCAAAATGTCTTTATCTTTAATTTTAACCCAGAGCAGTGGGAACTGCATTGCTGTTTTCTGCATAGCATGGTCTGCCCAGAGGAGAGAAGGGGGAGCAGGGGGAATTGCCTGCTGTCGATACGGTTGAGTTTCTGTAGAAAAGGTATTTGCAAAATCCAACACTCAGCTTTTGGACTGTGCTCCTGCCACTGCTGGATCTTCATCTTCAATTTGGGCCATATGTTGAATTGAAATAAGCTGAAAAAACACTCTGTAATTTTAAGTCAGTTTAAGTGTGTCTAGGAGTCTTGTAAGGCATTTAAAATCCAGGAAAAGTCGTAAGCCACCGTCGGCTTCTTTATTGTGTTTTAGGTGCAAGAATGCTTTAGGTTTTTAGTTCTTTGCCAGTTCTATTTATATCCCTTGACTGCTGTGTGGCCAGCCCTGTGTCTGTCACTGCAACAACGTAGTCACTGTGCCCATTTTAATTGGTGAGAATGATTTGCAGTTGATCCACACTCTCTTGGAAGTAGGGATGGTTTCAAGTTCAGTTGTACATTTTTCTACATAGCACTACAACGTTTATTGCTTTTTTGTGATAATTGATAACCCATTCAGATACATGCACACAATTATTTTAATTAAGAAACTACTATGGATTGCACTGTATTAAATATCTCGATTAATTTTCACCTGTGGCTGCTGTTGTCAATTCTGTGTCCTGTTTAAGTGATCTGGCTCTCGTTTAGGTGTAGTTTGGCCTCTTTCTACATGAGGGGCATCCACTCTAAAGCCTGCTGAGCTTTGGTTGGGCTCTGCTCCCAGGGAACAAGGCACATGACAAGAGGAAAGAACCTCAAGCTGTGCCCGTGGGAGGTTCAGGTTGAACATCAGGAGGAATTTCTTCACTGAAGCAGCTGTCAGGCATTGTCAGGGGCTGCCCAGGAAAGTGTTTGAGTCCCCAGATATTCAAGGAACACCTGGACATGGCACCACGCTGTGAGCTGGTGACAAGGTGGGCATCAGTCACAGGCTGGACTCGACCTTGGAGGTCTTTTCCAACCTCAGTGATCCTGGGATTCTGTTCTGTGTAAAAACCCCCACACTAAGGAGAAATCAGCTGAATTAAGTTTGAAACAACAGGTTTAGGGACAGAGCTGGGGCCCCGGCTTTGTTTTCCATCATGGAAATGATCTCTGCTGTGCACTGTGCTAACAGATGTTGTTAAAGCAGCTGTATTTTATTCCAGGAATTACAGGGGAGCATCTCAAATGCAGTGAAGTGTCCCAACACGAGCATTCAGGAGGAGCTGGGAGGGAAAACCCAACCCTGTCAGCAGCGTTAATGCTGTTCAGGCTCCTGATGTGGGAGCTCAGAAAGGGGGAGTGGCAGAGGCAGTGCCTGGCAGCCCGGCTGTTCCCTGGGATAGCTGGGCTTTGCTGTTCACTCAGCTTTACCTGAACACAGCAGAGGAAACAGCAGTGAGTGTGTGCTGTGCCTCCCTGTCACTGAGCCAGACAGCGACAACAACCTCAGCCCTTACAACCTCTTCTTCCTTCATCTTTTTAATCGAGGGTGGGGTGGTGCCTTAACCCTTCAGTTTATCAATGTCTGAGGACTGATCACCTTTCTGCTTTGGGTATCACTGAATTCCTTATCCGTTGCTTAACACCAGGGAACAGCTGAAATGTTTGCAGTAAACATTTTGCTGCCTTGCTCAGACTGGTTCTGAGGGCAGAACTTCCCTGTCCAGAGCACTACAGGGCACTGGAGGAGGAAGCAGCTGTGCCTGCCAGCAGTTCCTGTAGCTGCCCAGGGTTTCCCTTTCCTGGGAAAGCCACTCCAGTCACTGCTGAGAAACTCTTCTCAGTTAACTTGCCCTCATCAGACAACTCAAGCTGCAGCTTGCTGGTGTTTTCTTGTGGAGCTGTTAAAGGAGGCAAGCTGAAATCTGGGATCCAGGTGTTTCCAGTTTATGGATAATCCTTGTTTCTTTCCTCTGAGGAAGGTGGAAAGCATTGTCTCTGTTGTTATGTGTATGTGAGAGTGCTTCATTTAAAGCAGGGGGAAAAGCTGTGGCTGCCCCTGGATCCCTGGAAGTGCCCAAGGCCAGCTTGGATGGGGCTTGGAGCAGCCTGGGACAGTGGGAGGTGTCCCTGCCCATGGCAGGGGGTGGCACTGGATGGGCTTCAAGGCCCCTTCCAACCCAAACCATTCTGGGATTCTATAAAAACACAGACTGGGCTGAAGGGCCTCATCCCTGCTTCTCCCTTGGGATACTTTCAGCACAGAGGGAATGGCTGCTGTGCAGGTGAAGAAGCCAGGACGTGGCATTTGTACTCGGATCCAAGGGGAACATAACGCCGGGAGGGGCAGGGAAGCATTTTGGATTTGTGCTGCACGTTGGGGTCAGGGGAATCAGGAAGGAGATCCCTCCTTGATGGCTGCTCCAGGCTCAAAGTCCACAGACGCCGAGGATCTGTGTTTGTACCTTTGGAACAGGGTGAACACTCACAGAGCACTTGGAAAAGCTGGCCCAGAGAGGCTGAGGTGAGGTGGATAAACTGAGGATAAACAAACCTGAGCAGACATCACCCCTGGGGCTGGAGAGCCCTTGTGTTGTGCAGTAGCAGGGGAACTTTTCCCTCCAGGAATGATGGAAATCCACAGCTCTGCTCAGTGCTGCTCTCTTGTCAGATCGATCTCCAGCTGGATCTTTACCTTTCCAGGTGTGTAAAGGGCTCTCCTGGGTGCCTGTCCTGCTCTTCTCTCCAAGAGATGTTCTTCTGGGACTGTTCTAAGACACAGACATTTAACTTCGGTGCAATGTTAAAGAGGCAGGGAATGGGGGGCTCCATCAGCCACTGGGGAGGCAAATTGCTCTCCAGTTGCTTCACTGGTGAGTTGTTAATGCGTGTTTGGGTTAGAAGGGGGTTAGTAGTGGGTTACTAGTGGGTTCTGGGGAGGCGCTTGGTGCTGAGAGCTCTCTGGAGAGCCTTTGGCCTCACATGGAAGCAGGTGGGTACAGGAGCATGCCAGGGAGCCTCTCAGGATGCACTGAGGGGAACATCCTCACTAAAATCTATAAAGTACCATTTGAGGGAAAGCACAACTTCTCCAAAAAATGCCATCGGGTCCTTGTCTGCTCTGCCTGCAGGGAAGTGTCCCCCGGAGTGCCACACAGGACATGACACTTCCTTAGGAGCGAGAGATCATGGCTGTCAGTGCCATAAATCTGTGCCACATCCCCCCTTCCTGTGACACCTCACCCCTGGGGACCTGGTCGTGCTCTGGGGCCAGCTGACCTCGTTTCACTGCCAAAGCAGCCCTGCTGCAGCTCTCACAGCAGCACATCGCAGCTCCCTGGCTCTGCCCCCACCTTGTCTCACCCAAGTCACTGTCTGGCTGCACCTGCTCCCAGTTTTCCCAGCCATAACTGGACCCTCAGGCTCTGGAGTCCTGCAGGTGTCTCAGTGCTGGGCTGTCCTGCAGGGCTGATGGGTGCCACGGTGCTGGTGTGGGTGCTGTGCTGTGCCCCAGGCTGCAGCTGGGAGCCCCTGCCTTGCTTGCTCTGGAGGGAGCTTGAGGGACACAACTGGTGGCCTGGAGGTCACAGCCTGGGCTGAGCTGCTCGTGCTCCTCTCTTCCTCCTCTCCCTACCTCGGACCTGCCCCCTCTGCTAAACCTCACCACAGAATCCCTCTGGGCACTCCCGTGATGCTGCAGCTCCTCCATCCCCAGGCACAACCCCAGTGCCACATCCTGAGGTCCTGGGGCTGCCTCTGCCACTCTGGGTTGCTGGTGCCAGGTGAGCGTTTGACAGCTCAGGGCATCCAAACAGCAGAGAGGGCTGGGGACCCCCTTGGCTGCACCGGGGCTGCCTGGCTGTGGGTCCTCCCGGGGTGGTTCCATCCCTCCACAGCTCCCCCGGGATGCACTCCCCACTCTGGGGGTGCCCCCAGCGTGTCCCAGCCTGTTGGGTTATTATGGCAACGTGGCTCCAGTCCCACAGAGGCCAACACCAGAGGCCACTCTCTGTAATCCCTTTGCAGACGTGTGTTTAAATCTCATTCCTTTCATTAAAAGCCCTCGGCTCACTGAGGGCCCTGAACGCAGCGTGTTTATGGAATTAACCTGTAAGGATGAGTTTATTCCCACTCCAGAGGTGTAACACCACCAATTGATAGAACAGGTAGAACCCCTTTATTAGGGCCCTGCTGAGAGGACCCTCAGGTTAACATTTGTACGGGAGCCCAACGCTCCCTCTCTCCCCTGCTTGTTATTTTTATCATTATTTTGGTTCTTACGACGAAATTGCACTGCTCATGTGGAAAGCTCTTGCCCTTCCAAATCCTGCTCGCTGCTCAGCCCTGTGGCAAAGAAAAGAGCTCTCAACTTCATTTTCAAACATCAAGGTCCATTAAATCAAAGTGATGCTTTCCAAATCTTGTGTCTCTCAGCAGCCCAGCCCCATCCCTCCCTCCCTCCTTCCCTCTTTCCCTCCCCTGGCTCCAGGCCTTTAGCTCTGCTGGGCATCTCCCAGTCTGCTCAGCTGGCAGGATTTTGAGGCCACATTTTAGGGCATTATCAGAGGTTTCCCTTTCCTTATCTGCGCTGTGGGAATCTGGTGACCTCCTCCTATGTGCCACCTCAGAGCTTCAGAGCTGAGAGCTTCTCTCGCTGGCTGTCCCTTGGGAGTGAAGGAGGGATGGACCCAGCTGGGGCTGCAGCTGGCTCATGTCACCCTCCTGCTGTCCTTGGGGTTCTCCTGCCCTTCGCTGAACTGTTCACCTGCACTTGAATTCCATCCTCTTCCATAACCGGCTCCCCATGGGTGATGGGAGGAGGTTCTGCAGAGGGGTTTGGTCAGCAGGAACAGGGACATGACGTGTGCAGGGCTTGGGCAGATTTTCCCTATCCACAGCGAGTTCTCCAAATAGCTTCGGGACTAGGTAGAACTGAGGCTTCCAGAGCTTTTTAGGGTGCTGGGTTGGCAGCGCCCTGGCTTCAGGATCCCAAATGTCCCAGGCACCAGTGGCGTTTAGGCTGGGCTGTCCAGCAGAGACACAACTTAAAAGCTTGCCCTGCCTCGGCCCATCATCTCTGCTGTGCTTGCAGAATCCTCAGGTTTGGGTTGGAAGGGACCTTAAAGCCCATCGCATCCACTCTGCCATGGGCAGGGACACCTTCCACTGTCCCAGGCTGCTCCAAGCCCCAGTGTCCAACCTGGCCTTGGGCACTGCCAGGGATCCAGGGGCAGCCACAGCTGCTCTGGGCACCCTGTGCCAGGGCCTGCCCACCCTCACAGGGAACAATTCCTCCCAATATTCCCCCTCTCCGTGCCGGCTCAGCCGCTGCCGGGACACACGAACACCTTTCCAAGCCATGCACGGGTCGGTCCCTGCAATTTCCCACTCGAACACTTGGAGGCAAAACTGCCTTTCTGGACAGACGGACGTGGGACACCGGGATGTCTCCCTGCTGTGGGAGTGCTGGCACAGCTGGCAGCATGGCTGCGGCTCCTGCCCACCCTTCCTGGCTCTTCCCCTGGGATTCGCGGACCACTAACCCCAGCTCCTGGGCACAAAGCCACTTGCCCCGGGTGCGGGGCCCGACCCGGGTGCTCTGCCAGCCCCCGACCTTCACCCGAGGGGCACAAGGTGATGGGGCACAGGTGACGCTGCCGAGGGCGCTGCGACAAGGTCATCCCACACCCAAAAGTAGCAGTGGCTCATCACCCAGCATCCCCCTTCTCTGGAAAAACGAACTCCCAACAAAACACTTTCTGCGCCTCTCTCCTGAACCCCATGAAACTCCTGGAAATTCCAGACCAATATTTCCCTGCTGTGCCGGGGTCACTGGCTGCCGGCTTTTAATGAAAAACACTGTTCCCCACTTTAATTTTCAGCTCCCTTTTTCCCCAAGGGAAAGTGCGGCTCCAGTCCCTATTTCCAGGCACTCAGCTGCTTTCCTGGGCACCCAGAGCCTGCACCAAACCTCAAGGAAGGTCCTCCTCGCCCAACCCCTCCGGCCGAGGCCGCCGGTGCCACCGGGATTTGGAGATGCTGTGGGTACCCAGATGAGCATCCAGAGACAGCGCAGCTGCTCCCCAGGATATTTTGGGAGAACGCAGCCGAGCAAAGGCTTATCCGAGAGGGATTTGCCAGCAGAGGGCAATGCCGGGATGGGTTTCCCTCCCTGCGCCGCTCAGGGTGTTGAGCCAGCGCCGGCGTGGGAGGAGGAAGGCGACAGATGCTGGCACCGCAGCCGCCCCAAAGCGCCTCAGCCCCGGCAGGAGGGGACCTGCCCAGCACGTCCCTGTCCCGGCAGGGAGGGCTGGAGGTGACACTGGGAGCTGCCTCCCTCCCAGCGGGGTTGGGGTATCCCAAACCAGGGTGGGCCAGATCCTGGAAGATGCTGAGTGTTGGGACAGCTCACACCGATCGAGGCCTGGGCTTTTTCCTTAGTGCTGGGTTTGGCAGTGCCGGGTTAATGGTTGGACTCGATGGTCTTGGGGGTCTTTTCCAGCCGAAGGGATTCTGTGATTCCAGGTGCCAGAGTCCCTGGGGTCAGGCACAGCCTCTCCTGGCTCTTGTCCTCACCTGTGCCAGGGAGGGTTTGGTCTCGGCTCCACCTGACCAGCAATGACATGGAGATAAAACACAAAACACCCCTATTTATTGCAACATGGAGCAGCTCTGCCTGGCATGTAAGTTAAAACACAAAGTTAAAGTTAAAATACAAAGAAGAGAAAGAAAAACGGAAAAACCCCCAGCATTTTTAGTTGAACAGCGGGTGATGGCTCAGTAGCCACCTCCATGGGCTGTCACAGCACTTCCCAATCCAATAGCTGACAGTATTTTTCAGCCTCATTCAGTTCAGTTTCACCTCAGTCCTGAGCAAGAGCAAATATTGACAGATCTCATATAATCCCATCAGTACAGTCCTGGAGAAGTTCCTTTTGTTTGCAGGGAGCTTGCTACCATCCACATCCCCTGGCCGGGAGCCAAGGGACACGAGCACAAAGTTAAATTGGAAGAGCAACAGCCCAGAGGGCAGAGGGGCTGTGTGTGCGTGTGCTTTGCTGGGAGGCATTTTGGGGACCAGGGATACTCTTCTCACATGCAGACCACGGCTGTCAGGGCTGGGAGGCTGTGGGGGCATCCCCTGTGACAAGGGAGTCCAGTGTCCTGATCCCACTGCAAAATCCTCCAGGACACGTTTGCTATGAATGTGACAAATCTTCCCTCACCCGCCCCTTCCATCCCTCACCTGACATTGTTCTCCCCTGCCAAACCATCCCTCAGCAAGGCCAGGAGGTCCTAAATCAGCTCCTCCTCAGCACCACGGCTCACGTTATTGCTTGGAAAGTTTGGGGTGCTTTTGTTTTACCACTCTGTCAAACAGCAATTCCAGCTCAGGGAGAGTGATGGGAGTGTCGGGATAAAGACAGAGGGAGCGCTGCAGCTTCTCCTGGACATGCGCTGCCAGGGTCCCCGTCACTTCTGTGTGGCCCGCGAGGAGCTGGGGCTGTCCTTGCTGGGGCTCTGGGCCTTGGTGACATTGTGGGCGTGAACTGGCTCCCTGCAGCTGCTTTGCACACACTTGGTATTTTAATGTAGGGGCAAATCCCAGCGGGCCCTGGCCCATGGGAGCCCCTGAGGGAGCAGGGCCGAGCCTGCGTGGTCCTGCAGAGCCTCACCCACGGCTCCTCCCTGGCTGACCCCGGCGCTACCGAGGCTGTGCCGGGCTGCGGGCACCCCCTGCTCCCGGGCACCCCGAGGGGCTGCGGCCGGCCCGGAGGGAGCCTCAGCACAGGGCCTCTGCCTTGGCTCAGGCTCCAGGAAGCCCTGGGGACAATCTCGGCTCCACGGGCACCCCAGGGTGCTGCAGGCCCGGCCTCAGCTGCAGGGAGGCAGCGCGGCACGGACGCTGTGTCCCCATGGGCAGCGTTTGCTTTGGAGCCTGTGCTTGTGGGAGCACAGGGAGCTCCGAGCTGAGCCGGGCACGGACCCACGGCCCGGCCCTGCCGCCCCTTGCAGCCGCTCCGGGCTGGGGACCCCGGGCAAGGGGACCGCGGGATCTGCTCCTGATGGATCCCTGCAGCCTCCACAAGGAAGCGCTGCTGGCAGCAGGATTCTGCCCAGCGCAGGCTTCATGCCTTTGATTTTATCCCTCTGCACCAGAGCGCGTTTAGTTCCTCCCCAGGGATAACACAAAATTCCCCGCTGTTGCCCATGAAGCTGCAGCCCCTCCAGGGCTCATCCCTGTCCCCAGCTCGGGGGTCCTGAGCCCAGGAAGGACCTGGAGCTGTTGGAGGGAGGGCAGAGGAGGCCCCGGAGGTGCTGCGAGGGCTGGAGCCCCTCTGCTCTGAGGAAAGGCTGAGAGAGTTGGGGTTGCTCAGCCGGGAGGAGAGAAGGCCCCGGGGAGGCCTCACTGCGGCCTCTCTGGCTGCGGGCTGGGCATGGGAGTGTCCCTGGGCACTCATGAACCTCGGCCCAGCCCTCTCCTTAACTAGAAAAGGAAAAGAAAAACTATTAAATGGGCAAAGAAACGGGGGAAATGTGTTTATTTGTGTATCAAGAATTTGGGGTTAAAAAGTGAACCAATTCCTCAGGTCCATTGTGTGATTCTAAGGACAGGGACAATAAATCCAGGTACTGTGGGATTAGCTGTGGAATCCCCGTATTTCCTTGGAGGCCAGCACTGGGGACAGCAAGCTGCCCATGCTGGGGACACCATCCCCGAGGGCTCCAGTGGTTTCCAAGGTTTGGAAGCATTTTTTCTCCGTCTGGTTTTCCTGCTGGCAGGTGAATGGCTTCCAGGGCATCTCTGCTCTCCTGGGCAAGGCATCAGAGGGGTTTAATGCAAGTTGTGTTAAAACCTCTCTGTCTTTATGTGCAGCCATAAACTAATCAAGGAAAGCTGAACTCCTGGTAAAAATCATTGGATCACTTTGGACTTCAGGCTTTAATTTTTATCAAGCTTTAATTTTCATCAGGATTTAATTTTATTCAGAACATCTGACTTTTAGGAGATACATCAAGCTTTCATTTTTATCAGACAGGAGCTGCTGGTGACAGCTTGATGCACTGATCATGGTGAGGGTGGTGGGCCTGAGCCTTATGGGTGTCTCACTGCATTCCCTGGCTCGGACAAGCTGCCGTTGGTCCAAGTGTCCTGGACCAGAAGCCTGATGAGGAGAAAGGTTTACAGGAAAACAAGTTTCAATGAAACCCTTAAAGTGCTTGTTATAAATGTTGGGAAGAGATACTGAATATTCCTTGCTCCCCAGGTAAAGCTAAAAGAGTCTTTTAAGCACGGAGCTGAGAATGAGCAGACTGGCTGGAGAAGAGGATGATGCCCAGAAGTGGACACTGCCCACCAAGGCAGGAGAGGACCGTGCCCTCACACCCCGTGAGAAACCCTGGTGGCTGTGCTGACCCTCTGCCAGAATTCCCTGGGGCTGCTCTGTCTGAACCCCCCTCATCTGGCTGTGCTTGTCCTGCCTCCATCCTCGTGTGGTTGCACTCCCGGAGGGGTGATTGTGAGGGGCCGTTGGAAAAGCAGATTAACGAGCAAGACATTGAGAATTAAACCAATCCAAATCCACACACTAAGCAGGGCTGCTGTCAAGTGCTGTTCCTGAGGGAGATAATATCCCTTCCCCGTTAATTTCTTAGTAAATCCATTATGATTAATGCTATTACAGTGGGAACACTATTATTATAAATACATGGGTGATGGCAGAACTGCAGCATTAATAACGCTGGGTATTACTTAACTAATTAGCTGCTGTTTTTGATAGGACTCCTACCCAGCTGCATTAAGCATCGCAGCCTTCTCTGGGCTGTCTGTGCTGCAGGGACACAAAATGAGAAGAATCTCCTTCCTTCTGGCCTAAAGCCAACTCCCCGTGGCACTGTCACTCAGCTGAGCTCCCGGGGGCACCTGGGGAAAGCCTGGGACACTGCTGGGGGAGTCTTGTGGTGTTGGAGACCAGCAACAACTGAAGGAGGGAATGGAACCAGGACCTGGCATCTCCAGGTGAAGCTCAGCCCTCGGGGGCTGCCATGGAAGGAACACGAGAGGCCACTGCAGCCCATGGGGACCTGGGCCAGCTTGGGAACATTCTCATCCCTCCTTGCGGCCTCATGGCTTCAGAGCTTCTCTGAAGGATTTTCCAACACCTTTTTTTTTTGCTGCTTTTCATAGATTTGTAGAATCATTAAGGTTGGAAAAGCCCTCTATGATCAGTGACTACCAGCTGCTCTCCCAGCACTGCCAGGCCCACCACTAAACCATGTCCCCAAGTGCCACATCCACTTTTAAATTCCTCCAGGGATGGAGACTCCACCGCTGCCCTGGGCAGCCGTTCCAATGTTTGACAGCCCTTTCCATGAAGAAATTTTCCCTAATATCCAACCCAGACCTCCCCTGGTGCAACCTGAGGCCTTCTCCTTTTGCCCTGTTGGGAGAAGAGACCGACTCCTCCCTCCTGCAGGAATGGAATCAGCAGGAGCCCTCCTTGGCTGGGGGTTTGCTCTGCCTTTTGCTGCTCCTGCCTTTTTGCCCTGCCCCTGCTCCACAGGGACCCTTTGCCGTCCCCAGAGGGCCCTTCCCCTCCTGCATCCCCATCCCCTGCTGCTCCTGACACAAACAGATCCTGAGGCGGCCCGAGGGCTCCTTTTCATGCCTTCAAATTAACACCTACTTAAAATTCCAACGCAAATACATTTTTAATTTCCTTAATTAAAATTATTTCCTCGTTAGAGCTGAATAATGGGATTTGAAGCACAGAAGTAACGGGGTGTGTCAGGCTGCATGGGAGCTGAGGCACCGGTGAGCACAGTGAGGTCCTGGGAGTGATGGGATCACGTCCCACATGTTTGGGGGGCCAGAATGAGCCAGAGCTCAGCATCCTTCGCACCTCCAGTGAGTAAAATTCACCCAACTGGCAGCTTCAAATGACATCCCAACAGTCCCTGCTTTTCCAAAGGTTGGAGGTGTTGGATTGCTCCCACTGCCTCCCCTACCGCCCAAAATGACACCCAAAGGGGATGCTGAGGGAGCTGATTGATTCTCAGTGTGTGGGACACTTTGGGAGTCAGGGTCTGGGGTGAACATGGAGCAAAGTCATAGCAGTACCCCAAGACGAGATGGGGTGAGCTCCTCCCTGTGTGCTGCTGTGCCCCAAGATGCCTCTGCCCAGAATAACTCGGGGGTTTGGGTTTGCAGGGCTTTCTCACCCTGGAAGGGTTGGCCAGTGGGATGCCGGAGAGCCGTGTGCTGGAGGCTGTGGTGAACATGTGATGGGAGAAGAAAAGGGAGAATACACGCTGATGATGAGTTAAAATGCGTTTAATGAGCTCCTGCTGCCCTTACACACCCCAGTGCCGGGGCTTGTGGATGGGGGATTCTGTAGCAAAGAGATGGATTAGTCCCACTCGGATCTGACTGAAAGACTACGTAGTGAAAGCACAGCTTTCCCACTCCAAACCTCCAAAACCTCTCTGCTGTTCTGTCTGGATTCCTCCTACCCCTTCCCAAACTCTCCCCTGTGCTGTATTTGGGAGTTTTTAATGTATTTATTTAAATTAATAATAATTTACCCATTAAAATGCTGCAGATCAGTGGGTTCTCCCTGAAGGAGGAGCGTGTTCGGCTCCGGAGGGTTCATTAGCTGCATGTTGGGATTGGGAGGTGCTGTGCACAGAATGATTTATACACATCCCTGCCACTCGAGCCAATCCAGCCTAGAATAATTCAAAACCAATTCCATAAATCACTTATTAATTATTACTGAAGTATTTATGCAGCAGAGGTGCCTTCCTGTGAATTGTTGGGGTTTTTTACCAGCATTTTCTGCACGGACAAAAAAATTTTGACTCCGTGCTGCATCCTGAGTGCAAGATCCAAATCTTTGGAGTCCCCCTGCTCTGCCTGGCTGGGGTTTGAGCAGAGCCTCTCACTGCAGCCCCCAGCCTGACCACAGTGTGTCTGCCTGCTCCCTGAGTAACGAGCAGGTATCCTAATTAATCCTCATTTCCAGCAGCAGCCCGATGGAGCTGCAGGATGAGCACGGTGCCATTTGATGCCGATGAACTGTGCTTTGGTGGGAATTCAATTACACAGCTTTTCCTTGCTGAACATAATGCATTTGGACGATACAGTAGTTTCAGTGTTAATGAGATGCATTTTCACTGCCGTGAAGTCTGTATTTCTCCCTGCACTTAGTGCACAGCATCCACATTAATTACAGTTCCAGTGGAGAAAAACCCACAGAGTTACTACCTGCATTTTCCTCCTGGTAATAGCAGTTTCCCTGCATGGCCAGGGACATTATGGATTCACTTCTCAGCCACATTTTATACCAAACAACTTGATTGTGATAGCAGGGAGAAAACAACTCTGCTTCCCTTCGGCTGCTCAGGCTGTGCTATAAAAGGGTCATTTAGAGGGGGGGGATGGATCAGATGCATTCAAGTCAGAACATCCTCGGAATAAAAGCATTTCTGGAAGTTGTTTTAAGAGGGTTTTGTGAGACATATGGAACTCAAGGCCAATTTAAACCAGCAGCTGATGGGCCCACACAAAGATGGAGCATCCCTCTGGGATGGGGGGCTGTGTCTGGCTGGAGCCCATCCCTGCAGGGCACCCCCCAGCCCTGGAGCCAGCACGGGAAACCACAGGTATTTTATTCCAAGGAATGAGCACGTTTGTGCTTTGATTTTTTTTTTTTTGGTGGTTTTTTGTTTGTTTGTTTGTTTTTTGTTTTTGAGAGTTTTCAAACTCCCAAGCCTGGCAGCATGGAGTTTCCCTGATATTTCTCCAGCAGGAGTTGTGCATTGGGGGATATCCCACTGTTTGCTGTTTTGGCCACAGATTTTGTTGTCACCATCCCTGGACGTGTTCCATAAACAAGTGGATGTGGCACTTGGCAATACAGTTTATTGGGAATGGTGGTGTTTGGATAAAAGTTGGACTTGATCTCAGAGGTCTTTTCCAACCTTAATGATGCTGTGATTCCATGGAAAACTGAGCAGTTATAGGGTGTGTGAAGCAGGAATTCCCAGGGAATAGCACTGCAGAGATATTTAATAAAGAAGTAAAAGGAGTGAGAGGGATTTGTCTTTACAAACAAACTGTGGGTCTGCTGACAGGTAAAGCCAGATACTGAGAGATGAAAGAAGCAATGGGAAGAACCAGAAATTCCATGGGAAAAGAAAAAGGGCAGGGGCGGTATACATTAGAAGGAGGTCTCTGTTAGGTGATTTGGGAAGTCTGTACCTCTCAAGTACCTCAGCAAATGGGGAAAGAGAGAGGGAAATGCGGCCGGGAAATTCAGATAAAAAGGAGGTTACGTCCTCCAACAACTTGAGAGACCCCATGGGAAATGCCCACGGCCTCTCCCTTTATTCAAATAAAGGAACAGGACTCCTCTGTCTCCTTTTTGGACATAAACCTCTGGTGTTTGTGGATTAATTTTCCTGACAAAAGTGAACAAAAGTGCTGTGGCACGATGTATAAATAAATCACTGTGTGACCTTGGTTTAACGCCACTGCCTCACCTGGTAATAGCTGGAAACCCCTTGTAGCCTCTTTAATGCATCTTGGCAATTGGCATGGAAACAATTCACAGTTATCAGCAGTTATTTCTGTTAATCATTCATGTCTTTATTCAGGTGTTTACACATCTCCCTTTGTTTAAATCTCCCCTCCCTCTCAGGAGGTGAAACTCCCTGAATATTGGGTGTGGTTAAAACACAAAGTCTGTGCACGAAATCTTGGCTTCCCCGAGGAGCAGTTGTGCAGGAGGAGGGGAAAACACTGGGATCCAGGGCTATTGTGGTGGGCAGGGATGGCAGAGGGGCTTTAGGAAAAGGATTTGCAGAGAGTACTGGGGAGAGACATCCTTGGTCTCTGTGTCCAGCTGAGTGTATTTGGGCAAACAGCAGTAAGGAGGATCTCATCCCACTTTTTCCTTCATTCCTTTGGAAATTAACATTGCCCTTTTTCCCAAAAGGCTTCTTTATTTTTCTTTGTTCCTCCCCTTTTGATACTGATGTTTAAAGAAACGCAGGAGCTCACCCTCTCCTGCTCACGGTGCAGTTCCCTGTTTGCTGACAGCTTCCAGCAAGAATTTCAGGGGAAACCACCATTTTCTGGAGCTCTGAGCACCTCTAGTGTGGTGGAGGCTTTCAAAGACAATGGAGCAAGTGTCAAGACCTGAAAAGTCTGAATCCTTTTGAAAACCAGAGCTGTGTTTCAGTCACCCGAGCCCTGGTGCCTGCTCTGCTCTTTCAGAGGTTGCAGTGCTTGTGAGCAACACCTTTTGCAGCCCCTCCAAGTGGAAAACTAACAAGAGGATTTAAAAAAAAATAGAGAATCCCAGTCCATTTACTTCCTCATGGTTGGAAATGCACCTGCACTGTGTTTTTATGGTGTCACCTGCAGCAGCAACAGCTGCACATGCACTGATTTACTGATGGGGGAATCGTGAAGCACAAGTCTCTGGAAATCCTGTGGCTCCAGGAGCCAGAGCATCCCAAAATGTGGAGACAGGAATGAAGCCAGGGTGCACTGCACTAGATGGAGCTCCAGGACAGCTGGCTCTCCTCAGTGCCCAGCTCCTGCTCCTGCCCAGCACTGGAAGGTGCCTGGACACAGGGAGCTGCTGGAGGTGACCTGCATGGGGACATCAGTGACCACCCTGCCCATCCCAGCAAAGCCCCCAGGATGCCTTTAGCTGATGCTGTTTGGTGCCTCCAGGCTGGTTTGGCTGCCTGCAAAAGCGAAAATAAATCTCAAAAATGTGAAATATCAGCTCCTCCTTCCCTCTTCCATCCCTTTGGTCAGCTCCATGCAGGAGGCAGGAGCATCCCATCCTCCTGGGAATCAGGACAGGGAAGTGCTGGTAGATCTTGCCCTCAGCTCACCTGCTGCTGGCTGAATCTGGAGGAATTTACTTGAGGGAAGAGATTGCTTCTTTAAATAAAACTTGCTGGCAGGTTCTTGTGGTTCAAATTTCCCTTAAATCTGGCTCGGTAGGCACCTCTGGAGGTTTAATTGTAGCTAATAGGAAGTGCTGGGTTTGGGAATTAAGGGGAAATGGATGGAAATGCAGCAGGTGAATGGTTGTGGTGGAGCTTTTCAATATTTCAGAAGTCCTTGGGCTCTCAGTGAGATCCTGCTCTCCAGGCAGGAGTGGTTTTACTGAAAAATCCACTAATAAATGGTACTAAAGCCTCTGTGAAGACTCCAAAATAATGACTGTGATTCTTTTTGTCGGCCTTCTGAGTGCAGTGCTACTGAGGGGCTCTGGCAATGGAAGCATTGGGTATTAAATGCAGGTGCTGTTGGGCTGTGCAGAGGCTCCCCAGATATCTGCTGTTGGAATGGGGTGTCTCTCTTGTTTAAGGGGTGTCTGGTGTTCAGTGTGGCCCTCAGGAGGAGAGTAGGGCTGGGTAAAGCAGGTTTTGCCGTCCAAGAGATCAGCTGTTCCTGTGAGCAGCAGGGAGCTGTGTCTCAGCCAAAGCTCTGCTTCTGGGGAAGGCTCCAAGTCCAGCTCTGTGTTATTTTTTTGCATGAAACTTTGCTAATTTTGTGGCCATTTTTGTGTGCCACTGAAAACTTTCATGGAAACATGGGAACTATGCCCTGGCTGAGGGTGGGGGAAGAGGGATCTGCTCCTTGGGGTGTGGGCTGGTCACCCCTGGAGCTGGGGATGGTCCCACTGGGTGATCTCCCTTTGGGTGCTGGGGTGTAGGAGCCAGAGGGGTTTCTTAATCTGGACCAAAAGCTGGGTGCCTGTGCCTGGTCTGGGAGTTTGGTTGAGGTCCTGCTGCTCAGATCCTGTCCTGCTGCAGGTAGAGATAGGGATGGGGAGGGTTGGAGCACCTCTGATCTCTAGAGACAGACTGGGAGAGCTGGAGGTGTTCAGCCTGGAGAAGAGAAGGCTCTGGGGAGTCCTTAGAGCTCCTTCCCATGCCTGAAGTGGCTTATGAAAAAGAGGGAGAGGGGCTTTTCATACAGGCAGACAGTGACAGGACACGGGGAATGGTTTTAAACTGAAAGAGAACAGGTTTAGATGGGATATTGGGAAGAAAGTTTTTGCTCTGGGTGGGGAGGCCCTGGCACAGGGTGCCCAGAGAAGCTGTGGCTGCCCCTGGATCCCTGGGAGTGTCCAAGGCCAGGCTGGACGGGGCTTGGAGCAGCCTGGGACAGTGGAAGGTGTCCCATGGCAGAGGGTGGAACTGGATGGTCTTTCAGGGAAGATCTCTTCCAACCCAAACCAGTCTGGGATTCTAAGAGCAGTTTCTTACCTGCGAACACATCTGCCTTCGTTGGGCTTTTGCTGGGAATTGGGTGTGAAGCCCAGCCCTGCGTCCTAAGGCATCCCAGGCTCCCCTAATCCCTCCCACCTTTCTCCCCACAAATGCAGGTCTTGTTCAGGGTCTTTGTTGCAAGGAGCCCCCAGCCATCTGCTCAGCCTGCCTGCACTTTTCTGTTCATCCTCCTTCCCACGGCTCCTGCACTAACGATCTCAGCTGGGAGGAGAGAGTACCTTGCAAATGCCATATGCCCAGGCTTGTGCCATTGTGCTTTCCCACAAGCACTAAAATCTCATCAGCAACCTGCCTGGACACATTTGCCAGCCCTGCTTCACTCATCAGAGGGGAAGGGAGATTTGCATCTCTTTCAGAGAGGCAGCCGTGATTTTGATTCTTTTTGTGAGATTAATTGAACCATGACAAGTTTTCTGGCTCACCAGCTCCAGAGCTGTGGCCCTAGGAATTCTTCCCCTTCTCCTACTTGAAAGCAGATGGCAATTTATTCCATAGTCATGTTGGAATAATGTGTGTTCCTGTGCCTCTGTGTTTGGATGGTCAATAGGGACCAGTCCATCTTCATGTGATTTTAAATATCTTGGAGGACCCAAATGCACAGAGCTGCGCTTGGGGACTTTGTGTAGATTTGTGATCCTTTTTAGAGGAGCTGAGGCCATAAAATAATGACTGGAATTTGAGGGGGACATATATAGCACATTTTTATCTGTGGCAGCTATAACCTTGCTTGGCTGTTGTTCGTGTTCTTTAGAGGGAATATGGACACATTTGGGTTGTTTAAACAGCCTGGAAGTTCCAAGATGGGATGGAGGAAGGAGTTCTGATAATGGAATCAACTGCACAAGGCTTGGAAAGCAGCTGAATGTTCTCTGGAAGAAAAAAAAATGTTATTTTTAGGCCTTTCTAGTGGTTTATTTATGGAGGGAGCTCCTGCACTCTGGAATGGACCTGGGCTGGTGGGAAGAGCATCTCTGCCTTCATGGGAAAGTCACGTGCCATGTTTTAATGATTTCTGGAGGTGACTGTCCAGCTCTGGGGTTTCCCTGTGGGTGAAAGTCATGTTTGCCATAGTTCAGAGCTGGAAATCTGTTTTCCATAGTCCCAGAGATGGAAAAAAAGATGGAAAGCATGAGGTGGGTCTAAGACAAGCACAGCTTGCTCACTTCTCGCTCCTCTGCAAGGTCAGCTCTCTATTTTGGGTTTTTAGGAAGTCAAATCATACATATGAATTACTTCTTGTACAAAGTTTTCAATTGTCAACAGAGTGATTTGTGAATAAATGTTTTCATTACTTGGCTGGCTCCATGGATGGATGGATAATATCCATCAAATAAATTATTCATCCCTTTCTCTCCTTGCCATCATCAGATAAATTCCTTGTGATTTATATTTGTTCATTATTCATCTGGCTACAAGGAACAGACATATTAGAGATGGGTTAGGAGCTAAATCTGCTTTATTGAACCCAACAAGGGAGCTCTGGTTGATATTGGGGTCTGTACCAACACAAACCTTATTCCAGGGACTCCGAGTGCCCTCTGGATGCTCGGGGTGGCTCCATGGGTGATGAGAGTCCCCAGGTGCTGAGCTGAGGGCAGAGCCCCGTTCCTGAAGGAAATCTGCAGTGTTTAACAGTGGACAGGACAGGAATGACCAGTCTGTCCAGCAGTTTTTGCAGTATTTAATGCAACACTGGGGCCTTGGGCTGCAGACCTTCCTTCTTCTCCCAAGCTTTCAGCTTTCTCAGGCTGCTTTTGCCCCTGACAAAGGCACACCAGCCTCCTGCAAAACACTCCAGCAGCAGGGATATGAGAAGATTTTCCACCGGTGCCAGAGGAGGAATGGAGGGGGGAAGGATTTAGTTTGGCTCCTCTACAAAAAGAAGCAAAGAAAACCATCACACAGAAGCCAACTGGAGGGACAGAGATCAGCTGCTCCTGTTCAGAAGTGACCTGATTTATTCATCTGATTTTCAAGTGTTTTTTGCTTGAAACTGAACCAGCTTCAAACTTTTGTGCATTTTTTTGGTGTTATTCCTGTTCTGAAAAGGGCACCTATGGTTATTTTCTTTTTAAACCACTGGGGAAAGCATCTTTCAATTCCCCCCTAGAAAAGACAGCATGTTCTTCAAACCATTTTCCCTCAAACAGTTCAGGCAGACACAAAATACAGAAAGTTTCACCTTTAGATAGTGAAGAGCTGGAAAAGTTACCTGGATGTGAAAAGCAGAGGTGACAACAGAGCTTGTTTGTATCCTTAACTCAAGGGTGCTGTGCCAGGCACCCGCTCGTAAGACCCGGCTGATCCACGTGAGGGGGTTGCAGACAGCCCTGGAACACCAGGAAAGCTTTGATTTTCCATTCCCAACATCAAATACAGACACAAGCATCGGGATGCAGCTGCAGAGAAGGAATGACAACGGAAGGAACAGCCCTGTGACGGAGGGGATGAAGGGAACTGCATCCTCTGCACGGAGGGAGGAGGAACAAAAGTGGTTCAGGGGTTTCTCCCGGTGCTTCCCAGCCCACCACCAGCCCACGCTGGTTTTCTCCGTGTGTTGTGCTGCAGAGATGAGCCCAGAGATGCTCTGGGATGAGCCCGTGGCTCCCATCCCTCCCAGAATACCCCACAGCAATGCCCCACACAGGTTTTGTGTCTGTTATGTGCAGGATCCACTTCAATGAACACCCTCAGCTGCTGCAATCCGTGTGTTCCCTGAAGAAAGAGAACCCTAAAGAAGGAGAATATGGCACTAAGCAGAGGGCCTTCCTGCCTGAAGGACGTATTGGAGTGCAATTTGTGAAGTGATTGATATATTTTATTTTTAATGATGTTTCCCCCTCTTGTCAGTGGTCTCATCCAGGGGACACATCAACCTTTGAGCCCTTTCCAGTTCAGAAATGTGTTTCAGCAGCAATGGTGTCCCTTGCCCCCGTGGGCGGGAGTGGGAAGGGCTAGGAGCAGGGTTTGCTCTGCTGGTTTTGTGTGCCTTCAGCCTTGGAATTCAGGGTGCTGGGGAATGCAGGAGCTCTCACACAGCCCGGTGGGGGATCCTGATGGCTGATCCATTAAAACTGAGTGCTGGAGAGGCTGTGAGAGTCTTTTGCACAAAATTAAGCCTATTTCAGTGTCCTTTTCCAAGCTTAACAAGTTTTAGGAAGAATCATGGCTTGGCGCTTTTTTTTTACTATTTCTCCTGCTTTTTTCCCCTCTATCCATGGCAAAGAAAGCTCTTTGACACCAAGAACTTGGAGTTATGTGTAGGATGGAGGGGGTGAGGAGTGTCCTGCTGGCTGCTGTGTGTCCAGGAGTGCCCATCTCACCAGCTGGACTCGTGGCAGACCTGGGTGCGAGTGGCTGGACTTGGGATTCTCTTTGTGCCACCTCTCTGGTGCCCCAGATCCGTTGAACAGCTGGGATTTGCTGAAGTTTAGGCACATCCCTGCTCTTCCCAGAGGCCACAGGGAGCAGAGGTGTGTTGGGAGGGAGGGAAAGCACAGGTGAAACCAACACTGGTTATGTTTGAGGTACCTGCTGTGAGCATCCCTTCACAGAATCCCAGAAACATTTGGATTGGAAAAGACCTCCAAGGTCATGGAGTCCAAGCTGTGCCTGGTCCTCCCCTTGTCACCAGCCCAGAGTACCGAGTGCCACATCCAGGCCTTCCTTGGACACCCCCAGGCATGAGGATTCCAAACCTCCCTGGGCAGCTCTTTCCAAGGCCTGACCACCCTTCCTGGGAAGAAATCCTTCCTGATGTCCAACCTGCCCCTCCCCTGGCCCAGCCTGAGGCCGTTCCCTCTCCTCCTGTCCCTGTTCCCTGGGAGCAGAGCCCGACCCCCCCCGGCTGCCCCCTCCTGTCAGGGAGTTGTGCAGAGCCACAAGGTCCCCCCTGAGCCTCCTTTGCTCCAGGCTGAGCCCCTTTCCCAGCTCCCTCAGCCATTCCTGGGGCTCCAGCCCCTTCCCCAGCTCCGTTCCCATCTCTGGATGCTCCAGCCTCTCAATGCCTTTCTTGTGAGGGGCCCAGAACTGAATCCTGTCTCCCTTTTTCCTGGGGACACACCACAGCACTCGAGGTGCCAGCACAGGGGACAATCACTCCCCTAATCCTGCTGGCCCCCCTATTTTGGATACAAGCCAGGATTGTTCTCCTTGCCCACCTGGGCTGGTGTCCAGCCGCTGTCACCAACACCCCCAGGTCCCTTCCCAGCCATTCTGCCCCAGCCTGGAGCACTGCAGGGGTGGTGGCCGAAGAGCAGGGACCTTCCTGCTGTCCTGACAGAGCCGGGCACACACCAGTGACCACGCACGTGTGGGGGCTTCAGGTGCCCTGCAGCTCCTGCAGCGTGCAGAGGCTGTGCACACGTGCAGGGCTGCAGGGCTGGCACTGTCTCCAGAGGTTCTGCTGGCTTCCGTCACATCCCGGCTGGATCCTTGGCACGTGTTATTCATGAAACCTGTAAGACTTTCGCATCTTCTCTTATCAAGTATTGAAGTTATTACTTAAAGATGGCAAAAGAGTGATTAAAGAATGGTTTTAAGAAATGTTATTATAATTAAAATGTAAAATTAACTATATCCTTTATTTAGACAGTTATGAAAATGTTTTAAGAGTGTTTAAAGTGTTTAAATGGTTTTAAAAGCTGTAATATTAGTTTTGCCCTGCCTCGCAAAAGTACACACCCTGTTCCTGCAACCCGGCACCATGGAAACCACGCATTCAAATGAGTCCCTCTCCCGCCGAAGATACTGTTACAATAATACCCTAGACACCCACGAGGCATTGGCTAAAAGGTAGAAGCCTGTCACCAGAGCTGAGAGAGGAGACGACCAGCCGCTGTGAGGCATGGAGGCAGAACTAAGGGGGTGGAGCAGAGCAGACGCTCGTTCCTATAACTCAAACCAGATTCCAAAGCCAGCGCTCTTTCTCGTTCGGAATAGCCACGAGGGAGCTTCGGTGCTGGATCAGACCATTTTCCAACCACGCTTTTCCAAGCAACTAGCACCGAAAGAAAGCTTTGCCCAGGTTGTGCCAGCCGGACTGGCTGAAGAAACGTCTTCAATCGTGAAGATCCCGGACTTCATCTTTTTCCCGATTTTTCGAGGTTTTTTTTCTTTCTTTCTTCAGTTCCAGTTTTTTTTTGTTGTTGTTAAATAAACCGTTTTTATTTAGTTTAATACCTGGAATTATCCTTTTTTTCATAACAGCACGGAGCAGGGGGGATGGGGTCAGCACACAGACCAGGGGCTGGGATGGCAGCTGCGAGCCTGAATCCCATTGAATCAATGGCACAAGGAAAAGATGAGATGTCTCCCAGACCTGCAAAACCAGAGAGGCTTTTCCTGCAGGTCCTCCAGCACTGGAGGAGAAGCTCTTCCTGGTCAGAACCTGCCTGTGTACAGGAGTGTGTACCAATAATTGTCACTGGTGTAACAGATAAACTTGTTCTGCAGAGCTGAATTTGTTGTTGTTGTTGTTGTTGGGGTTTATTTTGGTTTTTGGTGTTTTGGGGTTTTTTTTGTTTTTTGAGGTGGGGAATATTGAGTTCTCAGCATTTCCATTGTTTGGCTGAAAACATGGAAAATTCCATCCTCCCACAAAGCTGGGAGAGGGCAGCACTCCTCTGGTTTGTCCAATATTTTCTAGAGCTGTCCTGAATTTTAGCATGAGGCTGTCCCTGGCCTGGCAGCTGCATCTTGCAGGCATTCCCTGCACTGAGCACGTTCATTGGGTTACCTGGTTCCTCGGGACACAGAGGTGACACTGAAAAGCCTTGGGCTAGGAAAATCCCCATCTGCTCAAGGCTGCCTGCAGTCTTTTACAGGCCTATTACAGGAGTTTGCTGGGATATATTTTGATGAAAATCCCATTGGTTGCCCCAAATTAAGCAGCAGGCAGCTGCACTGCTCTGTGCTTGCTGCTGCATCTCCTGCAAGTGTCGGAAATAAGTCTGATGGATGCAGGCTGGGCAGTGGGAAGATGAGGACTGGTAGGGCAGCTGTTCCCTGCTGATGGAGAGTTGCAGACCTCTGTCTCCCAGAGAGCTGTGAGAGGGGCAGGAAAGCCCCTCACTCACACTCCCTTTGGGGCTGGTGTCTCTGGAAAAGCAGGATTTTCCAGCCTGTTGCTTCCAGAGCCCTTTCACCTGCGAGTGCTTTGCAGGAGTGTCACCTCCCCTGTGCCAGAATAAAGGGGATCCTTGATAGACTCCTGGTACTGAGAGAGCAGCTGGTGTCTGGATGGGCTGGATGGCCTTGCCAAGGTGACCTGGGGGCACTCAGACCTCCAGTTGCTGGGCCAGGCTGCAGGAATTGCCTTTGCATGGCTCTGGGTATGTGTGGAGGTCCTTAAATCAACAGCTTGTTCCACCAGTCCTGTCCCCTCTCAGCAGCTCCTCCCCATGCCTTGGTGCCCTCCTGGGAGGAAATTCCCCCTGCTCAGCATGGGTTTGGGGATGGGATTGGCACCTTTCCCTGTTGAGCTGAGGGCTGGGCAGCCCATGGAGATGTTTCTCAGGAAGCTTTGCAAGGCACAGGGCAGGAGCTGCTGGGGTGACCTGCCCAGGACACCCTCAGGGCTCCTCGCTCTGTCTCTGGAGTGCATTACAAGATTTTTTAGACTTTTTTTTTTTTTTTTTTGCTCCCAAGAAAGTGGCAGAGGCTGGACAGGTTCGTGGAGATGTGGAGAGGCAGATTTCCCACAGGCAGACCTCAGGGCTGCTCCTGGAAAAACATAATTTTCTTTTGGCTACAAAGGGCTCTTCCCACACAGAGCCCCACGGGTGCAGGGTCACTTTTACCAGGGATGCTTTGTCATTTTTCTTTTGCTAACAAGAGCTCCAGGAGGTTTCTGCTGAGATTCCCCCCTCGTGTGCAGCCCAGGTGTTTCCAGCTCAGCTGCTGGAACTTCCAGGAACAGTTTTTCTAACACTTATTTCACCCAGAATATTCTGTAGCTCGCTTAAAATTAAAAATGTAAGAGTTGGGTAAAACAAATTGTATTTAATATCAACTTAATTAGCCCAATGATATTGCACAGATGGTATTCTGGATTTTCATGTTTTATTCAAGAAACCTTTTTGGTTTGGGATAATATATCTGAAACGGAGGCAGAATTCAGCAGCCTCACCGTGACATTTAAACCAAGTCTGCTGCAGAGCTCGGGGGGCCTGGCCTGTGCTCTCTGGGTTTGGTGGGGCTACTTCTGGTCTTGGGTTGGCAAGAGTAAATGTGGAGATTCCCAACTCACAGGTAGGAATAAATTTGGATGATGGAAGACAGCCTAACAGAGAGTAAATAATAAACAGCCTTATAAAGGGGAAAGCCAGACAAAAAGCTGTGTTTGTTGGAGTTTCTGTGGGCAGAGCAACTGGTTGGGCCAGCAGAAATGAAGAGAAGGCTCCAGGGAGACCTTAAAGCCCCTTCCAGTGCCTAAAGGGGCTTCAAGCGAGCTGGAGAGGAACATTGGAAATGGGCATGGAGTGACAGGACAAGGGGAATGGCTTCCCACTGGCAGAGGGATATTGGTTAGATGGGGTATTGGGAAGGAATTGTTCCCTGGGAGGGTGGGCAGGCCCTGGCACAGGGTGCCCAGAGCAGCTGTGGCTGCCCCTGGATCCCTGGCAGTGTCCAAGGCCAGGTTGGACATTGGGGCTTGGAGCAGCCTGGGACAGTGGAAGGTGTCCCTGTCCATGGCAGGGGGTGGAACAATGTGAGCTTTAAGGTCCCTTCCAGCCCAAACCTTTCTGTGATCATTTTTTCTCTTCAGCCCCAGTTCCTGTCAGTGCTGTTTTTTAAGTGGAGACCAAGTGGACCAATTTCCTGAGCTCTGTCCCTTTCTTTCTCTGTGGTGTGATGTCCCTAAAAAGGGATGCCCTGTAGCCCTGAGCTCTGAGAGAAGGTCTTGTCTCTCTTTTTTCCAGGATGTAGCACGAGCCTCAGCCCCGGCCCTGCCTCTCAGCTGCCCTCTGTTCTCTGAGCCTCCTTCATCCACTGCTGAGTATCCCTGCAGAGCTGCTTAGGAGCAGCAATTTTCCTTAAGAGCCCAGTGAGGCTCCTGTGAGCATCACAGTCGGATCACACAGTGTGCAATTCCCAAATTCCCTGCTGTAGAATTCCCTGTACTGTTCCACCTGTCATATATGGACTTGTGTATTTGGCCCTTACATATTAAGTGCTTTTAACTTCGCTCATCAAATGTGTGCTAATTGTTAATGGTTGTTTATTCAAATTACGTATCAACCCTGTTAAAAGTTAGTAAGTTTTAAAAGTTAATCACCCATGTAAGTTAATTAAGAAGTGCTTCACGTGGTTCCTTGTTAAAATCCTCCCAAGTTTAGACAATCACCTGTCAGTTTTTCCCTCTTACCATCAAAACTGTTCATGTTTAAATGTTATTACCTTGTTTTTAAAGATTTCTAGAGTGTTTGTAGTTAAATGTAAGGTTTTTATCAAGCGTTGTTATAATTTTTAAGAACGTTTCGTAAGTTTTAAAGCCTTGTCAGACCTAGACTTCGCACTAACAAGGGGTTATTTAGTGCTTGGGCGTTACGCTGCAACTTGCACCATGGCAACCTAAATTTTAATGAGGTA
>VZRS01009488.1:81273-96185 GCA_013398055.1 Ifrita kowaldi
AGAGAGAAACCTGGGAAGATTTCAGAGTCCTTCTGTAGGTGTGGTCTCTCTCCTCCTCGGAGCTGGGTGAGGGCCCACCCCCTCGGGCCTCGGGGAAAATTCTCCCGATGTGTTCTGATGTTGTTGAGACAGTCCAGGAGAGAAGAAGGGAAAAAACCAAAGTCCCAGGAAACAAAGTTCAGCTTTCTGTCTCACGCCAGGGAGAGGAGTGGAAAAAAAACCCAAAAAAACCGGCTGAAGAAGCAAGCAGGATGCTCCCCCCGTGCTACCGCAGCCAGAGCACGCAGAGGAGTGAATCTCCGTGTCCTTGAGACACTGCTTTGAAAAGTTTGCTTGGTCCTTTTTTTTCCTTCCCTCTCAAGCTCAGTTTAAAGGCACAGAAAAGGCACAAAATGAATTGTTTGGCATAAAGCCGTGATAGGGGATATACATGATGGAGTCACCCCAAGACAGAGGCAGAGGCTGCAAAGAGCAGAAGAGCAGCTGTGACCTGCTGGGAGGCACAGGGTGAGGGGCAGGAACACAGATGGATACCCCAAGGCACAGGAAAAGGGGATGTGCTGGGGGTAAAAGCAGAAGGCAGCAGTTTGGGTGAGCCAGGCCAGGGACCTGCACCCTCTGGGCCTGCTCCTCCCAGGGCTGGGCTGGCATCAGGGGGACAAGCCCTGGGCTTGGCTTGGTGCCTTGTAACCCTCAAAACTCTTCATGCTCAATCCCCAAACTCTTCAGGCTGCAGTTATCCTGTTGGATTAAGTCAGGGCATCCTTTCTATCCATGAGGGTCCATTTTTGCTGCTGACCCCATCCCGCGGGACAAAATAATTCTGTTTTCATGGTCTGTTTAATTTGTATTTTTTGTGGGTGTTTGAGCAGTCATTTCCACCTTTCTGGGTGCAGAGTGGAGTGCTGGAAGTCAGGAATGCCAGTGTATACGTGTGTCTGTTTTAAGCATTTCTCAAATCACTGCCTGCCTTTGCTGCTGCTGCAAACTCCTCTGCCCCTCCAGAACCACAGAAAGAACAGCTCCCAACATCCCTAAAGAGCAAAGAAGAATTAAGTTGTGCTTTGAATTTCGATTTGTTCTCCCCCTTCCAATACTCAGAGTGGCAGGGAAAGGGCTGATGGAAGCCCTGGAGCCACCTCTGCCAAGGGAGGAACAACCACATCGAGCCTCTTTCCTGGTGCCTTCCTCAATGTATTGATCCATGAGCTACCACGTGTGTGTAGGAGCAAGATTTGGGTGTAATCCTGATTTTAACCCATCAGCTCCAAGAATAAATTACTTGTTGGGGGTTTTACTGATGCTTGGACACAGATGCTCAGGCTGAGGTTGTGTCCTGTCCATGCCCACCACCAGCTTGTTCCAAGCTGCAGACTTCCCTGGGAATCTTTGCCTTGTATTTGGCCCCCTGCTGCCTTCAGTGAATGAATCTCTTTGTGTGCTGGGTTCAGCTTGCCACCAGCAGCCAGCTGAAGCTGAGGCAGCTCCTGAGGGCAATTTGAGTTATTATTTAATTTGGCCAAGGCAGTGGAGAGAGGTTGTCACCCCAGAGGGCAGCAGGATCAATTTGGAGGTTGGTGTCTGGAGAGAGCTTCGTGGGTGGCTCTGGGGGTCTCTACAGCCCCCAGGAGCTCATGGGGACTGAGGGAGATTGGGTGGAGAGGGGAAATTTGCATCATCCAACTTTGTGCATCTCCAGTACAGACATGTCCAGTGTCTGAGGCTTCCCTTGGAGCTGAGAGAGAGAAACTAATTTTCCTGGAGTGCCATTCGCTGTCCTGGATTTAGATATCTGAAATGAGTGCAAATGTGTGTCCTGGAAAAGCCTTTTTTTAAAACATAGAACCTCCAAAAGCTAGCTTGGACAGAGACACCTGAGTAATTAATATCTAAATTCAGGCAAATTTAAATGTGTTTCTTCCCTAATTTTAGCTCAACTTCCCTGTCCAAGTACATCCACCCAGCTAAAGCAGACACAAGCTCTCTGCTCTTTCCACCTCCCTTTCCTCTGCCCCCAAACATGATGTGAAACACTGTTTTAAAATGTTTTACCCTGTAAAACAACATACTGCACTACTCCCTGTTCACTTTCAATTTTATGCAGCTTTCTCCGCTGGAATAGGCTCAACGATCTCAGGAAATAATTGGTGAGCTTGTTAGACTAATGGGATTTTTATTTTCAAGGCTATAGATCAAACAAGTATGCCTGAAAATTCATTATACATGCGGTGTGCACGAAATAATTATTCCTTCCCATGGAGGTGCTGGAGGAGAGACTGTGATAGAGGTGTAGCTTTAAAAACCCCGTTTGATTTATCATTTCTGGGGCAAAGTTCCCATGAGATGCTCTGGTTCAGTATTCAGTGGCAGTCACCTGGCTGGCCAGGGGGCAGGGGACAGCCTGGCAAGGACTTGGACTTGCTTTTTGGACTTGTTTTGGTCTGGATCTGAACAGTCCCTGAGTTCTGCTCCTCCTTTTTAGCAAAGAGCCCCAGATGTTGCTGGGAGCAGCAGAATTTTGTGTTGCTTCCAGGTGGTGAAAAGAGGATGGTTTCCCACCTCCATCTTCTCCAGGGCTTTGGTTTTCCATCTCCTTCGCTTCTGGTGAAGCAAAGGAAACCTCAGTGTGCAGCCAGGAGGGGAGATTTGCTCAATCCTGCACATGGACACGTGAAAAAGGGGATGTCAGCAGTGGAGAATCCATCCCAGAATAAAAGGATGAATATTGACTGAGACATGGGCTGTGCTGGATCGTGTTCAATCTCACCATCCCGAGCCTTTTGGGTCTGAATTGCAGTGTCTGGGCTTGTCCTGGTCAGGGCTGCGGGGATCTTGTCTATGAGCTGGGCTTGAGCAATTCCATGGGTTTTGTCCTGTGAGGAACCAGGTGCAGATGTTGGCAAGGGGACTGGAGCACCTTCCCTGTGGGGACAGGCTGGGGAAGTCGAACCTGGAAAGGAGAAGGTTGTGTGGAGACCTCCCAGCACCTTCCCAGTGTGTGAAGGGGCTGCAGGGAAGCCGGAGAGCGACTCTTCCTCGGGAAGTGTAGTGACAGAACAAGGGGGGGTGGGATCAAACTGAAAGAGGGGAAATTTAGATTGGATATCAGGAAGGAATTGTTCCCTGTGAGGGTGGGCAGGCCCTGGCACAGGGTGCCCAGAGAAGCTGTGGCTGCCCCTGGATCCCTGGCAGTGTCCAAGGCCAGCTTGGACGGGGCTTGGAGCAGCCTGGGACAGTGGAAGGTGTCCCTGCCCATGGAATGGGATGATCTTTAAGGTCCCTTCCAACCCAAACCTTTCTGTGGGTGAATTTTACGTTCAGTGCATTTGCAAATTGTGATTTATTTTTGCATCTTTGTTTGAAAATTAGTTTGTCTTAAAGATATTTTGTGTGTCTGTGTTGGAGTTGTCCAGACGTTGCTGCTCTTCTCTCAAGTGATTTGCATTTGTAGAGCTGGCCAAAGAATTAATTGTTCACTGAGAATTTCCATGGGAAAATCTTTTATAAAAAATCCCAAGTGGATCCTGTCTTTGTGGGGAAAATTGGTGAATGTTTGGGATATGACAGGAGAAAGAAAAAAGGAAGAAAAGCAAAGGCAAGTCATAAAAAGGATCAAAAACGTGAGCTGTGACATCTCAGAAAGGAAAATTCTTGCTATACCTTGGAAAAGCTTGAAAACAAATCTCCAACATAACTTAAAAATAGTTCTTCTCGTTCTGCAGGCACAAAGACTAATTGGAAGTGACACCATTTAAGAATGTCACTTCCAGTCTGTCTCATCCCCCTGGTGTTTGTTTGCTGGGCCGGGGTGTGATCACTCCATGAGCAGGCACAGGGGATTTTGGCCCTCATTGGAGACTGGGCTTGGTGCCCCAGCTCCTTCTGAGCAAGCAGCTCCTGATCCCCAAGGACACACCCACAGCTGTGGAGCAGGGATCTGGACTTGGGATTTCCAAGGCAGGATCTGATCACTGACCTGTTTCCCACACGTGCTAATAATTGAATAAATGATCAAACCCCTGAGCAGCTGCTGGTAGGAAAAGCTGCTCTGCAGAGCTGAGCTGTGCCAGTGAGCACCTGGGGCAGCCCATGCTCAGCCTGGGAGCTCGGCTTGGAGCTGGGGCTGCTGTGGGATGTGGCACTGGAGCTCCTCATGGGGAAGTGAGCCTTGGCTGCACTGTCCAGTGAGATATTTTCTGGCTGGACTGTGGGGAAGGCAATGTCACCACGAGTATCCGACCCAGGATGGATCCTGTGGATGAATCCATCTTCCAGGGTGCCACGGAGTGCTGCTTCGGGCTGGGCTAGAGTTCAGTCCCTTCCCAGCAGCTGGTTTGGGGCTGTGCTTTGGGTTTGTGCTGAACACAGGGTTGATAATACAGATGTTTTTGTTGTTACTGAGTTTGCACAGAGCCAAGGCCTCTTCTGCCCCTCGTGCAGCCACGAGGGAGGGGCTGGGGGTGTGTGGGAGGCTGGGGGGAGACACAGCCAGGACAGGTGACCACAACTGACCCCAGGGATGTTCCAGCCCTCATGCTCGGTATATAAAGTGAGGGAAAGAAAGTGGAAGTGAAGGACATTTGGAGTGATGGTTTTTGTCTTCCCAAGTCGCTGTGAGAGGGGGCCCTGCTCTCCTGGAGGTGCTGAACACCTGCCCAGCCATGGGAAGCAGTGAATTAATTCCTTATTTTGCTTTCCTTGTGTGCATG
Source organism: Ifrita kowaldi (assembly GCA_013398055.1). Taxonomy (NCBI): domain Eukaryota; kingdom Metazoa; phylum Chordata; class Aves; order Passeriformes; family Cinclosomatidae; genus Ifrita; species Ifrita kowaldi. The sequence continues at coordinate 85,983 of VZRS01009488.1, forward strand.
GCTTTTGCTTCCCCTTTTAAACTGTCTTTATCTCACCCCTTGAATTTTCCAGCTTTTACCCTTCCAGTTCTCTCCCTGGTCCTGCTGGTGGGGCAGTGCCTGAGCAGCCAAGAGGGACTGGGGTGAAACCACGACACAGGCCATGGGTTTGCTGAGGGAGGGAGAGGCAGTGGGGTGGAATGAAGAGCTCCCATCACGGTGCACTGAGGGAGGGGATGATGGGCAGGCCAGCAGCAGCTGTGGCTGGAGGCTTCCTGCTGGGCTGAGGGCAGCGGCTGCACCCGTCCGTTCAGGAGACACGTTCAGCATCTCATGGGGGAGGCCTTTAGGCACAGCTTCTGCTCAAGGTTTGCAAACATCTCCCTGGGCAAAGCATCCAGGGCAGCTCTGCCAAAGGCCACAGCGGCACCTTTGAGGAGCCCACAGCTTGTAACAAATTGCACACAATTACTCTGCAGTGCATAAGCAACGAGCAATCAAGCGTGCTAACGACCAGCAGCATTAATTACTGGCCATTTCCCCCAGTTGCTTCTAACCTCTGGTCCCAGCTGCAAAACCAGCTCACGTTGTGCAGCCACTGCATTTAGAGGCCCAGAACATCCCTGTCCTTTGGCTGACTGTGTAAAAGTTGGATGACAATTTGGGGCTCCACGGGGGAATTGTAAAGCTTCGCTGATTAACCTATGAGTGGTGTGGAATCCTGTGCTGAAGGAGCTGTGTGAGTGTGAAAAGCTGCTGGCAATGCTCCAAGTTGGTGTTGGTTTTCTACAAGGGGCATCACAAAGGGGCCTGGACACCTTCTCCTATCCCAGGTTGCTCCAAGCCCCATTCAGCCTGGCCTTGGACGCTTCCAGGGATGGGGCAGCTACAGGAAACCTGTGCCAGGGCCTCCGCACCCTCACAGGGAAGAATTGACATAATTAATGTAATTAACATAGTTCCTTCTGAAGGTCCAATGGTGAAAAGCATCTCTGTAGCTTTAGCTGATGAATTTCAACACTGAAAGGCACAAATAAAACCCAGAAGAAATGGAGCTCAAGCTGGCCAGGAGGAACATTTCCTCTCCTCCTGCCAATTATTGGGCAAGGATTACACCACAGCGTGTTAGTAGAATTAAATATCTATTTGAACTTTGCTTCTCGTGTGCTTTTTAATTTTAATATTATTTATTCTTTGACTTTCAATAATTCATTGAGATGCGTTCATATCAGTAATTAAAAGATGTACAGTAAGAAACAGAGCTCACATAAATTATTCCACAGCATTCATTATTTATTTGACCACTTATAGCTGTGCAAAATTTACTGAGAAAATACGTACATTAATTAACATGTGCATTATAATTTCATTAGTGCACTTCTTCAATGAGTAAAGATACTCAGATTTGGGTGTGTGAGCAGCTGGAGAGGTCTTGCTTGTGCCTTTTAAATGATTTAGATTTAACAAAGAGGTCTGTGGTTGGCATCCAGAAGGAGCTGCTTGTGGGAAGCCTTTCTGCTGGCCTGACACACGTGATGGCAAAGTGCTTTTATCCAAAGCTGCCAAGATTCCTGAGCCAAACTAGGGTCGGGTGTTAGGCTGTGTTGTACAACCACTGACATTTGAGCAGAGCAAGGAACAAGAGCAAATCCGATATTTAAGACCCTCTGGTTTCATTTCCTGTGGTTGAGTCAATCAGGGAGTGCAGTTGCCGTGGTGGTCCCACTGCATTTCTTGGCTGGTGCATCCCGGAGAATGAGGCTCAGGACAAGGCCCTGGAGAAGATTCTCAGAGGGGTTCTGGAGGCAGCACTGTCCCATTTTACCAGCTCCACAGACTCCAGCTGAGGCTGCTGGGAAGGGACTCTGGTTCCAACAACATCTCTGGAAAAGGTCCTGTGCATCAGCGCTGAGGCACAGCTCAAACCATGAGGAATTTCTTAGTGCCAAGTGGATTGAAAAAAACCAACCCAACCAAACAACTCACAGATTCTATCGTGGTCTGAAAGGGAAGAGAAACATTTTTAATCAGTGCCACAAAATTTACAACAATAACAAGTCCAGTAGAGCACCACGAAAATTTCCACATGAGTAAACTGCACTCAGTGCAAAAAGGCTCGCATCCACTCCTGGAATTTCATGGTTCAGCTGGCATGTGAAAGCTGTTATTTGGGGGTTTAATTATTGAGGTCAAATTAAATTTCAGCTGTTGGAGCAATGAGCTCCCTCCCTCTGCAGATTCCAGCTGAGGGATTCCTTGCTGGGGAATGCTGGAAAGGATTTTGGCGTATCCACTTGAAATGTGTTTCCCATGGGAGCCTCCCTTCTAGGAGTAGGTTCAGAAGGCATTGTGTCTTGGATAATGAGCTATTCAGGAGGCACCACTCATTTTGGGAGTCCCAGGTGTGCCTTTTTCTGGTTATGAGCTACTCATGGTGAAATTTGGCTATGAACTTCCTCACGGTGAACTGTGGAGCTCCTGCTCAAGGAGCTGCTGCCGGAATGAAAGGAGTGCTCCACTTCATGCTTCTGCAGATTCTTCTTCCCCCAGCAGGAGCTCTGGCTGGGACTTGTAATGGGAAATGGGGGTGTGGCTGTGTGAAGACTTGTCCGGGTTGGTCACCAGAGGCACATGAAGATCAAAGAGAACCAAGACCCCTCCAAAACTCGCTCTGTTTTTCCAACCAACCCCAACCCCACAAAATACATCTGTGAGTTTTCATAGTTTTTGAATTCCCAGCCACAAAACACTTCTAATTATTTCAGGCCTGGCTGTGTGTGCTCTCAGAGGGTGCAGCAGCTGAAGAGACACACAGGTGTTGGGAAGCAGAGGAGGAGAAAACAACCATCTGTGTCCTGGAAGGCTGGAGTGAGATCTTAGACAAAATCTGCCTCATCTTCTCCTGCCTCTCACAGAGACTGGACAAGAGCCATGAGGCTCTGGATCATCCTCCCCTGGCCTGCCCGGGCATGGGAACTCCGTGCCTCTGTCCCACAGGGAGGCAAACTCCAGAACCCCCATAGCCTTCCCCAAACACCTGCGTTCGGGGGGTTTAGGAGATGATTTCCCAACAAAGGCCATGGCAGGGCTGCACTTTGGGCATTTGTTTGTTTTGCCTTTACAGCTCAGCTGCCAGGATGCAAAAAAGAGATTGGTTTGGATGGACACAAAATACATTTCTTGTGCGTGCAGTGAAAGCCTGAAGGAATTCCTGTTTGACTGAACCATCTGCGCTCCTGGGAGCGGGAATCACGAGAAGGGGATCTTCTCTTCCTCCTTGTTCTTTTCATCATCCTCACAGGTGCCTTGGAGGCTGGGACACTTCACTGGGGCAGGGACACCCAGGCTGGGTTAGAAAAGGCCACTCCCCACTTGTTGTTGTCTTGGGGTGACTCCATCATGTATATCCCCTATCATGGCTTTATGCCAAACACTTAATTTTNGTACATCTGAATGATGGTGACCTTGCAGAGATGCATCCCAGAGGAGCCTGTTGCTTCCTGGCAGGTGGTGGAAGGAAATGGAAGCATTCCCAAGGAAAAGGGAGAGAAACCGAGTCCATCTCACTTGAGTCCTCAGAGCAAAACTTCAGATGGCATTTCCTGTGTATTCCCAACTTCATGGCCAGAGTTGAGGCTGGGTTTGAAAAACGTGGATTTATTTCTTTTATTGAGGAACATTTCTTTTTCCACAGCAGAGGGACTCTTGAGTTTCCTGCTTGAGACAGAGTTTGAAAAACACAGTGCCTTGTCTTTCAAAAACATCCTGAGGAGCCGCTGCAAGGTTTCAGATGAGGGCCACGATTGTGCTCTGGAGGTTGTCAGAGGGAAGGATGCTGCTCGGTCCTTCCCTGTTCTCTTTACTGGAGCTGGCATGAAAATGGATTATTCTAAATCTGTGTGGCTGTCCCATTTGTCAGGTTCCTGCAGTCACATTCCCTGCTTGATGTTTTCATAAACTGCACTCCGTTTCCTTGGGTTCTGGTGATTAATTGTAATGGCAAGTGGAAATATTCCAAAATAAATCTATTTTCATGGCCCTCCACACAGCCCACTCTGAGAACCCTCTGCAGATTTAGCAGTTCAGAAGGAGGTGGGGCAGCACAAGGTGCACATCAGAGCAGCAGCCCTGTGGTGCCCACGTTTGTCAAACCCAGCCTCAACTCTGGCCATGAGGTTGGGGATACACAGAAAATGCCATCGAAAGTTTTGGTCTGAGGACACAGGTGAGACAGACTCAGTTTCTCCTCCTGTTTCCTTGAGGATACTTTCATTTCCCTGCAGTTATTTTGGTAGGGTTTGTATTTTCCACTAAGGAGCAAATTATTATTATGAATCTGTCCAGGAAACAAAAGGAAAATGGGCAGGAATCATAGAAATGTTCAGGTTGAAAAAGACTTCTAAGACCAGATCCAACCATGAAGCAACCATGAACCCAGCCTTCCAGGCCCACCAGGGATGCCATGGACAGGGAGGTGCCAGCAGCAGCCCCAGAGCTGGGCAGTGACAGAGCAGGGATGAGGCCAAGCCCAGAACTGCTTGGGGTAATCCTTGGCAAGGACCCCCCCACATTCCTGTATCCTCCACTTCTGGTACCAAGGCTGCAGTTTTCCCTGGAAATGCGCCTTGCCAGCCCTGAAACTCCTCTCCACTGGAGAAGCCCCAGCAGCAGTGCCCTTCTTGCACTCTGTGGATGCTGCAGGGCAAAGCCTGGGGCCCCTTGGTTTGGGTTTCTGCAGCTCTCGCCATCCAAGTGAAGCTCTGCCAACACCTCCTGCTTCTCCTACATCCTTGCACGCCGTGTCTGATGATCTAAGAGCATTTCCCAACCCAAATGAGCTGCAGTGAGCGCAGCAAGAGATGAAAATGAACTCCAGCAGGTTCCCTTTTTCCTGCAGGAAGATGCAGATGGGCAGCTCCTTCTGTTGAGGTGCCCTTCAGCCCAGCACTGGGACACTGCTGCTGAGCTGGGCTCAGCTTTATTCGCTCTCTCCAAGTAAAAGATAGGGTAAAACTAGGCCAAAACAGCAAAGAGGGAGTGACAAAGAGGGAGAGCCTGGATTTGAATCGATAGAAACCCCAGGAACCAGTGTGCAGCCCAGTAAATATTGGAATGACATTACCTGAGCTTGGAAAAAAATTGACAAATTGTTAGGCTGAATTCATAGCTGTAGTGGAACTGGAGAGCAAACACCATGGAGACATCATTATTTCCTTTCATCATTTTCTTTGGCAACAGAATCAGAAAGAAAAAGCTCCAGAGTGACTCTTATTATATTTTCCCTCCCTGTGCCTTTTCTTTCTGATTCCTTCCATTGTTCCCAGCTCTGTCAAGATTGTGACAAACTTAATTACCAGCGAACAGCAGGAATCCCAGATGACATATCCATGATTTTTTTCTTTCTTCTGACTTCATGAGAGCTTTCTAGTCTTTAATGCAGAGTGAATAAGGACAGGGAGCAGATGGTGCTGGTGTCCAAAATCAGCAGCATCTGAGCTCTTATCTCCTTGAGATCTTCAGTGTCAAGATAAGATGTGGTTAACGAAACCTCCCAGAGCGATGCAGTTCGGGCTTGGAGATTCAGAGAATGGGATTGTGCATGGGCAGGCACAGCTTTGCCATTTGGGGCGGTGTCATCTGCCAACCTGTTCCTGAAAATCTGGATTCATTTCAGGACTGCTCACAGCACTGACTGCAGAGCCCAGGGCTCTCGCTCCAAGCTCCTGGCACGGGGATAAAGCACATTTGTGGCTCCTGCATCTGTAAATTTGATGCTTGGTGGGCTGTAAAACAAGAGCTGGGTGAAACGCTGTCATGAACAGGGTGTTTGCCCTCAAACCATGTTTCTGAGGGCGTGAAACAGCCCAGGGTGAGGTTCAGTGAATGGTTCTGAGCGAGAAAAAAGATTTAAAAGAAATATGCCCTAAAATACTTGGAGCATTTTTAAGTGAGGTTTTGCCCTTTGATCTTTTCAAAGGGAATTTGATTGTCTTGCTCTCTCAGAGACAGTTTTGGCTGCAGGGCTCTGGAGTGGAGGGGCTTTTCGGCATCCTCAGCAGTTCTCCAAGTTCAGGGAAGCTTGTGGCCAGTCAGGTTTTGGGGACCTGTTCTCCCATTGCTGCAAGAAGCAGGGAGCCGTTGCCTCCACCCTGCAATGATAATAATAATAACAATAATAATATAATGACAGCAACAACTACAACAATAAATGTATATATTTTAATTTATTTTAATTTTTTAAAAATAGTGACACCCAAGCAATCCATTTCTTTGCAGGAAATGTCAACATTTTCCACACAGGCACCTCTTTCCCCTGTGCTCCCTCTCTTGAGAGATGGACAATGGTCATGTGCAGAGCAGGGGCTTTGCAAACACACCAAACGCTGGAGGTTTGGTAGAAAAAAGCAGCAAATCTCTCACCAAACCCTCTCTGAACAACTGCACTCCCTCCTGCATTAATTTCCTCAAGCTGGATATCTCCATGCCTCCTGACTTCCAGAGCAGCTCCTGCTTGGAAACTTCTGGGCCAGCTTCTTTTGCCTCCAAGGAAATCAATTTTCTGCCAGGATTTGTTTCTCTGGGCACTGCTGGAGCTCAGAGCATGGCTGGGGCCCCGTGCCAGCTGCACTTCAGTGAATCACTGCTCTGAGCACGATGCAGCAGGGCTGGGACAAGGAGAACCTGGGCAGTTCTGGCTTTGGGCTGTTCGTCAGCCTCTCAGCTGCACCCAAAGCATTAAAATAATTTAAACTGAAATCCTGGACTCCTGGATGATGAAAAGGCTCACGGGGGGTGAGGACTTAGGAGGCCTCTGAGTATGTCTCACTGCCCATCACTTTGGGCACTGGAACCTCTGGTAAAACCCAAATTTTATGGATGTTTGGCACAGCTGGGGCATGTGCCACCTCCAGGCTTCATAAAGGAAACCCCATTTTGTTATTTGTAATTAAACAAAGGCAGCAGATGTGCAAAAGAACCCAAATCTAACATTCTCTCCTAAGCAAAAAAGTGACATCATTTTATGATTTTATAAAATCCGGTATTTTCCCCCTTTTATTCTTTTTCCTCCATCTGAAGAGAATGGGGGGGGGGTTGCAGGGGAAGGTGGTGGAAACCTCCCCTCCCTTGGGCTTGTTGAGTGCAGTGTTTATTCTTGCTTTTAGGTGAGTCCTCAGGGAGGGCCAGGCCAGGCTTGCCAAGGCACCTGGGCTGAGAGGAGAGACCGTTTGCAAGCGGCACCTTCCAGCAGAATCCCCAGGTGTGACATATTCCTGTCACCTCCTCCTTTGCTCCATCCCCAGCAGCTGAGTTAGAACTTTCTTCAAGCGGGCTCTTAAATGAGAAAGCGAGGGACGGGTGGAGGCTGTGCCTGATCAGCAGCGGGGGTTGCCTGGTGCCAGCGATTCTGTGAAACGTGGAGGGGAGGACTCAGGACGTTCCTGGTCCTCAGGGAACAATTTCTCTGTGGCTGGCTTGGTTTCCGTACACAGAAAACAGCCCTTTTAAAAGGTTGTATTGCTACTCGGTTTTTCCTTTGGGAGCCCTGGGACTTCCCCTTGCACACGGAGGAGAGGATGGTTTAAAATGAGCAGCTCTCGAGCCACGGGGCTCTGGGGAGGTGGTGCTGAGGGATGGGGAAGTTCAGCATTTTGGGAAAAAAAAAAAAAAGTATTCCATGCCTTCCCTGGCTGGAATTACTGCAAGGAGAGCAGCTCTTTTTGCTTTGCTGCTCCAGAGTGAGCACAGGCAATCCCTGTCCTTCCTTCCAGGGCATTCCCAGTCTGTGACCTCTGCTGTCAGCTCTCCCTGCACCTCTCACCCACTGAGAGGAGGTGATGCTGTCCCCAGCTTGACACCTCGGCGTGGCTGGGGCATTGCCAAGCTCCCTGCCATGCACTGGCACTCCTGACTGCGTTTCTTAGCAATAGCTCGTGGTTTCCTGCCATTTCTCCTGCTTGCTGCCTGCCCTGCCCTGCCCTGCCCGGAGGGTTTTTGCACCACCACATCTTGAGTGTGTGAGCACAGCGTGGCCCAGACTCTGAGTTCCACATCAGTGCTGCAAATACAGATTTCATGGATTAAATAGTGAAGGAGAAATGGTTTGGGAGAGCCCCTCCATGACCCTGGGCTGCTCTCCCGACCCCAGCCCAGCTGTGCTGCAGGGGGACATGAAGAAAAGACCCAACCAAAACAAAGAGGGTGGTGAGGAATGGGAGGAACAAGCAGAGCACGAGAAATGGAACCAGCAGCAGCTGAGCACGAGCCAGCCCAGCCTCCCTCAGCAGCTGAATACTGAGTTTTTCTAAACTGCTCATTAATTTTTCACATGGTTCTTCAGTGACTCTATTATTGGAGTTGGAATTTCAGCCTGCTGTGTGACAAATCCCTCTTCCTAAATTCTTCTGGGAATAGAGTGAAGAGATCTACCCTAAATCTCTACCCATCAGACCTAAACACACCATCTATCAGAGTCTGCTGGAAGTCCCTCCAGCCCCCTCCTTTTGGACAATGCTCCAGGGATGCCCAGGGTGGGGTTGTTGGGGTGTCTGTGCAGGGCCAGGGGTTGGACTGGATGTTGTTTGTGGGTTCCTTCAGCTCAGGATATTCCATGATTCTATGATTCCTGAAAGAGAGATCCACTTTATAAAGCAATTTATGTTCCCAGTCTGGCTTGACTGGATCCACATCTTGATGATGTTCCCTGGATGTCATTTGTGTTTTTCAAACAGTTCTCTTCCCGTTACAATGAACCTGTAGGATTTATGAGGCGCTGGAGTGTGTGGCTTGTTCTATCTCTCATTAGACTGTCAAACCAGCAGAAAATCTATCATGTTTCTTCTGCTTTTCTTCTGTATCAACAGTACTTAAAGAAAGGACATCAATTGGAAATTAAAGAAATTTAGTTACAAAACTCATAGGGAAGCACCAACAGGAAAGATCAAAAAAGCAGAGAACAAAGAAGGCAGAAATAAAATAGTCTGACAAACATTAGAATCAATATTAAAAAGGGAGAAAAGAAGTACAAAAGCCTCAAAAAGCCCCCCAGAAACTGTGTAAAAAAGCAATGCCTGGCTTTAGAAATGAGAAATGCAAGGAATGTAACAAATGATTTCAGATGTGATCCTATCAGAGAGAAATCTGATTTCAAAAAAAAGCAGCAGCTATGGAGACAGTTTGATAAAAGGCTATACAAGAAAAGATTGGAAAATTGCATCCTCCAACTACTTTAGAGAATGGCAAAAGAAAGAGATACATATTAAAATAAATTAATGCTGCAACATCTGATACAACATGTTCTGTTAGTGAGAAAAGAAAGGTGTTTTGACAGGTGTATCGAGATTTACCACCAATCTCAGTGACCCCATCAGGGAAAAAAAAAAGGCACTGAAAGAATAATTTTAAAATAGCTCCAACAACTGCCTGGGAAGAGCATGGAAGCAAACAGCTCCCAATTATTTCCGTGGCTGGAAAAAGATCAAACCTTATTTCGGTGCTATTTTTATGGGAGGCAAAGTAGGGCAGTCCTATCCCACTGCTCGGGATAATTGTGCAAACAAAGGCTCCTTGGGAGCACCCCTGGAATAAAACACCAGCACCTCGTGGGCCGTGGGCAGAGCCCCAGCACGGCTCCCTGGAACACGGGGGTTTCTGGAAAAGTCTGCAATCCCATGGAACAGGGAGAGCAGCTCACGGCTCACTGCTGCCATCCCCGCAGCTCTGAGCCTCCAGGCGCTCAGAAAGGAGATTTACAGCAGCAAGGAAAATGCACCTTCTCCTCCCAGAGCATCCTGCAGGATGGCCCCGAAGGCATGGCTTGGAAAGGGGCTGCTGGAAAATCCCTGTTTGGAGCTGAAGGCCTCACTGTAAAGTCAGCTGTAACACCTTGAACTTCTGCCTTCAAAAATCCAAACCACTAAAAAAAGCAACGAAAAAGCTGGTGGGACACGGGAAAGCAATCTGTGAGTGTTACAGGCAAGGTACCTTTGATTGCATCGGGGCTATCCCATAATACTCCTACATTTCTAAGCGATCTCGACTGCCTGGCATCGTTAAGATTGGATGTTTATTTGCAGAACCAAGCATTAAAACTCTTTTAGCCCTCAGGCCGCCAAGTCTGAAATTCAAATGCAAAACAGCTGGGCTGGTGCACAGGCTGCTGCTCCCATACCAGTGATATTCCCAAAGCCTTCCTGCTGCTCCCATACCAGTGATATTCCCAAAACC
>VZRS01009488.1:96628-157689 GCA_013398055.1 Ifrita kowaldi
GACTCTATTATTGGAGTTGGAATTTCAGCCTGCTGTGTGACAAATCCCTCTTCCTAAATTCTTCTGGGAATAGAGTGAAGAGATCTACCCTAAATCTCTACCCATCAGACCTAAACACACCATCTATCAGAGTCTGCTGGAAGTCCCTCCAGCCCCCTCCTTTTGGACAATGCTCCAGGGATGCCCAGGGTGGGGTTGTTGGGGTGTCTGTGCAGGGCCAGGGGTTGGACTGGATGTTGTTTGTGGGTTCCTTCAGCTCAGGATATTCCATGACTCTATGATTCCTGAAAGAGAGATCCACTTTATAAAGCAATTTATGTTCCCAGTCTGCCTTGACTGGATCCACATCTTGATGATGTTCCCTGGATGTCATTTGTGTTTTTCAAACAGTTCTCTTCCCGTTACAATGAACCTGTAGGATTTATGAGGAGCTGGAGTGTGTGGCTTGTTCTATCTCTCATTAGACTGTCAAACCAGCAGAAAATCTATCATGTTTCTTCTGCTTTTCTTCTGTATCAACAGTACTTAAAGGACATCAATTGGAAATTAAAGAAATTTAGTTACAAAACTCATAGGGAAGCACCAACAGGAAAGATCAAAAAAGCAGAGAACAAAGAAGGCAGAAATAAAATAGTCTGACAAACATTAGAATCAATATTANAATAAAAGAGTCTGACAAACATTAGAATCAATATTAAAAAGGGAGAAAAGAAGTACAAAAGCCTCAAAAAGCCCCCCAGAAACTGTGTAAAAAAGCAATGCCTGGCTTTAGAAATGAGAAATGCAAGGAATGTAACAAATGATTTCAGATGTGATCCTATCAGAGAGAAATCTGATTTCAAAAAAAAGCAGCAGCTATGGAGACAGTTTGATAAAAGGCTATACAAGAAAAGATTGGAAAATTGCATCCTCCAACTACTTTAGAGAATGGCAAAAGAAAGAGATACATATTAAAATAAATTAATGCTGCAACATCTGATACAACATGTTCTGTTAGTGAGAAAAGAAAGGTGTTTTGACAGGTGTATCGAGATTTACCACCAATCTCAGTGACCCCATCAGGGAAAAAAAAAAGGCACTGAAAGAATAATTTTAAAATAGCTCCAACAACTGCCTGGGAAGAGCATGGAAGCAAACAGCTCCCAATTATTTCCGTGGCTGGAAAAAGATCAAACCTTATTTCGGTGCTATTTTTATGGGAGGCAAAGTAGGGCAGTCCTATCCCACTGCTCAGGATAATTGTGCAAACAAAGGCTCCTTGGGAGCACCCCTGGAATAAAACACCAGCACCTCGTGGGCCGTGGGCAGAGCCCCAGCACGGCTCCCTGGAACACGGGGGTTTCTGGAAAAGTCTGCAATCCCATGGAACAGGGAGAGCAGCTCACGGCTCACTGCTGCCATCCCCGCAGCTCTGAGCCTCCAGGCGCTCAGAAAGGAGATTTACAGCAGCAAGGAAAATGCACCTTCTCCTCCCAGAGCATCCTGCAGGATGGCCCCGAAGGCATGGCTTGGAAAGGGGCTGCTGGAAAATCCCTGTTTGGAGCTGAAGGCCTCACTGTAAAGTCAGCTGTAACACCTTGAACTTCTGCCTTCAAAAATCCAAACCACTAAAAAAAGCAACGAAAAAGCTGGTGGGACACGGGAAAGCAATCTGTGAGTGTTACAGGCAAGGTACCTTTGATTGCATCGGGGCTATCCCATAATACTCCTACATTTCTAAGCGATCTCGACTGCCTGGCATCGTTAAGATTGGATGTTTATTTGCAGAACCAAGCATTAAAACTCTTTTAGCCCTCAGGCCGCCAAGTCTGAAATTCAAATGCAAAACAGCTGGGCTGGTGCACAGGCTGCTGCTCCCATACCAGTGATATTCCCAAAGCCTTCCTGCTGCTCCCATACCAGTGATATTCCCAAAACCTTCCTGCTGCTGCTCCTATACCAATGATATTCCCAAAGCCTTCCTGCTGCTCCCATACCAGTGATATTCCCAAAACCTTCCTCCTGCTGCTCCTATACCAATGATATTCCCAAAGCCTTCCTGCTGCTTCTGTACCAGTGATATTCCCAAAACCTTCCTGCTGCTGCTGCTCCCATACCAGTGATATTCCCAAAACCCTCCTGCTGCTGCTCCCATACCAGTGATATTCCCAAAGCCTTCCTGCTGCTGCTCCCATACCAGTGATATTCCCAAAACCCTCCTGCTGCTTCTGTACCAGTGATATTCCCAAAACCTTCCTGCTGCTCCCATACCAGTGATATTCCCAAAACCCTCCTGGAATTCTGCAAGTAGCACCTGGCACTGGAGCTCCAGCTGGAGGGCAGAGGGGATGGCTGTGGTCCATGCTGACCCTGATGCCATTAAACTGCAAATTGAACCACGGGGAAATTAATCTCCCAACTGCACTAGAATGGTGGCAGCACATTCCAAGTGTTCTGTGGAAGCTGAAAGCCTCAGAGTTTGGGTTGGGCAGCTGGAATTTGGCTGGACAGCCTTCATTTAGGGCCACCCACACAATTAATGACTCCCATCCTGTGGTCTCCCTGCCGAGGGGCACGACACAGATTGTCCCCTATAAAATGATATTTCCAGACCTCCAGGACTCCGTGTTTCACCATCACCCTCCCATGAAAGCCTCAAGCCACGCCTTGGGGAAAACAGGCTTCTTCTTGGGATCAGCCAGTGGCACAGTCTGAAGGACAGTAATGGTCAGGTGATTTCCAAAATAAAAAAGAGAAAGGACAATAAATGGGAGGATTCAAAACACCAAAATGCCCCAACCACTCTTATCCATCTCAGCCTGCAGTTACTGGGAGTCTCTCCTACCTGAGAGAAGCATCCCACACTATCCATGGGCTAAGAGGGGTCAGTGAGAGGGACCCCGAGACAGTGCCCAGGGATGAGGGTAACAGGGATTTTATGGGGGTTTATCATGGCTTGTGCCAGGGGAATAAGCAAGATGAGACCCAAACCCAGAGCAGGGCAGTGGAAACACTGAGGAAGGGGTCTGAAGATCATCACACCTGAGTTACCCACTCACCTCTGGAGCAAAGCCCGGGAGTTCAGGGCCAGCTTTAACAAGGAAAAGCTTAAATATCCACACACACACACACACACACACACAAAATTTAGTTAATAGTGTGCTTTCTGAGCTTTTCCTTCTCATTTGGGTTATATTCTTTATTATGTAGACAGACTGAAAAGATGGTGAGCTGGGGCTGCTGCTCTGCCCAGAGAGGGGTCCCTGGCAGGAATTGAGTGGGATCATCTCCCTGGTGGTGCCAGGTACTCCAGGAATTTCAGTGGAAAATGAGGGGCCATACAGGACTGGAATAAATTTCTCAAAATTACATCAGTCAGCAAATAAGGAAAAATCATAATTGCTGTGGATAAATGATGGATCAGATGTTTTTTCACATTGCAGAGTAACTCTCTCCTTTGGGTGTTTAAGTTGAGCTTTCTCATCCATTACTAAATTTCAATCCGGTCTTACAGAGCATGGAAAAGGTCTCAAAGGTAATGAAATTCTTCCAAAAGGTTACAAAAATAGGCAACTGGCTAAGAGAAAGGCAATGGAAGCATCCCAAGCGATGGAGACATCGCTGTGTGAGCTGGGGGTGCAGCAGCCACTGGAGAATCGGGTGCAGAGTGTGCAAACCCCAGGTGAAGCTCAGCCAGGACATGGAATTAGCCATGAGACTGAACCTCAGCCCCAGTGTGTGGGGACAGCGTGTGGCCAAGGGACACATGGGATTGTGCTTCTCCTCAAGTGCTCCCCAGGCCTCTGGAGCACCAAGCCAGGGAACTTCTGGCCTCACCCCACTTTGTGCAGGAGTCTGGAGAGATCTTTGCTGTTGTTCAGAGCAGGAGCAGATGGATGCAATCACCACAGGAAGAGTGGTCTGGAGGTGTGTGTTATTTGTTCCTGGCCTGGAACTGCACTGGGCACTGGAAAGTCACTGTCCTCTGCTCTTTTCAATGCATCTCATTTAATTTCTCTTTGTAAACAATTGTTTCCTGGGCCCTTTCCCCCGTAATTCCCAGTGAAAATTCGACAGGGAGTTTCAAATGACTGGAAATGCATGTTTCCCAGAAATTCGAAGTTTTACTGATTGTTTCTGGGTATTTAAAATAACTCTGACCTGGGTTGCAATTATTCTGTTAGAAAGAAACTCATCATTGCCCCTGGATCCCTGGCAGTGTCCAAGGCCAGGTTGGATGGGGTTTGCAGCAAGCTGGGACAGCGGAAGGTGTCCCTTTAGGGAAGCTGGAATAAGATGAGCTTTAAGGTTCCTTCCAGCCCAGACCATTCCATGATTTTATGATCCAGGGCAGGTGTGAAATGAGTTTTCTGCTTCCCCTATACAATATTCCATCTTTAAATCCAAGAGGCAAAGCACAAAGGCACCCGTGTCCTTGCTGCCCCGCTGCATCCCTGCCATCCCCAGGGACATCAGCGGCAGGAAAGCTTTTCCTGGTGGATTGCTGCTGTCAGCCAGGTGTGGCTGTGTCCACAAGGACAATCTCCTGGGCGCTGGGGGATTTGCAGGGAGCTTACAGGTCCCCACAGTTCCCTGGTCAGAGCCCTCCCCAGCCCCTCAGCCGTGCCAATCCCTTCCCTGGGATGTGGCAGGAGATCCGTCACGGCACAGCTCCCACCCCTCCCCTGGGGAGCTGGGATGGTCCCCAGCCCTCTCGGGGACGCCAGTCCCCTCTGCAACCCGGTGAGACACGCAGGGCTGTGCAGAGTCCCTCGTTAGCCCTCTCCAGGTTTAATCCCAGCCCTTCCCCATGGGATCCCGGCAGCGCTCAGCCGTGCTGATGGGAGCAGGAATCGCAGCTCAGCAAGGCCTGGCTTGCTAAGGCAGACAAAATAGAGCTGGAATTAATACAAAAAAAAAATGGCCCCGGCGTCCTTCCTATTTTTATTTTCTTTCCCAGCCAAGCTGCCTGCTCTGTGGGCTTTGGATTCCTTCAGCTGCACAGAAGGGCACGTGATTTATTGAAATTGGAAAGCTTGCAGACAAAAAAGGCTGTGAAATTATTTTGTATCTGACACAATCATTAGTGGTATTATTTCTTTTGGAGCTGGGAAGGACACTTATAAAGCATCTAACAAGCTGCTAAGGAGATTGCCTAAAGCAGTGATTTTCAAAATGTGCTGCTGGAGCCCATTCTTTGTGCTCGGCACATACATCAAGCTCCAGTTTCTTTTTATGGAAAGGGCTTCAAATAATATTTCTGAGGGGTGTTTATGACAGTTTGCTGGTCACCCTCTTCAAATATATGCCACCTGCTGATGGCATGATATGGAGATGATTGAAAGAGGCCAGGGCACTCTAAGCAAGGGTATTGTGGGGCAGAGGGGAACCCAGAGCTCCTCTTCTGCTTTGTGAGCCCCTCTGTGCACCATGCAAACCCTCCAAGCCCAAGCACTGAGCCAGGTGTCAGCCTCTGAGGATGCTCTTGGAGGGGTGTGGGTGGTCCCCTGTGGGTGTCCCACTGTGCCTGCTGCAGCCAGAACTTGCCCAGTGGTCCAGCCTGCTTGGAAGTACTGGTCCAGCTACAAGGGATGCTGGTGGAAGGCACCTTCTTGGGGGACAGGCACCTATTTCATCATAGAATCATCACAGGATGGGTTTGAAACACAGAGTTCTTCTCAAGCATCTAAACAGAGATTCTTTTTCTTTTAAAACATTTAATTGAGCTTTTTCCTTTAAGCATTTGAACATTAGGATTTTAGTTAAAGACTAGTTAGAATAGGTAGGAAGCAGAAGCAGCTGGATTTAATTAAGAAAATTAATGATTAAGCTAGGAAACTGAAGCTGGAATAGACCTTTAAGATCTTAGAGCAGTTTGTACTTGTTTTATTGTTTATCTGATGTTTGTTCAGCTGTAGACCTAATGGGGAAGTGCTACTCCTAAAAGAAAAGTTAGACAGTTATTGATTATCCTATCCGAAACCTATTCAAAAGTAATGAAGAGAGGAGTTGGGAACCCTCCAAGGTCATGTGTATTGTTAAAAACTAGAGAAGTAGAAAGGTCAAAATGAGGATGAGGATGTTACTTCAGCCAAAGAGGGACCCCTCCCATAATAAGCGGCCACCGACCCATTTCATGGAACAAACCACGCATGCTTAATGACTTTTTGCTAATTTCCATACGAAGCGAGGAATGGGAGGTGACCACGTTATAATTATGTATTTGTATTTTGAATATTTAGAATCGTTATGGATAAATAGACCTTGTACTGCTTTGTGACTTTGAAGCTGTGCTCTGAGGAATGATCCTCACGGCTTCCCAGCGCTGAATAAACATACACTTTCTAACCCTGACGAGTTAGAGAGTCTTTGTCCGTTCCAGCTGGGTATCGATACTAGATCTATGCCCATTTCTTGGTAAATCAGGTTGAGAAGGACCTTAAAGCTCATCCAGTCCCCAGGGACACCTCCCACTGTCCCAGGCTGCTCCAAGCCCTGTCCAACCTGGCCTTGGACACTTCCAGGGATCCAGGGGCAGCCACAGCTTCTCTGGGCAACCTCCCCACCCTCACAGGGAGCAATTCCCTCCCAATATGCAATCCAAACCCACTCTCTGTCAGTTTGAAGCCATTCCTCCTTGCCACTCCAGGCACTTGTCAATAGTTTCCCTCCATCTTTCCTGTTGGCTCCTTCAGGCACTGCAAGGCTGTAATGAGATCACCCCAGAGCCTTCTCTTTTCCAGGCTGAACAATTCCAACTCTCTCAGCAGGAGGAAAAGCTGTGAGGAGAAGCTCCATCCCTCTGATCACCTTGGTGCCTCCTCTGGACCCACTCCAGAAGGTTTCATGCCCTTGCCGGATGTATTTCCCCCAGGTGTCTGGAGAAGGAGCAGGATGGGATGGCGAGCAGAGCCCAGCCTGACCTCCTGGCAGCTCTGCTCCCACCTTGAGTGGAGCTCCTGCACAAGCTCCTGCCACATCAGGGACTGGCTGTGCCTCCTCCTCCAAGGATTTGGCAGCTTGTGCTGGCTGGATCTGCTCTGGGAAACTCTTGTTTCTCTGGCTGAGGGGGCTGTGACTCGAGCAGGATGTGCTTTCCCAGTGGTGAGTGTGGAGTTTCTTATCGGTAGCCCCAGCTCTCACCTGGCACTTGGCATCAGCGGATCCCAAAGTCTGTTGTGGGAAAAGGTCAGAACCATGGAGCCCGTTTTAAAGGTGGAGGAGCTGAGACACAAAACCCAACAGCCTCAGACAAAGTCACCCCAGAGGCAGCTGGCAGGGCTGAGGACTCAGTGCCGCCGTCCTCAAGGCCAGCCCAGTGCTCCAGCCTCTCTGTTCCCATCATTAGCACTGGGATGGCCAGTTCCAGCTGCTGTGAGATGGCTGAGGGTGGAAGGAGCTGTTGTCATGGATACAGCATCCACAGGCTGTGCTCCTGCTCTTCCACAGGAGCTCTGTGGGCTCCAAACACCAGTGCAGCCATCAGCACAGGAATGGTGATTAATTTACAGCCCCAACTTCACTGGCACCTCTGGCACTGACCGAGTTGTGGCTTCTCCGATTCCTCCAGCACCAACAGCTGCCAGGACCTGGTGCAGTTCCCTCCCATCAATTCTGTCCTGGATTTACACACAACTTGTGCCCTTCCCAGCACCTCTCTCTCCCTGCCCCCGCCTTGGGTGGTGTCTATCCTTCAAAACAGGAGGTCTCAGCAGGGAAGAGAGACCCCCCCAGCCACACACACACAAATGCACCCCCTGAGGAGGGTGTGGCTGCACAGAGACCCAGGTGAGAACCAGCCTGTAACGCTGAGAATTTGGCTGAAATTGTGTGGATTATGGGAAAAAGGTGCAGCCAATGCCTGTTTTGGCCTCTTCCCATGCTGTTTTTCTCTCATAGGATCATGGAATATCCTGAGCTGGAAGGGACACACAGGGATCATCCAGTCCAGCCCTGCACAGACACCCCAGCAACCCCACCCTGAGCATCCCTGGGAGCGCTGTCCAAACGCTCCTGGAGCTCTGGCAGCCTCGGGGCTGTGGCTTGTGCTGTGCTGATGAGCCAGATGGAGCTCATCCTCTGGAACACGGTAGCTCCCATTTCCACAGGTTCAAAATCCAATTTCCCATGTAAACATCGTCAGAAGATGGAATCATAAGCATGGAATCATGGAATTATTAAGGCTGGAAAAGGCACTTAAAATCGAGTCCAACCATTCCCCCAGCACTGCCAGCTCTGCCACCAAACCACGTCCCCAGGCCCCACACCCACAGCTTTTCTGAGCACTTGCAGGGACGGTGATCCCACCAGTGCCCTGGGCAGCTGTTCTAATGCCTGACCACCCTTGAGGTGAGGAAATTTTTCCCAATATCCAACCTAAACCTTCCCTGGTGGAACTCGAGGCTGGTATTGCTGCAGGCAGAGGGGACTGCCTGGACATCTCAGGCCACCAAGGACCTTTTCATCCCTCCATGAGGTGACTGCCTGGTCATCCAAACCCTTGCCAGGAGCAGTGGGAGCTCTGTGCAGGGGGGTGACACATTCCCTGTGAGGCTGCTGCTGTCACAGCCCAAAGACAAACCTCGAGGCAAAGCACAACCACTGCTCCTCCCTGCAGGTGTTCCGGGCTGGTGGATCCTCCAGCAGCACTTCAGCACTGCTCCAGGGCTTGTCTGGAGGACAGGGTGTACTTGGAGGGGCTTTTTCCCTTCTCCTGCAGCACAGACCCCAGGGAACATCCTGAGACAGTTCACTGATTACCCTGATGGCCTCTGTTACGGTGAGAGTGAGCTCTGAGAATGGACAGCGTGTCAAAACCCCCAGGTTTCCTGCATGAGCCTCCAGCACTGTGCTTGCAGCAGCTCCATGGCCATTACAACAGGTTGGTTTGGCAGCCTCACAATCACCCAGGCTCCTCACCCAGCAAACTGCATGAGACCGTGATCTTCCTGCAGCCAGGGCCATCCCAGAGTGGTTTTTTTTTCCTTTTTCTAACACTGAGTTTACCATTAAATGTGCCTGAGAAAGCACAGATAATGCCATATATTTAGTGTAAAAATGATGACCTTTGGTACTTAGTGTCTGTCATCAGAAAAACCATTTTAATAAATGAATCAACTCAATTCCTTGCAATGTCCAGAACCCAGGGACAAAAGGAGAACTGTGCACACCTGGTCAGGGACCCCTGAATGTGCCTGGCAAAGGATTGTGGCACCTCAGACAAATTTAGAAATTAAGTTACCCTTAAATAACCCAAAATCTTATTGCTCATCCACGATCTAGGAACATGATTAATCATTAAATACCATTAATTAGGAATGGGAAGCTGCTTTCACACATTCCTACAGCCATTGCTGATGGGATGGAGGCCTCCAGGTGAAGCCGCTTTACACAGGGCACGGTGTACCTGCCTAATTACAGAGTAATTAATGAGCCACAGCAGAGCCCATTTCAGCCCCAATCCCCTCTAATTGGCCAGGACAGGGACTGGCTCCTTCCTGCTGCTCCCCAGAGCTGTCAGGCCCTGAGGGTCCCTCCTCACCCCATCCCAGGCACTACAAAAAGGCAGGAGGGGGCCATGGGGCATGGTGGGTGTCTGGTTCTTCCTTGCTGGTGGTTTGCTCATCTCCCACAGGTAAAAAAGGTCCTGTTCTGGAATTTGCAGGGGGAATATTCAGTTGTTGGGGTATGATAACAGCAGGGCAGAGCCTTGAGCTCTGTTTTCTCACAGTTCTGCTGTTATTATTTCATTTATTTGAGAATTCCCTGAAGCCTCAGTGGGAAGGAAGGAGGTACCTTGTGCCTCTCCTAAATATATTGATAATATTTGGTCTCCAGGCTGAGGAAAGAATGTTCTTCTTGTTCCTTTGATCATCAAAAACCACTTGAAACTTAAACTTGAAACCAGGTAGATGTGCAAGTGGCACAAATCCCCTCCTATGGGGCTGTTTTGGGGTTTCCCCTGAACAGGCAGTGAAGGAACATCTCTCTTTTATGACCTTAGAGGGAAGTGTCCCCTTGGAAGGGGGATCTTTCCCTAAAGCCTTGGTGTTCCTTGCATTCCAGCTGCCATGGCCTCTGCTGTACCTGACAAGGAGGAGGCTGCCCAGAGCTCCCCAGAGGTGGAGGAGGAGGAGGTAGGTGGGAGGAGGAGATGGCCCTGCTGTGGCTGAGGGGAGCTAAGCCCCCAAAAAGGGGGAGCTTCCTCTGCTCAGGTGGTGTCCTGCAGCTTCTGGATGACAACACAGACAAAAACATGGGCCTGAAGTCCCTGTAACCTCTTAGGCTAAGCACAACTGGCTGGTTCTTGGCTAGGGAAGATGTTTCTCTGACTCAAGATCCTGGCTTGCTGCAAGCAGTGTTCCCATGGAAAGATTCCAGTGTTCCAGCATCCCTGAGACGTGCTGCTCCTGCTCTGCTTCTGTGACCAGCAGCATCCCTGCAGGCGAGGGTGAAGCCTGTCAACTTAAAACCAACTCACTTCTGGCTGGTGGAGCTTTTCCTGGGACATTGGCTTGCTGAATAACCGTTCCAGGTGAACTGGAGATGGGTATGTGGCAGAAGAATTGAGCTTGCCCCCAAACTTGGTTGTTCTTTGTGCCGCAGGAAAATTTTCCTGGGGTGGGCCATCATTAATGCAAAGCTCCCCAGCTTGTGTCACAGCTGAGTTATGGATTTAATTAATTGTGTGAGCAAGGCAAGAGTTTCTCCCTCAGCCAGGCTAGGTGATTTGGTGACAACTCCCCCCAAACAGGGAATTTTGGGGCAGAACCTCTCAGGGCCACGTTTGGAGTTTCATGGCTGTGTTTTTCTTTGCTCTTGCAGGCTGCAGTGAAGGAGGTGGCCAATCTGAGCCTGGTGAGCTCTGCCTGTGACGTGGTTTCTGCTGCTTATGCCTCCACCAAGGAGAGCCACCCCTACCTGAGGTCTGTGTGTGGTGCTGCAGAGAAAGGAGTGCAGAGTGTGACCGAGGCCACGGCCAGCTGCGTGCAGCCAGTGCTGGCCACCCTGGAGCCCCACGGTAATCCCCTGAGGAAGGGCAGGCCCCTGCTTGGGAGGGACTCCCTGGCTCCTTCCACACCTGGGAGGAGTCCTGGCATGAGGAAATGCACCTCTCCATCATCACAGAGAAAGGACACCTCCTGGATTCTGAATAAGGCTAAAGATGAGCCCTAATCCCAGCAGCGTGATGGAGACTTAGGGGTTGACTCTGATGCTGACTTCCCTAAAACTGATTTTTGCAAGGTGGAACTTGAGGTGAAATTGCAGCAAACCGAGTTTTGATGCTTTTTTGGTTCTCTCTTCAGTTGCTGCAGCAAATGAATATGCTTCCAAGGGTTTGGAGAAACTGGGGGAGAAGCTGCCACTCCTTCAAAAGCCAGTGGAACAGGTGAGAATTCAAGGCTGTGCTGTCCCTGGCAGGCAGAGGGGTCTGGTTCTTGTGGGCTTTCTAAGGCTGTGAGCGATGTAGGCTCTCGTGTGAGGACCTGAGTGTGTGATGCAAGTTCCTACAAGAGTAAACACTCAACTGACACCGTGCTATTTGTCCTCTTGGTGCAGTTCAGAATTTCGGTGTAAGACACAACCCACTCCATTATCTGCCATTCCTCCTCTTCCCCAGATTCTCTCTGACACGAAGGAGCTGGTGTCATCCAGAGTGGCTGATGTGAAGGATGCTGTGAGCAGCAAAGTGCTGGAGGTGATGGATGTTACCAAGGAGGCTCTGCAGAGCAGCACAGGGGCTGCCAGCCCCGCGGTGCCCGGCGCTGCTGGGGTGGCTCTGGAGCCTGGAGTGGGACAGGCAGGTGTCTGTGGAGCAGAGGCTGTGCTGGGGAGAGCAGGAGGTGACTCTCTCCCTATTGGAAATGAGGAACTAGGTAAGGAAAGGGTGCGAAGTGGGAATTATTGAACTGGGGGTGGTCAGCCCCACTCCTCACCCCACTGCTCTGGAATGGGGCTAATGGGAAGAAGAGAATCCGAGAATGGTTTGGGTTGGAAGGGACCTTAAAGCTCATTTTGGGCTTCTCACCATGGGCAGGGACACCTTCCACTATCCCAGGCTGCTCCAAGCCCCGTCCAACCTTGGACACTGCCAGGGATCCAGGGGCAGCCCCAGCTTCTCTGGGCACCCTGTGCCAGGGCCTCACTGGAGGGTACCTGGCTCCCAGTCGGGGATCTTGTGAGCCTGTCACTGTGACTACTCTGGTGACTCTGGCACTGCCTGTGTCCCCAGCCCGGCTGGCAGCGTGCGAGGAGGGCACAGCCGTGGTGCCCCTGGAGCAGCAGCGGGAGCAGAGGAGGTACTTTGTGCGCCTGGGCTCTCTCTCGGAGGAGCTTCGCCTCTTTGCCCACCTGCGCTCCACAGCCAGGATGAAGCAGGTCTGGCAGGGCATGCAGGGGGCCCTGGCACAGCTGCACTGCATCATTGAGCTGGTAGGTAGAGCCCAGCCCCTGGCAGGAGGGGGCCAAAGCCCTGGTCTTGTCTCCACTTCACTGCTGTGGTGAAAAGCTTTGCAATTCCCCAGCCAATCTGTCTGTCTTGACACTCTGATCTTCCCCTGCCACAGATTGAGACGTTTAAGCAAGGATTTCATCAAAAGCTTCAGGAGGGGCAGGAGAAACTACACCAGATGTGGCTGGACTGGAGTAGCAAGTATCTCAAAGAGAGTGGAGATGAAAGCCCTGCAGAGCCAGAGGTGCCTTCCCGGGGAGGGAGGCAAAGGGCTCTGGGCATCCCCTTGATTTTATTTATTTTTTTTAATTAAGTGACTCATTCCTGATCTTGTCCTTCTTCCCTCCTCCCAGGAGATGGAGTCTCTGACCCTGCTCATGGCATGCAGGATCACCCAGCAGCTGCACCTCACCTGCTGTGGGGTGGTGGCTGCCATCCAGGGCCTTCCCTGCAGCCTGCAGGACAAGGTGAAACAGGCTCTCAGTGCCATCCAGGAGCTGTGTGATGCCTTCTCAGTGGCAAAATCCTTCCAGGATTTGTCCAGCAGTGCCTTGAGCCAGGGCCAGAGGAAGCTGGCTGTGATCCAGGAGTACATGGAGGAGCTGCTGGAGTACCTGAAGCACAACACTCCTCTGTCCTGGCTGGTGGGACCCTTCTCCCCCAGGGAGGAGGAGGAGGAGGAACCCTCCCAGGAGGATCGATCCTCCCAGGAGAAGGAGGCAGAGGCAGCAGGGGCTGGGCATCTGGAAACCTCCAGCACCCCCATGTAAAGGAGAAAACAATAATTGCTGTTGGCATTAAACCCTCGGTAAGTGTAAAGAATTGTCTTCCTAAAAGCTGCTGGTACTGGGTCATAACTGCTTAAAATAAAACTGCTGCATACAAACCCCCCGGCTCCGGTGTCTCTTGGACAAAGACTGTGAGTATTGCTCAGGGGGTGTGACCTGTGCTCTTCCCATCTATCCCTCGATGGATTTCCACTGTGCCCTCAGGGATTCGGGAGGAGCACTCAGTGCTACAGGAAGGATCACGGCTGGTGAGCCCCGATGTTGTCCTGGGAAGCTGTAATTCCTTCTCTCTCCCAAGCCTGGAGACTCTGCTGGCCCTGGCCCGTGCTTGGGGCAGCTGCCGGAGCCCTGGCATCCCTTGGCATTGCTCCTCCAAGGCTGAATTCTCCTCCTGCGTTTATCTGCTGCTGCCTGGGGAGAGTTTCAGTTTGGTGGGATGGGAGGAGTGGGAGAGCCTGCCCGGGAGAGCTGTGGCCCCGCTGGTGGAGAGGCACCGGGGGTGGGTGGCAGACACTTGCTGTCAGCACTGCCCTCTCCTGACCAGGCGTCTCTGGGGAGCTCAGAGCTCCTCCAGTGCCAGGTCCAGCTGCCTTTGGAGGAGGCTGGGGAGCCCAGTGCCCTCAGACTGGCCAGGAAATGGACCAGGTGCCTGTGGGACTTCGAGATGAGAAGCTCTGCTCCTGGCTTCTCATCCTTCAGTCTTCAAGACCAGAAGTGGAATCTGCTCTCATGTGAGTCCTGCTTCTTCCAGAGTTATTCTTTTATTTAAAGATAATTAAGATTTTCTCATGGGAGTTAGAAACAGAGACTGGGGTGGGGGCTTTTTTTTTGTGGATGGTGAATGTGGGCTTGAAGGGGTGGAACTTCCTCCTCTCTTACATGAAAGTGGCCACTTTTCCAGCAGCACTGCTCCTCCTCCTCCTCCCCTGTGTGTACAGGCTTTGTGCTGAGGCAGGACTGTGTGGGCTCTGTGTTTGGGCAGCAATTATTCCTTGATGCAACACAACTCCCTCGTGCAGGAAGGGTTTGGATCCTGATTCCCTGAGCTCAGCATGCCCAGGACCAGACAAGTGTCTTCCTCCTGTAGCAACCAGTTCGTGTTGAAGGCAAAATAATCAGGCAATTGAGGTTGCCAGGCCAAGGTGTTGCTGAGATGTGAGAGATAAATTGCAGGGGTCATCCCTCCCCTGTGTGCTCTCAGCTGCAGAGGGAATCCTCTCAGGAAAAAAGCTCAGCAGTTCTGCCTCCTGTAACTCCTGCTGAACTGGGGGACTGGGAATTGGGGATATTGGAGCCAGTCCTGCTGCTTGGTGGGAAGTGAACTGCGTGTTGTCTTCTTACTGGCAAAGTTGTTCCTTACCACCTAGGAATGCCTGAAATTTAAACTTGCCTGACTGTAAAAGTGAATTTTAAGGAGTAGCTGGGCATTCCTGCACTTGGTATTGATTTGTCAGTGCAGCACGTCTGATCTGAGTTAGCATAGTGCTTATCCCAGCAAATCCTGCTGCTTCTGCCCACGGATCAGTGGGATTTGTTCCTGCATGGCCATTAAACCTATTTACTGTGAGCATTCCTGGCTGCTTGTGCCTTGGGCCCAGAGCTCGTGGGGCCCTCTGCAGCTGGGAT
The DNA here is from genome assembly GCA_013398055.1 of Ifrita kowaldi. NCBI lineage: Eukaryota > Metazoa > Chordata > Aves > Passeriformes > Cinclosomatidae > Ifrita > Ifrita kowaldi. The sequence continues at coordinate 111,473 of VZRS01009488.1, forward strand.
CTCCCTGTGCTGGAGCTGCTGATGAACACCCCAACAGCTGTAAGGCTTTCTAGGCCATGGGGACTGCAGCAGAAGAGCTGCCACAGGCTGAAATGACCTTCTTGTGGCAGCTCCTAAAGCTCTGCTTGAAAGGAGGAGGCTTCCCAAGCAGAGCTTGGGGAGTGGAAGCCTCTCCCTGTTTGACACCCAAAGATTCGGGGTGGCACAGAGGCTTCCTGCACCAAGCAAGAGGGAAAACTCTGAGTTAGCTGCACATGGGAGTAGTTTGACTTTCTCATCTGATCTGTTTTCATCTGTGCTGCAGAGACAGCAGGGGATCAAGGTGGGAAGAAGCTGGGAAGGATGAATGCACTGGCTTTCTGCAGTGTTTAAGGCTGAAGCTCCTCTGAGCTCTGGGAAAGTATCCAGGTTGTTCTTCATCGTCTCCAAGCTTTTGCCTGATTATCCATGCTTATTTTGAGTAATTTTGGATAGAAATGAGCAATGTGTTGGTAATGTGGCAGCCCTAAGCAAACACCTTGGCAGGGAAGATGTGCCTGGAGGTGCCTCCTCTGGCTCTCAGCAGCCCTTGGGGATGATGCAGTGTTCCTTGATTCTGGTAATTATTGCCCTGGTGATTGTGTCTCACCCTCCCCTGCTGCTGCTGTGCCCCAGCTCAGTTCTGTGCCTCCTGCACTTAAGCCCCTGTCACTTTATGAAGCAAGAATAACAAAAAGCACAAATTAAAAAGTGAAATCCATACAGAGAATGGCACAAAACCCAACCATGTCAGGTTAATCACCCTCTGGACCACCTCGCCTGAACTCCACTGCTGGAGAAGCTCAAGCCATGGCTGGATCTAAGTAAAGGCAGGAATGTGTGTGCCAGCTCAGTTCTGATTTAAGCTTTAAATGCACTCACAGGTGCACTTGCTTCTTGTTCCACTGCTGGTGGACGCCACCGTGTCCCTCTGCCAGTTTGCTTAACATTTTAATTATTTCATTCTCATGTTGACGTCCTTCTGCTGAGCCTCCTGCAGCCCCTGCTGTTCTCTGCTCAAGTGCCTGACCTGCAGGTCAGGCAATGAATGTGCTGGTGTTGGGTGGAGGCCTCCTTGGGCATCACTCCAGCAGGCTGACACTTTTTATGAGTGAAATTAGGAGGCATTAACCAACCTGTTCCCTGTTTTCCCACCTGGCAGGGGGAAGGGCTTAAGGAGAGTTTCCCAAGCAGCTTTGTTAAGGCAATAGACTGGAAAGTGAAGTTCTCAGCAAGTGCTGAAAGGCAAAAGCTCTGTAGCTGCTTGCAAGGAGCTCAATTTCCCTCTCTCACTTCCATGTTTCCTGTCACTCTTGGGTATTGTCATCCCTCCTACAAAGCTGTATTATTACTTGCTGCTTTATCAACTCAGAATACACTGAGGTTTATAAAGAGGCCTCCCTGAAGGGCTGCTCAAGGAGCTGGAGCCCTGCGGAGCCAGGAGCTGTCCGGGTTCCAATTTCTGTGTCACCCTAAGATCTTGTGATTGGAAAACTTCAAGATGTTCAAAGCTCATTGGAATTAATTTGGAATGGGAGGGGTTGAAGTTGCTGTGGTCGGTCAGTGTGGGAGCAAAATCAGGTTGTGGGCCCTGCTCTGGTGGCTGATGTGGGCAGGCAGGAGCTTTGCTCTGCTGGTCAGCACTCGGCTCTGAGCTTTCCTCGTGTCCCCTCCCCTGTCCCCTTCCTTTCCTGCTGCATCCTCTCTTGTTAGAGGAAGCCAAGAGTTCCAGGGCAGGGGAGAGAAACCTGGAGGGATTTCCCTGCTGTCTGAGCTGGATGGTGCCAGCCTGCAGTGGCCAGGTGAGATCAGTGTGGGTTTGGGAGCCCCAGAGAACACAAGTTTAAGAGGACACAGGTGCTTGCAGTGCCCTCACTCTGCAGTGCCCTGTGCTCCCTGTTGAAGCATTCCAATGCTTTTCCAGCCAGAATTCTTGCTGCTCTCAGCATTCAGCTCTTCCCTCGTTCAGATGCTTCTGCCAGGAGCCTCTTGTGGCAGGTCCTGGCCGGACTTTGAGCTGGACTTTGAGCATTCCTTTGCTTTCCTTCCCTGCGCACCCTGAGGATGGTGCGGGAGGTCAATAAATCTGCTTCAGGCTGCCTTACAAACCGAGCGTGAGCTTGTGACAATTCCAAACGATCTTTGCAGGGCTTGTTAAAGCTCCTGATGCCTCCAGCACTGACAGGCTGCTGTCCTGATCGATGCTGGGCTGCCCTTTGCTGCAGCAAACAGGGCCCAGCTCCTCCTGTGGGTACAGAGCACGGCCAGCGAGTTGTTACCCTGCTCTGCTGCCTCTGGCCGCTGGAGCTGCCCCTGTGGAAAGCAAAATCCATTTGCAGGAGCAGCTCATTTGCAGCATTGGCTTCCTGGACTCCCTCTGATTCCTGCCTTTACTTAGATCCAGCCATGGCTTGAGCTTCTCCAGCAGTGGAGTTCAGGGGAGGTGGTCCAGAGGGTGATTAGCCTGACGTGGCTGGGTTTTGTGCCATTCTCTGAAGGGATTTCACTTTTTAATTTGTGTTTTTGTTATTCTTGCTTCATAAAGGGACAGAGGCTTAGTGCAGGAGGCACAGATTCCTGCCTGGCTCTCCCCAGGTGCCCTGGAAGGCAGGGTGCCATGGGAGCTGTTAAAGGGGATTATCTGGGAAAGGAACAGCTGGGAAGGGTGGGGAGAACTTTGGGACTAAGGCCGGGGTGAGGTGGAATGGCAAAGCATGAGAGACCTGGAGGAGGAGACACCAGGAGGGCTGGGGACAGCCAGAGGTGAGAGGCTGGATGGCAAAACAGTGGAAAATCCTCCAAAATGGATTGGGCTTAAAGGTGAGAATTCAGTGAGTGAGGGGGAGGAGGGGTAAACTGAGCATCTGGGGGATGGGAGCAGAGAAGCAGGGAATGCTGGACAGGGATGGGCTCACCTGGGGCAGGACTGGGGCAAGGTGCAGAAGTCTGGAAAGCAGGAGAGGAACCAGGTGGAATAGAACTGCAAGTTCCTTTTTTACAGTTATTTTAAGGCCCCTGTGTGTCTCATCAAATTGACTCACTGGGTGTCTCAGTGCAAGGCAAAACACCATCTCTACCCTTTGGTGAGTGAACCTTGGAGAAAACCCAATTCCACTGCAAGAGGAACCCCAAAATATTTACACTGCACGTGAGCCCTCCTGCAGGGCGCTATCCTCGCGTACCTTGGTTCTGTGGGATGTTTCCATGAGGAAACACATCCTGAGCTCTCCCATTTGAGCAAATACCAACTACACTGACCTTTTCCCTGGCAGAGAAATCCAGCACTTTGGGTTTGTGCCTGCTGTCCTCCCTAGAACCCCGCTCTGCCTTGAGCTGGCTGATTCTGGAGGAGCACCTGGCTGGCAGCTCCCGGGCACCTCTCACCTGGGGCACAAATCAGAGAGCCAGATTAGAAATGGAAGCAGAGAGAAATCAATTTATCAGTTTGGTACTTCCTGTTTAGAGTTTGTCTCGGTTGAACACATTTAATGTAAATATTAACCACGATTCAGAGCAGTGACCAGATTACACTGGGGGATGAACTGGAGAAGCCAAGAGCAATGGCATTTTCACAGCTACTTCAGCTGAGGACAAACAAGCTCTCCTTCAAAGAGATGGCAATATCATCCAAGAATTTTGCCCCAGTAAGATCTTGGTTTTACCTTAATCTTTCCACCCATGTGGAAGCAGCAGAATGCAAGCTGTGCTGCCTCCCTTCCCTGCTCCGCCTCCCCCGTGGGATGGCGATTGCAGCTGGGAGCTGAAGGTCACTTGAAATGTCACCTTCATTGAGCTGCCTTGATGGGGTAATTACAGCTGGAAATACACGGCTTGCTAAACAAATTACAACCCAAGTGTGGTGTTTGCCTTGTGAGAGACTGACTGGGAGCACCTGTCACTCTGTGGAACAGAAAAAATGCAGCTTTAGGGGTTTGAAGTGTTTTTGCTTGTGATGTCTCCTGTTGGCTGCCTTGTGTCCCCTCCTGCTGCCCCCCAGCAGATCAGGGGCTGACACTCGGTTTGGGTGGTATTGGGGCTGCTTTGGGCCCCCTCGTCCTCCTGGGGAGGCTGAGCCATGGCCCCAAGGAGGGGCAATGAGCCTCAGGTGCACAGAGCATGAAGGGGTTTGTGCTTCACTGAAGGTTTGGGCACTGGAGAAGTGGTTAAAGCAGGGAAGGATCAGCCCTGAGGTGGTCCTGAGCACATGCACTGTGATAGGACAAGGGGAGCGGCTTTGAACTGAAAGAGTGGAGGCCTAGGTGGGAAACTGGGAAGGAATTGTTCCCTGGGAGGGTGGGCAGGCCCTGGCACAGGGTGCCCAGAGAAGCTGTGGCTGCCCCTGGATCCCTGGCAGTGTCCAAGGCCAGGCTGGACGAGGCTTGGTACTGACTGGGGAGTTCACAGGGCTGGCTGGAAGCCCCGACATCCCACTTGAGACAACCATTGCTGCAATTTTGTTCTGTATTAAATTCCTGCTCCTGGACCCAGTTTTATTCTCTGCCTGCATGGTGGTACTGGGTAAATGATCGGGCTTGATGGTCTGGGAGGTCTTTTTTTAGCCCCTTCTAATGCTAAACCAGCCTTTGCATGAAGAAATTTCCCCTGATGTCCAACCCGAGCCTCCCCTGGCCCAGCCTGAGGCCGTTCCCTCTCCTCCTGTTCCTGTTCCCTGGGAGCAGAGCCCGACCCCCCCCGGCTGCCCCCTCCTGTCAGGGAGTTGTGCAGAGCCACAAGGTCCCCCCTGAGCCTCCTTTGCTCCAGGCTGAGCCCCTTTCCCAGCTCCCTCAGCCCCTCCTGGTGCTCCAGATCCTTCCCCAGCTCCGTTCCCTTCCCTGGACACGCTCCCAGGGTTGGATTATCCTATTGTGCTTTGCTAAAAGAAGGCCTGAGAGCTAAATTATTCCCACCTCCCTTTGTGCCCATGCTGGATTTGATGGACGCCTCTCTGACTGTTGCCTGCCCTCACCTCCCTGCAGCTCCAGGGCCCCCCTCAGGTGAAGGCTCTGCTTGGGTTTTGGTTTTTAGTTTTATTTTTTAACATTTATTTTTCTTTCCTGCTCATACTGAAGCAGCCCCAGAGCACACCTGGCTAATCCACAAAGCAGCGTTGGAACGCAGCAGGACAACCCCTGAAGTGCTGTTTTCCTGTGGGATTGGAAGGCTTTGAAGGATGAGTGCTGTGGCACAACCTTCACTTTCCCTGAGGGGTCAGGCACAGACGCTCGAGACAAAGAGCTGGAGTCCAGACGCATCAATAAATGGGAATGGGGAGGGAGAGGGCAGGGCCAGCAGGTGCCACTTTGGGGTGTCTGGGCTCCCCCAGCTCCCTGCTGCTGTCACTCAGGGCTGTGTCCCTGTGCCTGGAGCAGCAGGCAGGGGTGTTCTGAATGGAGATGGGAGCTTAGATAAGTCCCTGCCTTCTGCCCAGGCCTTTGGCAGCAGGCAGGAGCTTTATTGGGGTGGCCAGCACCCCAAAACCCACTCTTGTGTGCAAGTTCTTTAATAATGGCCAATCAGGTCTATTACAAAATGAATTCTTTGTTTCACAGACACAAAATGAACAGACATAAGGCTTTAAACAGACTNCATCACTACCCTTTCCCTCAATTACTGGAAAATACCTACAAAGATGAGTCCAAGCTCTGTAGGAGAAGCTGCCCCACACCTTTCCAGGGAGCGTGTGAGAGCCTTCTGCCTCCGTGATAATTTGTGTGTCTTTTATAGTCATAAAGAGCAGTGGCTTTGTTCAATCATATTTGTGTTTCTTTTATCTCTTCCCATATCAGACCAAGCTGTTGGTTCTTGCTTGGAGGCCCCGGAGCTGCCCCTTGCTGGGCCTTTGACCCGGCCTGGCTCATCTCTCCCATCTGCACCAGCCTCTGTGGGAGAGAGGGGGGCACATCCTGCCTCCAGGGAACCCTGCAGGACCCGGGAACGGCTTCCCCTCTCTGATCCTGAGCCCTTCTCATCCTGTTCATCCAGCTTTGCACAGAGCTGGTGTTTTCCTTCAGGGAGAAGAGCTGATGGTGGGGCTGTGGGGTGGGAAGGGGCAGGGAGGGTCCTGGANTTTACTGCACGGGAATAAAACACTGAGAAACGCTGCAGTAGATAACAAACATTGAATCCTAATCTATGCTATTTTTGCCCTACCTGTAAATAGGAACCTTAATCCTGCACTGCACCTCACCATCCAGTTGCTGATGGGGCACACGTCCTCTCTCAGGTTCCAGTGTGAGATGGAACCACNGAGACACTCATCAGGGTGAGCTGGATTTGCTCATAACCTTCCTGCGTGTTTCTTCCTTCACCTGGAGAAGCAGAATGCCTTTGTTTTATTTAATAAAATATATATTTATTATAAGTATAGATAAAAATATGTTTATAATATATAGAAACAATATCTAAATGTCTGTATCAAATAAATATATTTAATTTATGCTATGATATGCTTAATAATTTTTTTTCAATTAGGCCTATGCATCACTACTGAAAAGATGTCTGAATACATTTGATTTTCTTAGTTTTCCTTGATTTTCCTAACTTTTCTTGATTTTCTTAACTTTTCTCGATTTTCCTAATTTTTCTTGACTTTCTCAGATCTGTTTGCTACTTTCACATCACAATTCCATCCCTTACATAAAATGCACCACTTTAATATAAGCTGAATCTAAAACATTTCTTCAGTGCCTTGTTTTTCTCAGCAGCTGGGTGGAAGCCCTCAGCAATCCGGCTTTCCTGGTGTGACTGACGCAGTTTCCTGCTGAGGAAAAGCTGAGAGACACTGATTTCTTGTGTTATGGCCTGTGGATTTAATATGGGAAGAAGATCCAGAGAGAAGCTCCGTGGTTCCCAGGGGAGCCTGGCTGGCTGTGTTCCCAGAGACACACACGGAGTGCAGAAACTGCTGGCATCACCTCCCTGGAACCCACTCCCGTTTGGGGAGAAACCATAAAGGTGCTTTTTTTTTTTCTTTTTTCATTTTTCTTTTTGATTTCCCTCTCTTTGGGTGTTTTGGGGAGGCAGGGAGGAGGTACCTGAGCAGGAGAAGGAGAGCCCTGGTTTTGGTAAGCGCTGCTGGCTTTGCAGGGGCACCGCTGGCTGCAGTTCCTCGGTGATCCCAGGAGGTGCTGGGATGCTGCTGGGGGAAATCCGGGCAATCTCCTCCTCGTTTGCCCCCTGACCCCAGCTGGGGTTCAGCTCCACAAGCCCGCTGGCAGACAATGACTGGGAGCAGCTGGGAACAGGGAGCTGCTCAGAGCTGGAGGAAAAGGCACCAGGCAGGGATGCCTCTGGCATTTATTGACTTGGGGACCCTCCTCCCTGGGGTGTTGGAACCCCTTGGATGAGAGGAACTTGTTCCTGGACAGAAGGACCTGCCGTGACCTCCCTGGGGGGCTCCTCCTGGGAATGGGGGCTGCCAGGACCCCTGTAATTCATCCCCTGCCCCAGCACTGCAGGGAGGTGGAGGGGCTCAGCCTTTTCTGGGCTTGTCCCTCCTCATGGAGCTGCATCTCTCAGAGTCCCTTTCCTTGGGAATCTCTTGCAATGACTTCCATCCCTGGAAGGCCAGGGTGGACAGGGCTTGGAGCAGCCTGGGATAGTGGAAGGTGTCCCAGCCCATGGCAGGGGGTATGGGATGAGCTGAACTTTGAAGTCCCTTCCAACCCAAACCACAGTTTCCATCCTGTTTACTCTGGAATTCATGAAGAATTCAGCTGGACCTGTACCTCAGTGAATCTTACAGCAAAGCCCTGCTTCTCTTTGCTCCTTCTCTTTTGACTGGAGACTGTTTGGTTTGGGAAGTTGCTCTGTTAGAAGCAGGAAGGAAATTTTCAGGCTGTTTCCCTCCTGGATCAGATCAGAGGCTCCATTTCTGGTTAGGTACCCACAGCAGTGGGGCATCTGTGGGGAGAAAAACATTCCAGGGGGGCCTTCAGGTCTGCCAGATCTTCCTGAAGGGATGCACCAAGGAATTCAGTCACTAATGCAGTCCCTCAGGCCACGGCTCTGGAGAGGATGAGTGATTTCCAGGGCTTCTCCTTTTAATGAGGGGAGAGCTTGCAAAAGGTCAGCCTGCACAGTTGTCATTTGTCAGCCACATTCCCAAACTGGTGGAGCGGGAGGAGGTTTCAGCATTTCCTGGAGGTTGCAGAAAACTTTAGTGGCTTGTGGACAAGTCCCAGCTCTGGACAGAGGTCTGAGTTGAGGTCTTCAGGTGGTTGTGCTCCGTCTCTTTCAGCAGGAGAGGTGGAAGAAGTGCCTGAGTCCTGAAAGAATAAGACCTGTCCTAAAATATTGGTGATAATAATCAGAGAATCATGGAATTGCTACATTTGGAAAAGACCTTTGAGACCATCAAGTCCAACCATCAGCCACATTCACCACTACCCCGTATCCTCAAGTGCCACACCCAGATGTTTTTAGAACACTTCCAGGGACAGTGACTCCACTGCTTCCCTGGGCATCCCGTTGCAATGCTTTACAGCCCTTTCAGGGCAGGCGTTTTTCCCAATATCCAATCTGAACCTCCCCTGATGCAATTTTAGGCTGTGCCCTCCTGTCCTGTCCCTTGTTCCCTGGGAGAAGAGCCCGACCCCCAGCTGGCTGCACCCTTCTGCCAGGTAATGACAACATTTTCCAAGGTCCAACCTGCCTCTTAATGCTTCCAAGCATCCTTTCTTTAGTTATTTTGAGACAAAGCCAATGATTTATTCTCTCTGTCCAGGCTGTAATTGTCATGTTTCTCTCCCAGCTTTCCACAGACCTTTGCTTCCCTGTGGCAGAGGAGTGTGCCAGCCCCAGCTCTGCCTGGCACCGTGTGACAAACGGGTGACTGGGAGGAGGAGGAGGAGGCTTCCTGAAACAGGAAGGGATTTTTCAAACAGAGAAATCTCTGCCCTGAGTCCATCGGTCACTCTTAGGGAGGCACTGGGGAAACAGGGGCTGAAAAGCAGTGAGGTGACACCTTGGGGGTGCTCGTTTGTGCTTCCAGGGCTGGCATCAAGAGGAGGAACTGAGCATCCTTTTTGGTCACGCCTGGAGCTGGCACAGCCCCGGCGCAGGAACGGGGCTGTGGGAGCTGTGCTGGCAGCTCTGCACCATCTGTGTCCACCTGTGCATTCCTCGTGATCCTGGAAACCACAGCATCAGTAAGGTTGGAAAAGACCTTCAAGACCATCAAGTCCAACCTTTGACCCAACACCATCCTGCCTCCCAAACCAGATTGTGAAATCTGCTCTTTTTTTTTTTCTTTTTGAGCCTTCCATGGACGGTGACTCCACCACTGTCCCAAGCAGCCTTTCCAAGGCTCTCAATGAAGAAATTTTCCCAGATCTCCAGCCTGAACCTCTCCTGGCACAACCTGGGGCTGTTGCCCCATGTCCTGTTACAGCTGCTTGGGTGGAGAGGGTGACCTCCACCCTGCCACAATCTCCTTTCAGGTAGCTGTAGAGAGTGGAATTGAGATCTTTTCCCCATTTGTGTCTCTTTTCCCATTTTGGGGGTCCTGAGCAGTTTCTGAGGTCCTTTTCCCATTTCCATGACTTTGCTGGACACCTTCACACCATCACTGTCTAAAGGGATCTCTGTGTGAGGCAGTGCCTGACTTGCAGGGGCTGCTTCTCTGTTTTAAGGTGGGAAGGAAATCATTCTCCCCCCATCCCTGATGGGAAGGCAAAGGCTCAGTGCTGCCCACAGAGTCCCTGGGAGGGCAATGGGGGTGTGAGAGGGGAGCAGCCCTGCGGGCTCCAGCGTAACTCGGGGTCACACAGCTGTACCCAGATGTGCTGCCACCCCCGGGGCTGCTGAGCAGCTTCTCTCCAGGAGCAGGGAGGACACCCTGGAGGTCAGCCAGGTGGTGGAAACTCCTGGAGAAGTGACACAGCCGTCTATCAAAGCTGGGAAGGGATTCCGAGAGGATTTTACAGCACTGGCACAATCTGTGACCCCGTCCTTCCCAGCAAACACAGTCCCCACTACCCTAAAAGAGGTGCAGAAGAGCAGGGGCACTTTGGGGTAAAGTGAGGATGTTACTGCTTCCCCCCAGGTCCTTCTGGGGCCTGGGCAGCTCTTTCAATCCTCCTGTAACTCTGGGTGATTTGTGTGCTTATATGAGCTCATTTTAGTGTTTCTCTGAAAATGCACAGCAGTAATTTGGTAAATAGAGAATTACCAGGACCTCAAGTACTCCAGCCCTGGCCAGCTGTAATTTGCTCTGGCTAATCACAATTCTGCTGCTTCTCTCTGCTCGGTCTGAAAGTGCTGGGAATTTAGAGTAGGAATCAATTAAACAGCAAATAGGTTTCTTTGTCAAAATCAGTTAAGTCCTCCTCCCAGCCAGTGCAATGGTCTCCCTGGAATTTCATATTCTGCTTGGCTGCTGTTTCCTCAGCAGCTTTTGCTGGATAATGTTGATGTTTTATAGCTTGATTTAAATCATATGGATCAATGCATATGCATCCCTTATTTGGATTTTTCAATTACAGCCGTATATTTAGCCTAAATGAATTATCTGGGTTGTAGTTGCAGCTACACAGAGAATTTTTCATAATGCCCAATTCAATTTCTACTTTCTCTGTAAGCAGAAATGATTTCTTTGGGGAGAAGGATCATTAGGGTTGTTTTGCCCTTCTTGCTGGAGTCTGAGTCTTCCAAACGGGCCAGACCAGGAATTTTCAAACATCTTCAGCCTGTGGATTCTACTCTGGCTTTGGATGGAGATGCAAACACTTGGGAATTGTGGATTGTGCTGCTGTGTGGGTGAAAGGAATTTTTAAAGTCACTTGTGGACTCCTTTGACCTGGCTCACGGCCTTTTGCTCACTGTGCCCTCCCCACAGCTCTCAGGTCACAGCCTGAGATCCCTGGCCTGGATCTGAGCTCTTCCTGTTGCATCTGGATTTTAAACCATCCTTTTCCCTGCCTGCTGTACCTCTGACCAACCCCAGCCCATCTGCATCCCTAAACCCCCACATGCCTTTGGGGATCTGGCCCTTGGCACGCCTGAGTTTCCACGGCACCACTGAAACTGGACTTTGGCTCCTAAATCTCCAAAGTGTCTTTGTTTCTTTGTTTTCCAGGCAGTTCTCCACAGATAATTCATCCCCAGACCCCATCTTGGAGAGTGAAAGAGTTCTGAGTCTTAAGGCAAGCTGTGGCTCATCTTTAAATCAGAAGATAGAAGTTAATTATAGATATAAAATATTGATAACATGGAGCTGTGCCAGGGAGGGTCAGGCTGGAGATCAGGAAAGGTTCTCCCCCAGAGGGTGCTGGGCACTGCCCAGGCTCCCCAGGGAATGGGCACGGCCCCGAGGCTGCCAGAGCTCCAGGAGCGTTTGGACAGCGCTGCCAGGGATGCCCAGGGTGGGGTTGTTGGGGTGTCTGTGCAGGGCTGGAGCTGGAATTGATGATCCTGTGGGTCCCTTCCAGCTCAGGATATTCCATGATTTTGTTCTATGCTTCTCAGTCTAACATTTATTTTGCACTATTTTGCAACATTCCTCAAAGTTCACCTTTCTCTCCAGGCTGCTTTGGAGAGCTTTGACCATCAGACTGGTGGTACAAAACCCTCCAACCACCCATTGCCTATTTAATTCTTAAAACCCAATGGTTCCTGCAGCTAAAGGATGTGTTTAATCCTTGCTGCCATCCAGGGGAGCTGTGTGCAGAACAGACCTTGCCAGCAGTGGGGGAAAAAAAAAATGGCAAAAAAAGAGGAATTTTACTTGTATTTTATGGAATTGGAAATTAGTAAATATTGAAAAGTCCAGAACAACGTAACAGCTATTTTGGGTTTGAATTTAACTCCAGGGTTCCAATTTTGACAAATTAAATCTAAAAAAGGAGATAATTGCTGAAATGGTGTGAATGATTGATTCCTTATGTGTTCTGACAGCCAAACCCAAACTTTTTCAAGGAACTGTTTAGCTTTGGAGAGCTGAAACAACACTCAGTGTCCTTCTCCCAAAAATCCAACTCTTAAATACTTTATGTGGCTCCATGCACAGTTTTCCACTTAATGCAAAACATTTCATGCTGGAAATAGAAGCCTGGGGTTATAAACTGCTCAAGAAGTTGGTGTCATCTGAATTCCCTTGCTGCCTGAGGGGATTTAGGGGATCAGCCGTGTGTCCAAGGAAAGTGCTCTGGCCACTGGCAGCCCAAGGGTGGGGCCTGGATGCCTCCATGGTGAATCCCACTTTTCCAGCGCTGTGAAGCTTTGCAGAAACAATTCCCTGTTCCCTAAGCAAAGCTGCTTCCCAAGCTCCTGCTCTCACCTCCAGGCTAAGGAGCCTTTCTCAAGCTTTTGCACTAGGAATTAACACGGACTGAAACTCCTCCCAGCTGAGGAAATGCCAGAGGCAGGAGCAGAGTCCCTTTCCTGGAGGTCAAAATCTTCCTCACCCTCATCCCTGCCCAGAGCAGGGACAGGGGTTGTGTCCCAGTTGTCCCCGGGCTCTTCCAGCCCCCTTTCCCAGGAGCTTTTGAGCCCTTTCCTGCCACCAGGGATGTGCTGCTCGGCGGATTCCAGGTCGTGGTGGTTCCTCAGCTTTGCAGTCTTTGCTCCAGTGGCATTTAATCCCTTAACCAAGGCGAGTGTTACAAGGAATAAAGATGCCAAGTGTCATTCCAGGCTGTGCTTTGGAGCAGTTTGCTGTGGAGGTGCAGGGTGTGGTTGGGATCCTTCCAGGAGAGGTGTGGAGGGTGACCTGGACTTTCCTGTGTCCCAGGTGAGCATTCCCAGACTCATACCTGGGCAAAGATCCACCTTATCCTATTTTGTGGCTTCACCTTCTTTGCTTCCCCCCTCTTCCCTCGCTATTTTTCCTCTGCTGCTGGGGGAACCAGGGAAATCACTTTTTGGGGACCAATTTTCCATAAACTGGGGGAGTGGGGGAATGCACAGGTTTCCATTAGCGAGTGATCCATCACTTTTATTGCTGCTGGGAGACCAAGGCGTCCCTTTAATCCCTGCAATTCCCACGTGCCGGTAATTGAGAGGGGCATTCAGATTCCTGCCTGCATTAGCATCTGACTTTCCCTTCCTCACCTGTTTGCAGGGCTCTGAGCAGCCTCTGCCATCTGTTAATTTAATAATTGCCTCATGTTGTAACACACACGTGCTTTAATGGAGCAATTTCCCAGCTCCCATCCTGGAATCTGTTTCAGCTGCCAATATTTCTTTCCAATGTCTGTGTTTTTCAGGGCCTTTTGAAAACAATGGCATGATTACAATAACTTTAGTTAAGCCTGGTCCTTCAGCAGCCTGGCACAGTAAATATTATAAAATCCCCATATGGCTGGAACAATCTGGGAAATTTTAAAATATTAAAGTAACACATCCCTATCCTTGCAAAACGGCAGGCCTGATGGTGCAATTATCCAGTCTATTAATTATTATCTGGTCTGCTTAGAAAGTGAAAACTCTTCTTCAAATGGCATGAACTGAGATGAATATAAATTAAGATGGGTCAGGTTTATTTCATGTCCACTGCAACTCTAAAAAAACCCCTAAAAACTATTAGACCAGGATGCCAAATGAACGGGGGGGATGCCAGATGAAGAAATGGACTTATTCCAATCCTGTCTATGCTGATGCTGCCTTTCCTGGTCTGCAAACTCACGTGAAGCTCATCTCAGAGGGAAGAATACATAAAGCCATGATTCCATCTTCCTTAGGGACCAGGAGATATTTATTGTAGGGGGCATAAATGCCTCAGTTTCACTTCGGCGCCTCAGCTTTATTTAGATTTGCCGTGAAATCTCTCCCAGGGCCGGGCTGCACTGGGCAGGAGAGGCCAACACCGACCCTGACCGCCTCGTTAAAGCTCCTGCTGCTGCCATTCCTCTTTCCCTGGGCAGCTCCCGCCTTTGGATGGCTCTGGAGCTTTGCAAAGCGAGACATGAAGTTCTCCATAAAGGCAGCAGGAGCCCCTGGGAAGCCCCAGGAAGGAGCTGTGTTCCCAGCCATCTGTGCCCCTGCTCTTGGCTGCCATCCCCTCCTTCCTTCCTCCCTGGCTCGCAGGTGCCGCATCCTCCTGCTGACGCTCCCGCCTCATCGTCGTCCCTGTGGCTGCTCTTGTCATCCTCACTTGGCTTCCCTGCTGAAATCCAAAGTGGCCACAGCTCGGAATTGTGCTGGGAACTTCACAGCAGAGCGGGGAGGAGCTTTAGGTTGTGAAAAGCTGCCAGGCTGAGCCCGTGTTCTTCCCTCTTAGGTTCCTTTAAAGCCCACGGAGAGAAGCTGGGATGTGTCTCCCATTTCAGGCCTGGAGATAGGATAGATCCTCCCCTCTAAGGGCTGATTTGGGTCTAAATAGGCTTCTTTGAAATTTAGAGAATCCCAGAGTGGGTTTGGGTGAGCCCATGTTGTTCCACGCCCTGCTTTGGGCAGGGTGTGCCGGTTTGGCCAAAATTTATCAATTTATCCTCTGAGAGAAAAGCAGGTTACAACCACCCTTCCCCCCACCAGGTTTGGGAAAAAGGAAATTTCCCTCGAAGGAAAGTGAAAGAGCTAGAAACTATTTATTTAACAAACACACAAGAAAAAGGATAATAATGCTAAATAATGAAATCTCTTGCTGTAGAGAGAAACCTGGGAAGATTTCAGAGTCCTTCTGTAGGTGTGGTCTCTCTCCTCCTCGGAGCTGGGTCAGTCCCCCGGGCCTCGGGGAAAAATTGTCCCGATGTGTTCTGATGTTGGTGAAACAGTCCAGAAGAACAAGAAGAAGGGAAAAAACCAAAGTCCCAGGAAACAAAGTTCAGCTTTCCGTCTCACGCCGGAGAGAGGAAAAAAAAACCCAAAAAAACTGGCTGAAGAAGCAAGCAGGATGCTCCCCCCGTGCTACCGCAGCCAGAGCACGCAGAGGAGTGAATCTCCGTGTCCTTGAGACACTGCTTTGAAAAGTTCACTTGGTCCTTTTTTTCTTCCCTCTCAAGCTCAGTTTAAAGACACAGAAAAGGCCCAAAATGAATTGTTTGGCATAAAGCCGTGATAGGGGATACACACGATGGAGTCACCCCAAGACACAGGGACACCTTCCCCTAGCCCAGGCTGTCACCTCGTTTTGCACCTCCCTGTTCCTGCTGGTCCTTGTGGGGTCTCTGTTCCCAGTCCCCTGCAGAAGGAACACATGGTTCTTTCTTCTTTCATGGAGGATTGTGCTGGGAGGCCGTGGTGAAAGGGGGAATTAAATGCACATTTCCCAAGCAAAAGGCAAGTGGGCGTTGGGCAAGGGTTCCTCTTTAGGGATGTGAGTTCAGGATTTGCGGAGTGCTGTGAAATCCCCTGGGATGAAAGCTAATGGGAATGTGACAGCTGTTATTATAAACTCCCTCAGCAAACTTGAACTTGCCCACACGTCTATTCATAAGCTTATTAGAAATCAATTCCAAATAATTGCATTATGCCCTTTGTATTGGTGGATTTTCTGCAGTAATTGACTTCCTAGAAAAAGACATCTCAGCTTAGCAGGGGTTTGTGCCCAGCCCACTGCCAGGGAAACCGCAGGATCCTGTGCGTGTGAAAGCATCTCTGGCAGAGTGATGGGGAATGAAAAGCAGCCCTAACAATGCTTCAATTACCAGCACCTCTCGGGCTAATCCACCTAACAAAGAGTTTAATGCTGAGGGAGTTTCCTGAGGATTCGGGTGCATCTGGAGACAAGAAGTACAAAGTGAGGGTGTGTAGCTCAGGGTTAGGCCGGTGAAGGTGTCATTCTTGGGTTGAAATTTGAGGTTGTCACCTCCCCCAGGGGGTCTCGGGTGGGGCTGTGGCCAAGAGACACCGGCATTTATCTCACTAAAGCCCCAGTACTAGAAATCCTGCCTGTCAGCAGGTGTGGAACTGCTCAGAGCCCCCCTCAGGTGTGCTCCCCTCTCTGGAGACAGGCTGAGAGAGCTGGGGCTGCTCGGCCTGGAGAAGAGAAGGGTGTGTGGAGACCTCCCAGCACCTTCCCAGTGTGTGAAGGGGCTGCAGGGAAGCAGGAGAGCGACTCTTCCTCAGGAACTGTGGGGACAGGACAAGGGAGAACGGGATCAAACTGAAAGAGGGGAACTTTAGATTAGATAAATACATTAAATTCTTTACTATGAGGGTGGAGAGGCCCTGGCACAGGGTGCCCAGAGAAGCTGTGGCTGCCCCTGGATCCCTGGCAGTGCCCAAGGCCAGGTTGGACGGGGCTTGGAGCAGCCTGGGATAGTGGAAGGTGTCCCTGCCCATGGCAGGGGTGGGATGAGATCATCTTTAAGGTGCCTTCCAACCCAAACCATTCTGGGATCCTGTGACTTCATGCCTGGTATTCTTCAGGCTCCAGCTTGGGGTCATTCTTTGGTCCTGCAGTGCAGCCACTCAGCCTGAGCATGTGGGAGAGTTTAGGGTCACATAATCGCCTCCTTGTGCCTCTTGTAGTTGAACAGCTCAGGTTCAGAGCATGTGTGGGGTCAGGAATCACACTCAATAACTAAATAATTCATTAACTGAAAGGAGGAGCAAGGAACTGGGCTGCCCGACCATGGCAATTGAGGTCATAGAATATCCTGAGCTGGGAGGGACCCACAGGTTCATCAATTCCAGCTCCAGCCCTGCACAGACACCCCAACAACCCCACCCTGGGCATCCCTGGCAGCGCTGTCCAAACGCTCCTGGAGCTCTGGCAGCCTCGGGGCCGTGCCCATTCCCTGGGGAGCCTGGGCAGTGCCCAGCACCCTCTGGGGGAAGAACCTTTCCTGATATCCAGCCTGACCCTCCCCTGGCAAAGCTCCAGCATTCCCTGGGTGCTGTCCCTGGTCCCAGAGCAGAGCAGTGAGGTCTGACCTCAGTGTCCTCTGCTCCAGCTGAACAGACCAAGTGCCCTCAGCTGCTCCTCATGGGCCTCCCCTTCACCATTCTTATGTCCCTCCTTTGGGCATTCTTTAACAGCTTTTAAGTTAGAAGTAGGAAGAAAAAGTCAAAGCTCAGAAAAGAAGCAGGAAAATCTCCAAGTCAACCATCTGAAAAGAGACTGAACGACTCTCTGAAGAAAATCTTGGATTGTGTTTCCTCGCTATTAGCATTAGAATCCTCCATTTAGCCATTAAAACATTTTCTCCTTGTCTAAATATCTTGTAAGAATATTTTAGGCAATTTTGAAATGCTACTTTAAAAATTCTGAGTCAGGAAATGGCCAAGATTTGCCCTTTCACAGGAAGATAAACAATAGTGTGCAAAAAGAAAATAATCATCTTTCCTTTGAATGGAAATAATCTGAAACGTATGCTGGCTTGGTGAGATTTCATTTCCAGTGGGTGGTTTTTGGAAAACAAAAGGATTTTAGGAGAAACTTGTGGAATTCCTTCTGTAGGGCCATGGAAGAATTACAGGATTCCCAAGAAAGACGTCTGGCCATCAGTCCCATCTATGCACATTTAACATTCTGTGCTAGGGGGTTGGGAAGGCTCATCCAGGATCTTTCCAGAAAGCTCCTTGAGGAAGCAGCTGAATTCCACAAGTGTTTCAAACCCAGCCTTATTCAAACATGTGCTTCCAGGCACTGCTGGAAGCTGATCTTTAAACCACTAAATGAACACCTGGAGGGAAGAGCCTGCTTCAGCTTCATGAATATCCCTTTTTCTTCTTTGAGGCAAACAAGGAAATGGTGAAGTTGTGCTGAACAGAAACACATTGAAACCCGAAAAATCAATTCCTGCAGTGGTTACGAGGAATCTTTCCCGAATTCATAACAAAGCCAAGATTAATTGGGGAATGCTGGTCGGTAGGAAAAACATGGAAACAAGCAGCCTTTCCATGGATTCCAGAATAATTAACATTCTGCCTCAGTAATCAATAACTCTAAGCAGCTTAACAAGGCAGGCTTTGCTGTAGGACTGGCTTAGCCCTGGAACCAGAGCAGCTGTGCAGGGGATTGTCCCGGTAGCCTCGGGGTGATTTCCGTGTCCTGCTCTGGAACAGCACAGCCACTGTTAAAGTTTCCAGTGCTTTTTGCATCCCGAGGATCGGAAATACTGCACCAGCACAGCCTCAGCCTCTGCTCCCCCCATGCCACAGGGCAGAGCAGGGGTGGAGAAGGAACCTCAGGAGACCGAGGTGTAAAATTCAGCTGCAAATGTCAATTCTTTCTGTTCTCCCAGAGATTTCCAGGCTGGAATTTCCTCTTCTGGTTTAACACAGAGACACAAACATGTCTAAGCTTTAAATCTGCCTCTGGTTTTGATCATATTTAAGGCACCTGAAGATTTTCCCCACAGCTGCTCATCCCTCCCTACGAGCACATCGCAGGTATCCTACACTGAGACAGGAATACAAATAGTGTCAAAATATTGGTAAACCTCTGAAAGCCCCAGGGATCGGAGACAAAATGAAAATCCAGAAGCAGCAATAATAAATCTGAAATAACTTTGCTAGCAGTCTCATATTTATAATTTCATCTCCAGTCTTTGCAAATATGGAATTTGTGGAGCAGCGTCTTGGCAAAATCAGAGCATCTCAACATCTTAATGCGGTGAAAGGGCCCCTCTGAGAGCTCACCTGCATCCCTCCCCAGTCCTTCCACCTGCTTCTCTCAGCACAAAACACAATTAGGAAAAAGCTGCGAGTTTGCAAAGGTGTTGCAATAAAATAAAAAAAGA
This sequence comes from Ifrita kowaldi, assembly GCA_013398055.1. Taxonomy (NCBI): domain Eukaryota; kingdom Metazoa; phylum Chordata; class Aves; order Passeriformes; family Cinclosomatidae; genus Ifrita; species Ifrita kowaldi. The sequence goes on from VZRS01009488.1 coordinate 130,117, forward strand.
CCTCGGGAAGGCTTTGGAAGCTTGATAGTAATCAAATCTACTGCAGAAAGGAAAATCAATGTTGCTATCTTTATATATCAACATAAACATTTTTATTTCATTACAGCAATGGGAAGGACAAAGTGTAATGAATCAAGAGGGATTTCAGGAGGGGAATGAAGATGAAACAACCCAGCTTGTCACTGTTCCCGTCTCGTGAAGGATAACCCTGTCTCTCCACAACACTGTAAATCTTTCACCCCGAGCGCCTTTGCAGCCCCAGGCAGGAAGGAGAGCAGACCTCCAGCAACAACTCATGGCCAAATTACTCCCACTTCAGTGGCTCTCTAATGGGGGATATCCCCTGGGGTCGTGTGAGGTGCACGGGGCTGGGGGTGTGCACGTCCCTCGCTGCCAGAGGTGGGATCCAGGTGTTCTTTGGGAGAGAGGCTCCAGCCTGTGGGATGGGGGCCTGCCCCGGTACCCCCAGGGGTACCAGATCTGTAGATGTCCCAGAGGACCCAGAAAGGACATTTCCATTCAAAGGAAACGTGATTATTTTCCTTTTGCACATGATTGCTTATCTCTCTGTGAGAGAGGGCAAATCCTGGGCATTTCCTGACCCAAATTTTTGAAAGTAGCATTTCAAAAGTTTCTAAAATGTCATTGTAAGATACTCAGATAAGGGAAAAACACTTCAGTGGCTGAATGAAGGAATCTGATGCCAATATAGTGGAAACACAATCCAAGATTTTCTCCAGCCTAGCTCTGCCAGAGCATGGACAACAAGGGCTGAGGCCAAGCTCAGGAATTCCTGAGGGCTCAATCCTCCCTGGCAGTGACATGGGACAGGTCCATGTCAGGGTGGGACTGAGCTCAGAGGGTCTCAGCTGTGCCCTGAGTAAAATTCCACACCCTCTCTTTGGCAAACAAAGCAAAATGTTCCCAAATCCTCCAGCCAGGCTGAATGTCCTTCACATAACAAGTCAACAAACAGGAGGGAGCGATGAATACATTTGAAAAAATGGGTTTGGCTCGTGGACGGAAGGGCTGAATCACTGAATTATGTATTAATGTGAGCAACTCTCATCTGAATGAGGGAAAGCAGATTTAGATACACGAGCAGGTCAGGCATCAGAAATTTTGGTTTTTGCAGAGTTTGGAGCACAGAATGCCTGCTCCATTTCAATTAAAAATAACCTTATTAATTTCTGGTTTAAATGGTATGGAAACAGAGCAATATTCTTGTAGCTGTTTCAGAATTAAACTGCTCAGCTCGGCAGCGCAGACTTTGGAGCAGCTTTCCCACACCTTGGGGGCTCAGTGGGGACCCTGGGGACAGGGCTGCTGGCCATGGGGACCTGGGCAGCTGCAGGAATGGGCTGCTGGGAGCCTCACAAAGGTCAATAAATACAAAAGCAAAACCCTGGGAGGAACACCAGGAGCTGACACCGCTGGATCCAGGGAAAGATTTGCAGGAGAAGGTCCTGGGGCTGCTGGTGGAGAAGTCAGGGATCCATGGACACTGAGCCCCTGCAAAAGGTGTTAGTGAGGGTGGAAAGGAAAGGGATCCTTGCCCTCCTGGTGCCCAGTGCAAGACCAGTGGGTCCAGCCATCAAAATGGTCAGGGATGGAGAGGCTGAGGGGGCTGGCTCTGTTCAGCCTTAAGAAGGGAATGTGAAGCTGAGATCTCATCAGAATCTGCAACAGCCTGACAGGAGGGGGATGAGGCAGCTCTTCCCAGGGGTTCGTGGGGGGCAGGTGAGAGTCCCCAGCTGGGACCAGGGGAAATCCTCGTTAGACAGAAGGGGAATAGAAAATCAAGCTGAGGGTGATCAGACACTGAACCAGGGGTGCAGGAAAGGTTGTGAGGTATCCAAAATTCAGCTGGGCAAAGCTTGGAACAGGACACCACGGATGTCCAGCACACGTGGAGCTGGATTCAGGTGCAGCCAAGGGGACGCAGAGCTCTGAGAAAGGACAGTCACAAATCCTGACTAATCCCCTGGAGGCTCTGCCCATTCCCTGGGAGCTGCAGCGCTTTGCCGTGTACAATCCCACGTGTCTGCGGGGCAGGCACTGAATCCCTTCAGTGCTCTGAGGGAACGTTCACGGCAGCTCCCAGCAGTGTCCATGGAAATGTGCTGCTGCCTGACCAGCGCCCTTCCTCTGTGATCCATGGACAGCCTGTTTTCTCAACGTCTTAAGGAAATAATTTTCCTAGCCTGGAGCATTTTCCCCTCAGTGCTTTCCCACATGCAAACTCCTGGTGGCTGGGTGACTCCCTCCACCTCCTCCAGGCTGCTCCCTCCTGCCCGCCTCATTCCCACCTCCCGGCACATCCCTCCCTTATCCCCACGGCTCTGGAAGCACCACAGCCCTTTGCTCTGAGTTCCCTGGGCTGTTGCTCCTCCGCAGCTGCCTGGAGCAAACCGGGATGATGTCTCCAAAGGGGACCTGTGCTGTCTGTCAGGGAGAGGTTGGGAAGGGCTGCTCCAGCTCTTCACCTTTGCACCAACACCTTTCAAACCACAGCCACCATGCAGGGCTCCTCCTTCGGTGGTACCAGAGCTGTTTCAGTAAAATCCAACTTCTGACAACACTTATCCTCTGGGATCTGCCTGGCAGGGCTTGGAGGCACCCAGGATTTCCTCCTGTGTCCCTGTCCCCTCTCTCTTTTTAAATAAACGTGACATTCCTTTTGCTCCTCCGGGCTGGAAACTTTCTTTTCTCTCTGGGCAGCTTCTTTCTGTTACTCCAAGGTCTCAGGAGGCTTTGGGAATAAAGAATCCAACAAATTAGATTGGTTCCACTGAGTAGATGAGCCTGCAGCGGGGATATTGGGGTTTTGTGTGCTGCAGTTTAATTTCTTTCTCATCCTGTAAGCTCTGCAATCTCTTCCCAGCTCTTATCCCTGAGAGCAATGTTGGGATGCTTCCCTCTGCTCGGACACTGTTAACTCCTCCAGCTCTGAGGGGGAAGTTAAAAGAAGGTTGCCTGCTCTGGGCTCTCTGTAGCCCAACATCTTGTGCTGGTTTTCTCTCTGGAGGATTTGCAAAGTCTGGCTGGGGAGTCCGTTCCGAGGGTTTGTGACACCTCAGTTCATCTTTGTCACAAATGAACAGCTGAGAGGCAATTTCCCACCTCCAGCAAACATCCTTTGACCCCATTTACCTCGAGTGAAGGTTGTCCACACAGCACTGACCCTTCCCCTTCCTCCAAACCCCTCTCAGAGCTCAGGTAGGAGCAGATGGAGGCTGCAGCAGTAAATCCATCCAGAACCCTCTTCCAGCATCATTTTAATTACTCAAATGTAAGTACAGAAGTTATAAATAATCCAGAGTACATTTGTTTCCTTTGGAAGCCAGGTTTCTGAAGGCACTGACACTCCCACACCCCACAGCTCCAGAACTGCACTCCGCAGCCAGGAAGGCAGAAGCTCGGGAAAAAGCTGTGGAAAAGTCTGGAGCTGAGCCAGGTTTTCACCATCAGCCCCATCTCACCCCACGGATGCTGGTCCAGCCACTTCTTGCAGCCTCCCATGAAGGGTTCACTGGGTTTGCACCGATCTCCTCCAGTCCTCTACTGCCTGCAACAGGTTTTTTAAAAAGTTCTTAATGGATAAAGAGAGTATTTCACACAGTGTTTTAAACTAATTGTTTCCTACCCTCCACCATGTTTTTCCATGTTTTTCCACATGGAAAACAGTCTCTTTCTTTGCAGCATCTTCAAAGAGTGCTCCTGCATTCTCCCCTTCTTCTGTCTCCTCTGGTTTATGCTGTGAGGCTCCAGTTGATCCACCTTCCTCCACAGGTCCAGGGAGCTAAAATGTGGGATGACTGCAAGGATCAGGGGTGTGTTTAGCAGCCTTGGTCCTGCAGGGAATGAAACTTGTGACTAACAGAGATTTTCCTTCATGGCAGCACTACAAAGTCAGCTGAGCTTCAGTGAAATGGCTGCAAATAGGTGTAAGGGTTATTAGCAACAGTCCTACACCTCATTCCCTTCCTTCAGCTGTAGCCTTTGGATTCATTCCATGGGCTGAGCCACAGAGAAAGGCTTCAAAGCCTGAACATTCTGCTTCTACATTTCTTAAACCCAGGAATTGTTGCGCAATCTGCAGAAGGACCCGCTGGGAGCTGTGAGCAGGAGCATGGAATGATGCACGTGCTGTTCTTCCCAGGAACAAGAGTCACTGCATGGAGCCTCTGCTCTGTGTGAGTGGCTTGCAGAGGCTCTGCTAATGATGGACTCCTCTTGTTTTTACTGAGTTCCTCTGCTGAAGAGCTGAGCAACAAGGGCTGGAATGAGCCCTGGGTACCAAACAAAGTCTGGAAATATCCCAGAGATGGTTTAAGGAACACTTTGGACACATAACCCTGGAGACAAATTTATGCAGCTGAGACCAAATGCCTTCTAAGGAGCAAATTGTAAACAATATATTTTTAGAGTTAAAAATTATTCTAATTTAGTGATATCTGTTTAGCCGACATTAGGAAGTAAATCAGTGTGTGAGTAGTAAAACAATAATGTACTTTAAACCAAATTATTAGTAAACAAATCAGTCTGGTAGGCAATGAATGCATGATACATTATTCATTTCTATTATCCAGAACACTCCACCAGCTCTCAGAGCCTGGCAATAAAGTATTCAGGATACAGTCTCCCCCATCCCAGCAAGCAGTCTCTAATGTGATATTAAAGTTAAAAGAGAAGTGATGTATATTCCCCCAAAGCAAGGTATTTGAGTAATCCTGGAATGAATCCATCTCATGCTTCTTCTTAAAGCTGGGTTTGGGGTTTTTTTGGGACAAAAGCACTTTCATTACAGTTGGAATGACACTTGTTCCGCACTTGGGTCCCGTTACCAACCCGTGAGTTTCTCCCAAGGCGACTCAGTAGCACAGGAGTGGATTCTGTGCCAGGCTGGTCCTGCTGCCTCCCTTCACCCCCACTGGGGAGCCTGGAGAGCCGGAGCCTGACCCCAGCTGCCTTCCCCCTCCATCAGCCAGGGCTGTGACCACACTCTTCAGAAGGAAAAAGCCACATGAGGCTGAGGGATGGTGCCACAAGACCTTCCCTGGCCAGTTTCTGCCCTCATTCCTGTTGCCGCCTGGTCCATGCTGGGGTAGCAAGGAATGGGAGCAGGATGAAGGATGGGGAGTGGGTTTCTGCCCGCAGCCAGGAGACCCTGGAATTGCACCCAATGCCACTGATGCATTTTGAAGCATCAGGAAGCTCTGCCCTGCGTGGTGGAGGGGGAACCTGGACAATTTCATGGAATCACAGAATGGTTTGGTTTGGAAGCAGCTTAAAGCTCATCTTGTTCCACCCCTGCCATGGGCAGGGACACCTTCCACTATCCCAGGCTGCTCCAAGCCCCATCCAACCTGGCCTTGGGCACTGCCAGGGATCCAGGGGCAGCCACAGCTTCTCTGGGCACCCTGTGCCAGGGCCTCCCCACCCTCACAAGGAAGAAATTTCAAATCTCTCCTGTTATAATTTAAAACCATTCCCCCTTGTCCTTTCACCACCTGCCCTTGTACAGAGTCACAGCCCTTGTGGGGAGGAGGTCAGGGGGGTTTCAGTTGGAGAGGAACTGCTCTGGGTGAGGCTCTGTGTCCCGTGGCCTGTTTTATAACGGGATCTAAAAAGGTGTCAACTTCTGGAAGTGATTTCATCCTCCCCGTGCTGGGAATGGCTTTGTTTCCCAGCAGGGAAGTCAGAGCCACCAGAAACAGAGATGCTGGTCAGGAACCATCGCTGCAAATGCAGGCGGACACTCAGGTCCAGGGGCAGAGGGGATCTCAGCAGCGCAAGAGGAAACGGCCTCAAGATGCACCAGGGAAGGTTTAGATTGGATATTAAGAAAAATCTCATCACCAAAGGGTGGTCAGGCATTGGAACAGCCACCCAGGGCAGTGGTGGAGTCCCCATCCCTGCAGGGATTCAAACAACGTGGGTGTGGCACTTGGGGACACGGGTCAGTGCGGGGGGAATGGTTGGACTGGATGCTCTTGGAGGGCTTTTCCAACCTCAGTGATTCTTTGTTGCTGTGAACTTTCTGATGAGCAGAACAGGGCTACTGGGACAGGGCAGTGGGCAAGGCCAGCAGTGGCTGGTGCAGAACCTGTCCCAGTTTTGGGGTGGGCACACTGCTGACACCCTGCAGTGGCTGTTTCCCTGCCAGGTCTCCAGCTTTCATAACCCAGCCCAGTCACTTTGCTTTGAAGCACAACATGTGTGATATTCTTTTTTTTTTTTTCATAAAATACCTGTTTCCTTTTGGTGAATTTCTTGGTTTCATACTGAGGGGAGCAGAGAAGTGAGTCGTGCAGCCACCTGGGTGCTGGGGGGTTACCCCAGGGTGGGCTCTGCCCCATCAGCAGGGGGTGCAGGGATTTTTTCCCTTTGGATATTCCTAATGCTCTGCAGAGGAGGAAGCTGGTGGGACTTGAGGAGTGGATCAGTTCTTCCCCACAGCTGGGGCTGCTGCTCTCTCAGGCCTTTAATCCACTGTAAAGATCCCAGTTTAGGTGTGCCAGGGCTCAGCAGGTTTCCTGGGAAAACAGGGGTGGTGAAAGCACAGCAGGGTTCTTACGTTCAGAGGAGACACAACCTGGTGTGACAACCCATGGTGTGTGAACCTGCCTGACTTCCCCAAACCAGGACATCCTGGAATCTTCCAAACCCACAGATTCTCTCGTGCTGCACCCTCAGCAATCCCTGAGGCACAATCCCCTCCCTGTCTCACCTGCCTCAGCTCCCTCCAGGCTCCCAGGGAGGAGCTGGGGTGTGGCTGTGGCTGCTGCTGGAGCCTTGGTGCTGTGGAGGGGAGCAAACTGGGGAACACCAAACAGCAGAACCATGGCTGCTGTGGTGTCTCAGGAAGAGCAGGGATGTTTCAGATGGAGGAGTGGCTGAGTTGCCACTTGAGATTCTCTGCAAGCACATCCTGCTGCCTGTCAGGGCTGGGACTGGGAGGTCCAGGCAATCTGCACTTGCCAAGGAACAACGGGGTATCCAACAGGGCATCCAACCTCGCTGCAGAGAGAGCACCTGAAAGAGCACTTGGCAGAAAGCACCCCCAGAAACGAGGCTTTCCTGCCATGCACACTCTCAGCAGAGACAGCGGCCTCCAAGTGCCTTAAAAGATCTGATGGCTGATGTCTGCTGTGGTATTTGCCTTCCTGAGCCTAGGAGTAGAGGCAGAGCTCATAACTGGATGTAGAGGTCACCAAAAATTAGTCATCAAATATTTCATCTGTGCAATGGTTGGGTTCTTCCATAGCTAATCTTGGCAGAATAAAATCACTTCCCAGGGTGGGTGTGGAAAGCTGAGGTCCTGAACAGATGAGGCCAGTTGTTCTCTCCAGGAACAGAGATGCATTTTCAGTGTCTTGCCTGGTCATTTGTGCAAGGGTCTGGTTGCAGAGGTGGTCTGACTGCGTGGTCAGCAGTCAGGGATGTCCAAAACACAAATCAGACCATGCCAAAGGTGAGGAGGAATGAACGAGGTGGAGAAAAGACTCCAGCCTCTGCCCTTTCCTTGACAAGCTCTCCTAGAAAAGAAGATCCCCTCTAGAAGCCACAGCCCTTCCATTCCCACTGGGGTGCTGTACTGGTCTGAGAGCAAAGCAGGGAGAGATCCCAAGTCAGAACTACAATTGAACAGGAAAATGAAGATAAATGCAGTGGTACAGAAGCACTGGCAGAGTGAGGACACAGCCTGAGCCCCTGCCGGGCAGGGCGCTGGCAGCAGCCCCATTCAATGGTGCCTCAGCCCTGCTGCAGGGATGGATGTGGTTCTGCTGGAGCAGGGATCCTGGAGAAGGCTCTGCTGTTCCTCTGCAGGCCCAGTGCTGCTTATGGAGCTCTTGTGCTCTGGGAACCCAGCAGGTCAGGGCTGCCTGGGCTGCTCCAAACCTCAGATTATGTCCCGGTAGGAAGGCTCGGTTCCTCCCCCTGGGCGGAGCATCTCACGGTGGGCTGATGGAATTTTATGGGCCGGGCAGTGAGGCTCGGTGGCCCATTAGCAGGAGATATCCCCCGGAGGGAGTTAGCAGGGATGTGCCATGGAAGAGATAAAGAACCCTGCCCCAGCTGGTTCCAACAGCTGGTGAGAGAATGCACACTGTGGTTCCATCTCACACTGGAACCCGAGTCAGATGCTCAAACTAAATACCAAAAAGGATGGATAAACATCAAGTCAGGAGACTGTGAGGATATGGAAAAAACTTCAGAAAAATAGCAGTAATATCCAGATAAGGAACTGAGAAGAGAATGCAAACACTGCTTGCATGGAAAACCACAGAAGACAGCCCCTCAAAAAGGTTAAAAAGTCATAGGAGCAGCTTACAAAGCCTCTAACACACTAAAAAAAAAAGGATTCAGGAGCTGAAAATTGTTTTGACAACTCGTAAGACCTTTGACAACACAAGTGTAGAAGCAGGTTCAGAGAAGGGAAAGGCACAGCAGGAAAACACGGGGCTCGAGTTGCATCTGTGCCCACCGAGGCTGAGGGAGCCAGAGCCTCCCTTCCAGGAGACTTGTCATGGATTGAGGCATTTCGAGATGAGGTGACAGGGAAAAACAACAAGATGAGCTGCAGCAGATTGCCAGGGCCAGATGGTGGCATCCACGTGCTCTCAGGATCACGGAGGAGGTACCGGAGCTGGGCACTGCGGGCTGGGAGCTCCTGCTCCAGACTGCCCCAGTCCCAGACTGGGAGGCGGCAGCTCCGCTGCTCTTTTATAGAAAGAGCTGGAAAGGTCCAGGGAGGCACGAGTGTGCCATCTGCAGCAGGGAACTGGGTGGAAGCTGTTCCAAAGGCTGGAGTGGGGAGACACGTGGTTGCATATGGTCTGATAGGGACGATTTTTACTTTTTTGAGGGGTTTTTTTTTTGGAGAAAATTCACGCCTCAAAAATCTACAAAGGGCGGTAAAATCCTGCTTGATGTGTAGGTGGTGAAGAGGGCAGCAAATTTATTGTGTCTCCCAGGATCTCTTCCTGGGTGACAGACCCTAGGTCCAGAGAAGGCTCCTCTGGCTCTGTGGGCACTTCCAGCTGGGAAACTCTTCCTGCAGAAGCAGCAGATGCAGGAAGATTACCTTGGTCCAAAAATGAAACAAATTCATGGAGAGAAGAATCCATGGAGGGTTGTTAAACATGAAAACACCACCTCTGTCCCAATGCTGCACATCTCCAACGAGCAGGAAATAAATCAGGAAATACCTACATTTACTGTTCTTGTACAAAGTCCCCCATTAAGTGCAGCAATAATAATTGGAATATTTTGCCCATTGAGCTCAATGAGTGGTTATTGATCCTTGGCTCATTTATAAGTAGCTAATTGTGAGGGTTTGCTGTTGGCCTGTTGCATTAAGTTTATCAATGTAATTGTAGATTACTTCCACTGATTGGATGCTTGTGGGAGGCTTACATTCTTTCACTTATTCTTTCATTTATTATGACAAATATTCATAATTCAGCCTTATCTGTGGCTGCATGGATGTTGTTCTAGAACCATTAATAGAGCTGAAGGAGGAATAAAATGTAATGGATAATTTAGTTAATGAATTTGGCTACTTCTCCTGCTCGTGATTATTATTTTTTTTTTGCCAGCAGTTTGTGTTGCATGTTTGTTTGTTATTTAAAAATGTTGAGTGATTGTTAATGCTCCTTCCTGCTCTGGGAACTGCTTGGCTGTTTCTGGTCTTGCTCTATGTCTGGCTCTCAAAAATGGATCATCTGCTTTGAAGTCCTCTAATGTTCCTTCAAAAGCAGACATTTCCCTGCTTTTTCAGGGAATATGAACACAAAACTCGGGCCTGGAGCCTAAATAAAGGGGCTGGATGATCACTCAGGGAGCAAATATCTACATAGTCACAGGTGTAAAGAGATATTGTCACTTCTGCTCCACTTTGAGCACCACGTGGGCACGTCTTTCTCCAGAAATGATGGTCCCTGCAGGGGCTTGGGGTGTCCTGGGTTTGGTGCTGCTTTTCCTCCTCCCAGCCCTTGAGGATTTGCTCTCCAGGGTGTGATTTCCACTGCTATCCAAAGAAATGGGAAAAGAGGAAGCTGGAGGACAGCACAAGGCTCAGAGAAAGCCAGAGGGGCCACGTGTCCAACCAGAACCTTCCAGGAGCTGATGGCTCCCCGGGACTTGCTGTGGGGACAGAGAATCCCAGAATACCCTGAGCTGGAAGGGTCTCACAGGGATCATCGAGGATTAACTCCTGCTCAGGCTGAGTCCCTGGGAACACAAATCAGCAGGGTGGCAGCACAAAGACAAAGAAAACATCAACGCAATCTCTCCCTGTCCTTGCTCCCCAAGGCTCTGTGGTACCTGCTGTGATTTAGCTTTGCTGAGTTTGTTCCAAGCTCCTTGCTCTGAGGCTGGGCTGAATGAGAGAGCTCGTGCTGAGCAGGGCGAGGGTGAGAGAATCCGTGCCCTTGCTCAATTTATCATATTGTGGCTCTATAATATGATTTTTCCCTCTGGTATTAGATTTCAGGTGGATTTCTCAAATGGCAGGAAAACAGGACAGGAACACAAGTTTTATAGCTCCTGGTGGCTCCAAAAAGCACATTATTGAATTCCAGAGCGAGGGCATAACAAAGGTGAGAAGCTGAGTCAGAATCTTGATGCAAAGCTCACGGAAGCCTCGGTCCCCAGGGCTCTGTGCTGACGTGTGCACTGGGCAGCAGATGAAAATCCTGTCTGCCCAAACTCCCCTGGCTGGTGCCTTCCTCATCCTCTTCTCCTCTGTTCCATGCCTGGCCACTCTCATGCTGAGGGCCAGCAGCGGTGGGTGATGATCAGGGCTTGGATGAGCCCCTTGGGGGGAGAGAAAGGACAGCCAGAGGGAAGGGAGCTGGGGAGCGCTCCCAGGCTGGGGTTTGGTGTTGGATTCTCTGTGCAATGTCAGCTTTCCCTGATAATCCCAAAATGACAACTTCAGTTACACGAGAAAAATGCAGCTCAGCCAATTCACCACGGATCCAGCACCAGAGGCTTTTACCAATCTTTGTTGGCAGGGCTAGCTGCTTGTTTGCAGGCTTGTCTTTATTCCCACCCATTTATCCCATGGAAAATCAGCTGGGATATGTAGCTGTGCTAATATTCCTGGCTGCTGCAGGGCAGTGCTGGGTGCCTCACAGCTGGGAGCAGCGAAATGCCGTGGGTTGCCTTCCAAGGGAATCATTTTTCATCAGAAATCATGACAAGGCAACAACATTTTCCATCCTCCATCCTGGCTTTTGACATCAGGTCCCTGGGGAGTTTTGGCTGGTGTTCTGCCTCGGGATGGGAATTTAAAGGCACATCTGAGGTAGATGGGAATTTGTTTTGTGGAGTGGAGAGCTGAGGCTCAGTCACGGGAGGGGTCAGGCAGGTGGGAGGGGGCTGCTCTGGCTCTCCCAGCGAGGATCCAGGACCTTGATGGAGATGTGTAGGCAGCACTTTTGAAGTGTTTTGAGTGGTTTAAATCATATTTTAAGTTGTTTATGTGTTTATTATTAAGTGTTTATTAACACTTCCAGCCTGCAGCCTCAACGTGGGGCTGCTGGTGCCTTAAAGAGAGGTTTTTAGGAGGTCTGGGAAGTTCCTTCCAAAAGCTGGTGGAGTGGGAGTCCCTGGAGCAAAGGGGAACCAAAGAATATCAGGGAAAGGTTCTTCCCCCAGAGGGTGCTGGGCACTGCCCAGGCTCCCCAGGGAATGGGCACGGCCCCGAGGCTGCCAGAGCTCCAGGAGCGTTTGGACAGCGCTGCCAGGGATGCCCAGGGTGGGGTTGTTGGGGTGTCTGTGCAGGGCCAGGGGCTGGACTGGATGATCCCTGTGGGTCCAACTCAGGATATTCCATGATTCTGTGATCTCTCCCCAAATCCAGGGAGTGTCACTCACCTCCTGGATAGGAGAGGCCAGCTGGAATGAGGCTGGAGCCCCAGGGACACGAGGACAGTGTTCTCCAGAGGTTTCTTTCTCACCATTTCAGCAGCAAGTCTCTAATTAAGCTCTCAGCACACGCCCTGTCCCAGACCAGCCTGTGGATGAAATTGACCTTTAAAAAGGGAACTGAGATACCCAAGGGGCCAGACACCTCCAGTACTGGACAGCAGGTGAGCATTAATCTGAGATACATTTTTAATGCTGCAGCTTAAAATCCCCAATTGTCTGCAAGATTTATTTCTTCGCCTCTCTGGGCTTGTTCCTGCAGCCGACAGAATTGCAGGGATGATGCTGCAGTGATGGAGGGCAGGCAGGGACCTTGCAGTTTGTGTCTCCAAGCTGGCTGGCTGTGTCCTGGATGGGGTCTGAGGGACCTGGTGTCTGCCTGCGGGGTCGCCTTCCGCTGTCGTCTGCCTCGCCGAGTGTTGGATTCTCTGTGCAATGTTGGCTTTCCCCGATAATCCCAAAATGACAGCTTCAGTTGCATGACAAAAATGCAGCTCAGGCAATTCACAACTCCACGGATCCAGCACCAAAGGCTTTTATGAAGCTTTTTATGAACACACTGCCAAGTATGAGATCCACCCAAGGCATTCCAGCGGTGACCACGGGGCTCGGGAAAGGGCTGCAGTGGCAGGAAGGGCCCTGGGGCTGGTGGCAGCAGCCGTGGGCAGGGTTGGACCCTCGGGCAGCAGCTTCAATCCTAGAAGCTCCTCCTGGTGCTGGAGCAGGGTGGGAGGGCTCTGCTGCCATGGTCCTGACACGGGACCTCCTTGCTCCTGCTGCAGCAGGGCCCCTTGGAGCATTTTTCATGGCTGTGAAGCTGCCATCCTATAAAAGCAGCTATTCCTGTCTGTGGCTGGGCTTGGAAGGAGATGATCTTTAAGGCCCCTTCAAACCCAAATAATTCTGTTGTTCTACAGCTTAAATATATATAAATAAAGCATTGCTGGCCAAGGAGAGGCTACTCCATCCCCTTAACTCCATCACAGAGCAGAGAGATTTCTTCCCCTTGCCCCACGCTGGGAATGAATTTGGGAATGTCAGGGCCACATCCTGTGGCTTTGGGGTCTGATTCAAGCACTGGACCAGGGGAAGAGCTCCTCACTCCCTGGCTCCTCACAACGTGGAGCAGCCTCAGCCCGGTGGGACTTGGCTCCTGAGCTGCACAATGGGAGCAGAAGTTCCTGCTGATACTGCAGTGGAGAAATGCTGCATTAAAGCAGGAAATATCCAATGTGCATTGCAAATGAAGAGGTTTTTCATTTGTGTTCTAAAGGAGGAAAAATATCGCCAAGCTCAGTTAATAACACAGGAAAGCTCTTGTGGTTATCAGGGATCTTCAGCTCTAATCCCCTCTGATAAGAGTAAATTGAAGCAGCTCCTCTGCTGAGGTTTCTCTGTTGCTGGATCGTACCCATATAATAAGAGAAATGGGAACTGCCTCTCCTATTTACCATTCCTTCATTTAAATAAGTTTTTAAACTGCACTTTCCTCCCTTCAGAGACATCTGATTTACTGCATTTTAAACAGAAACCACTCCTGCAACAATACCTCTTTCTATCAAGATTTGTAATCAGGCTGTTCCTGTTGAACTGTTGTTATTCAAGTTATTAATTTGTCATTTTGCACAGAGTCTGATCAGAGGAAGAGATGAACAGGAGTGTCTGTGCACCTGCAGGCAGAGCAGGATGGATTTAATTAGAGCAAAGAAAGCTGCAGGTTTTATTTTGTGTTTGTGTTTTTTGGTTTGGTTTTTCCTCAGCCCAGCATTTTAAGAGCTTACACAGCAATCTGCATAAATTACAATGCAGATTTTTACTCAGCTTCTTACACCTAATTTGATTAATGATAATGACTCTGACAGGGCAGATGGAGAGGGAATTTTTACAAAGACGAGGACAAGGGGAATGGTCTTAGGCTGAAGAAGATGGGATATTGGGAAGGAATTGTTCCCTGGGAGGGTGGGCAGGCCCTGGCACAGGGTGCCCAGAGCAGCTGTGGCTGCCCCTGGATCCCTGGCAGTGCCCAAGGCCAGGCTGGACGGGGTTGGAGCAGCCTGGGACAGTGGAAGGTGTCCCTGCCCGTGGGACTTTAAGGTCCCTTCCTTAATCATAGAATCACATTCTATGATTCTCAGGTCACAGCAAATTTTGTGTGAGGGAAAAAGATGGATCAGCTTCGGTGCTGTTCACTCTAGAGACAGCAAACGCTGCAAGCTGGCCTTTAGCACTGATTTCAGGATGATTTCCTTGCTCTTGGGCTGCTCTCTGTGCGAGCAGGGAGGTGGAAACCTTTGCACTGAACATGAGCTTTGTTTTCTGAGCTCGGCTGCTGTGCTGCCCTGCCCAGACCAAGCTTCTGCTGCTGGAAATTCTCTGGGGCAGGTTTAATGTCCCGCTCAGTAACCCCGGCGTGCCTGGTGATTCAGACCTCCCCAGCTGCCTCCGGCACCTTCCCTCCACTTGCTGGCTCACACAACAAACTGAAGTTTTCCATCCACTTCTGCTCACAGTTCAAGCCCAGCAACCCTCTGCAGCTGGTTTTTGCTCCAGGAAAGGTGTTAGGAAGGGTAGAAATATTAATTAGAAGGTGCTGACATTTTTTCTCCCCATTTGTCTTTCATGCTTTCTCTCATATTTTACTGTGAGGGAGTGCAGCGCTGGGGAGGCCACGGGATCTCAGTCCACAGAGGTTTTGAAGGCTCAGCTGGGTAAAGCCGTGGCTGAGCTGGTCTAGTGTTGATTCTAATCCTACTTTGAGAAGGATCTTGGGCCAGAGAGCTCCAGCAACCCCCATTTCTGTGGCTCCTCAGGTTCTGTGCAAAGCCAGCCCCAGTTTGCTCTGCCTGAAGAGCCTCTGGAGGAGTGACTTTGAGTGAAAGAAGAGGGAGCTGAGGCTGTGATCCTGCTTTCCCAAGATGAATAAAAAAAATGGAAAAAAGAATTCTGGCAGGAAGAGAAGCCCCATTTTTATTGATGCTGCACAGAGGCAAGTGATTTTGCATCTAGTTTTAGGAGAGCAGTATAACTGCGTTTGACAGCCTGGTCTAATAATAATAAAAAGGCCCAGCTCCTCATATTGCAACCTGATAGTAAAGCTGGAGTGTGAATTTATCCCATAAAAATTCATCTACCATGGCTAAAGCCCTGTAAATTGAGTCCTGTGTTTTGGTTGTTAAATAAAAACAAAAACACACCGCAGAGTAATGACAGAAACCTCGCTCAGCTCTTGCAATTGTGTCTTGTTAAAACATCACTTAGGGTAATTTACAGGCTTTGATTAAAGCCTGTATTTCAATGAATTATCGTTTCCCATTCTCTCCCCTTCTCCTGCCCCCCGCTCACCCCGTGGGGATGTAAAACACCATGCTGAGGCTGGATTTCTTCAGGGAGAAAGCAGGAACCCATTACCCTGCACCATAAACCCCTGCCACACTTTGGTGTTCCCTGCCTGTCACCAGCCACGAGCTTTTGTTACAGCTCAGCAGGCCAAAGGATGGCTGAGATGCTCCCTGCGGCAGCTGGAGAAGTTTTTGGGCAGCAGCAGGGGAGATGCTGCCCCACAGCCAGGGCTGTGCCCCCCCTTCCCTGCCCTTCTCCATCCCAAATCCTCGCCCGTGCCCAAATCACCGCCGAGAGCACGGCAGAGGATGTTTGCAAGCCTACAACCTGTGCACAAGGAGAGAAATTTGTATTAAAGTCCTTTCAGACATCAGAGAGCGTTCCTGGGCTGTCTCAGTTAAGCTCAGCTCTGTTATATGGGAGCAAAAACCCAGGGAGCTGCCTCTGCCGGTGAGGGGAGGGAGCACCTGCAGGGACACCTCCTTTGATCCCTGTCCCAAGAGCCTGCAACATGCAGCCTGTGCTCTCCCTGGGCCACAGGCTCAGCCTTCTGTTGAATTTAAAGGCCTTCAATGGATTATTCTTCTCCAAACTTGCCCAGCTGCTTTTTGAACCCATCTAAAACTTCTTCTCTGCAGGTTCTTGCAGGAAGAAGATCCCCAGCTGAGCTCTGGGGTGTGCGAAAAGGGCCTCCTGAGGCCTGTTCTGAACCTTCCAATTACTGATTTCACTTCATGGTCCCAAATTCTTGCATTAAAATACACCACAATGACTCATTTCCTCCCTCCTGTCTTTGTGTCTCATTCCATCTCCTGTGCCTCTCTATTCCAATTTTCTCTTTCCCATCCTGAAAAGTCCTAATCTGTTTGCCTGCTTCTCATCTGGGAGCTGTTTCATGCCTCTGATGACCTTTGCTGCTTTCCCCGGACATCTTTCATTCCCACTTTGCTCTTTTCCAAACAGAGGGCCCAGGCTGTGCTGGCTGGAAAGCCATGAATTTATGCAGTGGCAGAAAGCACCAAAATAGATGTTCTCTCTTTCATTCCCTAATCATTCCCACTGTTTCATTCGCCTTTTTTTGACCATTTCTGAGTTTTTCACAGAGCCTCGAGATGCCCACCCTGCATGCACAGAGCCCAATATCAGAACTAGAGAACTGCTGATTAGCATCCCATTTATCCACAAGCACATGCACCATGTGAATTTGTCCATATTAGCCTTAATCCAGCATTTGCTTGCCTGCTCAGCCAGGTTTTTCTGCAAGTCTTTGCAGCCAGCTCCCTTTTTTTTTTTTTGCTGCTCTGAGAAACTTTGGGTCATGAGGAAATGCAGTTAAAGCAACAGAAGCAACTGGAGTTTTCTATTGTAGAAACAGGGAATGGTTTGGGTTGGAAGGGACCTTAAAGCCCATCTCATTCCACCCCTTCCCATGGGCAGGGGCACCTCCCACGAGCCCAGGTTGTTCATGCAGCTGCAAATCCATTAACACTTCCCGTGCTCCTGCCAGGGAAGTGCTTTATTTCTCCTTATTATTTATGGCTTTTATTTTTGTGTGCAGAATTCACAAGGTTTGGAGCCATGGAAGAACTTCTCCCTGTGGCATTTAGCAAGAAACTGAGGGCATGGAGGAAGGTTTGGGCTGGCCAAGGGTTTCCTTCAGCCCAGATTGTCGTTTTCATTTCTATTGCAGTGTCCCCAGACTGAGCCAACCCCTTGCAGCTGAGAATTATTTGAATTCCTTTGGGTTTGACAGACCCCAATCCATCTCCTACTGCCAAAACTGTTGTTAGAAGCCCTGATTATTCCATGACTTCCATTCTGTTTGTGTGCTGACACTGCTTTCCCGTGCTGTGCATTCCTGGCAGATGTGGATTTTATACCAAACCACATAAATTTACAGCAAGTCTCTCCAGCAGTAAAATCTGGGAGTTTTCCATCAGCTGCCAGCGAGCTGCAGCAGTAAATGAAGCTCCCTTCCAGCAGCTGCACTGCACTGGAACCAACAAACCCTTCCTGTGTCAGCCCACAAATCAGGCTGAGCTCGCTCTCTGAGAGGACAGGGACGTGCAGGGGCAGAATAACAACGTTTTTCCATGTTAGTGCCATTTCACTTCTGGAAAATAAAGATGCAAGCCCTGCCTCTTCATGGGAAACTGATCCTAACTGGTCATCCCAGCTCCCACTGGAGTAACAAAGATTCTGACACCACTAGAGGACATTTTCACCTCGTCCTGCCAGGACCAGGCTGTTCCCGTCCTGAGCCCTGCAGTGGCTGCAATGGGATGAGCCTCTCTCCACATCCATGAAACCTAAGCCTGAGCATCCTCCTGCAGCTCCAGTTTGATGCCAGTTTGTTATCAGCACCTGGCCACTTTCCTGCAGAGCTGGAAGATAAAATCAGCCCTTGTGTGGCATCGGGAGGACAGGCAGTGACTGCACTGAAGTGGTGCAGACAAATGGCTGGGCTGGGATAAAGCAGCACAAAACTGCCCTGTGTGGCCCTGAGCAAATCTGATCAGCTGGGAAAAGCCTGTGGTGCCTTTGCTCATGCACCCACAGCAGCTTTGATCTGCTGCTGGTGATGCCATGATGATTTTTTTGCCTTTTCTTTTATACCCCTTTATACCTTTTTACAGCTCCTGTATTCTTAGTGCTTTTTGCCAACATTCTTGGCCTTGTTTGTTAAGCCAGGAGACTCAACATTTTAGAAGCTTCGTAGTCAGGGATCAGTGTGCCCTAGACCTCTCCAGAACAGGTCCTCTTCAGAACAGTTTATTGTGTAAACTGAGATAGAACCATCCAGGGGAAGGTTCCTTGGGGAGGGAGGCTCATTCGAGCCTCTCATTGGGGAATCTTTGATAGATTTGCTAATTAGTAACACCTATAATGGGATACCAGATCTTTTGGGGGTGTGCATTGCAGTGTGCATGAAGATGCATTCGACCTGGATGTGGTGCACCTAAGGATCCTTAAAATAAACACCAAGGTAAAATCCCTTTTTCCCTTCTAACCATGTTTGACTCTTGATTTTAAAATCAGGAAATGGCATCACTGGATCCTCCAAATCCAGCATTTACCACCAGCCAAATGTGAGCTCTGAACTCCATGCTCCAGGGGCAGGGAAAGCAGGGACAAACAAACCATTTCTGCCCCTCCACCGCTGAGTTTGCCTCTCCCAGAGCATCCTTCAGGTGGGTGAATGTCCCGTGGCCCTGCTTTGTGTTGGGTTGTTTTGGCACCTGCTGAGCAGTGGAGCTGCCGAGCTCCCGAGCAGCTGGGAACGCTTTGAAGACCTCAGCCTTAGCCAGGCTTTTTCCCTCTCCGTTTTTGACAGCAGCAGAGGGGACCTTTGGGCGCTTCAAAGCCCGATTTTAATCACTTACCTGATTGAAGTGATTGCCTCCTTTAGCTCTGGTATTTCTTGTCATTAGCCTGCTGACCTCTGGGATGAAGGGATTCATCTTCAAAAGCCAAGCTGGCTTTGTCTGTGCTGGGCCTGGGGCTGCTCCTGCTTTCCCCAGTGTGGGATTCCCTACTCAGCACTGGTTACAGGGGTCGTGCTCTGCCCTGGAAACCAGGAGGGGCTGCTGCATCTCTGCCAGTCTCGTTGTCCCTGACTCTATTTGCTGTGGAGATATTTAATTCCACTGCCTTATCGTGGGATTAAAGAGGAGGACGTGTCCCCTTCTCTTGCCAGCTTTAGAGATGCATTTTTTCACATATGTACCAGAGAACTCCGAGTGCTCCTTGCTGTTTCCTGATTCAGAAGAGCTCTCTGCCCCCCCAGGGCTGGTTTTTCCTGTTGCAGTAGCACCTGGGGATCCAGAGGAGTTCCAGAGCCTGCACCCACCTTGCACTGGTTGGGATGGGACCCACACAGCTGCAGGGGCTGAGGAAATCCAGGGCAGATGGATGGAATCCATGCAGATGGATGGAATGGATGCAGATGGATGGAAGGGAGGCAGAGGGATGGAAGGGAGGCAGAGGGATGGAATGATGGGAGAGGGATGGGATGGATGCAGAGGGATGGGATGGATGCAGATGGATGGAATGGATGCAGAGGGATGGAATGGATGCAGAGGGATGGAAGGGAGGCAGAGGGATGGAATGGATGCAGAGGGATGGGATGGATGCAGAGGGATGGGATGGATGCAGAGGGATGGAATGGATGCAGAGGGATGGAAGGGAGGCAGAGGGATGGAATGGATGCAGAGGGATGGGATGGATGCAGAGGGATGGAATGGATGCAGAGGGATGGGATGGATGCAGATGGATAGAAGGGAGGCAGAGGGATGGAAAGGAGGCAGAGGGATGGAGTGAGTGCAGCTGGATGCAGTGAAGCAGCTGATGGGATGGCTACTGGAAAGCACAGGCTCGCCCCACTGCAAACCAGTCTGGCCAGGGGCAGTTGCTGGAGTGGGGGCTTTCTGTGACTCCAGCCGGTCTGTGGCCATGGGACAGCCACAATTCCCGATTTCTCTCTTTGGGATGAGTCCATCTGATTTACTGTTTGGCTTTTTATGGCTCACAAGACATTGGGCCAGTAGACAACAGTCTTGTCTGGGCACAAATCTGGACCAAAACACTTCCAGGGGCACCACAATATAAAAAAAGACATTAAGCTGTTACAGAGCATCCAGATGAGGCCAGGGAGGTTGGGAAAGGTCTGGAGGGGAAATGTTATGAGGAGCACATGGTTTGTCCAGCCTGGAGAAGAGACTAAGGGGAGACCTCACTGTGGTCTTCAACATCGTCATGAGGGGCAGCTCTGATTTCTGCTCCCTGTGACAGGGACAGCACCCAGGGAATGGCTGGAGCTGCACCAGGGAGGGTCAGGCTGGATATGAGGAAAGGTTCCTCCCCCAGAGGGTGCTGGGCACTGCCCAGGCTCCCCAGGGAATGGGCACGGCCCCGAGGCTGCCAGAGCTCCAGGAGCATTTGGACAGCGCTGCCAGGGCTGCCCAGGGTGGGGTTGTTGGGGTGTCTGGGCAGGGCTGGAGCTGGACTGGATGATCCTGTGGGTCCTCCCAGCTCAGGAGATCCTGTGATTCCCTGATCTCTAGTGCACTTGATGACTGGGGTGATATCTCCACCTGCCCCTGTATCTGTCAGAGGTGCTCACACAGCTCCGGGCTCCTTTGATAGCAAACGTCATTGCCAGGACTCAACTGCCGGGTTCTAAAGCCAACCCCGACACTTTCTGTGTGTAAATCCCATTTCCTCTGAGCATTTCCCAGCAGAGCTGAGTCCATGTGCCGAGCAGAATCCTCGCTGCCCTGCCCTGCCCCAGGCACTGCTCCCTGTCGGAGCCCCAGGCTGCTCTGTGCCCCTCAGGGTCACGGTGCCAGCGGGGATGGAGGGCAGCAGTGAGGGACTCTGGGACAGAGGTGCCAGTCTGACCTGATTTTCTCAGTCTTGAGATGTTCCAAAGGATGAATTTTCTGAACATTTGTTCCTCTCAGCAGGAGCTATTGTTTCTGACATATTTATCCAGCTCAGTGCTACCTTGAGATATCACTTTTGACAGAGCCTTCTTAAATTAAACATACAAATGTGCCCTACTGAGAGGGAAGATGTGAGCACTAATGGTTCTGAGAATGATGGAGAAACCTGCCCATTAGCTCCTCCTGAGCTGCTAAATGTGCTCCTGTACTAGGAAAAGAAACAGGGAGCCAGCAGGATCAAAGGGGGAATGGGGACAGAGATCACACGGGTGAGGTTTGAGATGAAACGCTCTTCAAACTGAGGGGTGGGAGAGGCCAGGGCACAGAATTCAGGTATCTGTGTATGAAAACAGGGGCCAAGCTACAGAGGAAGGGGCTGAGCCCAGGGGATGAGCTGCCAGCAGGAGGTTCAGCTGCTCCAGAACCCAGAGAATTCCCTAACACCTCTGCTGTGCTTTCCCAGCCCTCTGCCCATGGCAGCTCTGGCACAGGGCATGGCCCAAGCTGAGCTCAGAGAGGAGATAAAGGAGGTGCCCACGGTCCCTGTGAGGAGAGTTGCCTCAATTCCTGTAATTTGCTGGAAATTTTTCCCCAGAACCCAACGGATAAAGCGGCTGCACGGGATGGAGCAGGATGGAGCTGCAGCTGGATCATCCCAAAGAGAAGGGTTGCAAGGGAGTGCCTGGATTTTCTCTTGGAAAGCCTCCCCCAGTCCTCCCACAGCTGTGCCAGAGCAGTGCTGGGATGCTCCCAAGCTCCCCTCTCCCAGGGCTGACTCCCTGGGATGCCAGTGCTGCCCTTTGGAGATGTCTCGGCACTCATGGAGTCCCCCCATATCTCTTTCCTTCCCCTCCTCTCCTGTCTCAGGCCTGACCTGCCCACAAATACAATTGCTTTGGAGCTGGGACATCATTATTTGGCTCCTGGTTGGGCTTCACACCTGAGCAGGGGCTGTGCTGGTGTGCCAGTTGTATAATGAGGTAAAAAACCACAAGTCCACTGCAGCGTGACAGCTCCAGATGTTGGGGAGGTCTGTGGGAAAAGCAACACTGCTCTGCAGCTCCTAAAACCAGGGGAAGGACCAGCTGCCCACCCTTCCTGTGGAGAAATTCCTCCTTCTTTCAGTATTTTGAGACATATTTAAGTTATGCAGTTGGTTTTAAAGTCAATTTTAAAAGGTATTCAGCAGTTGTTCTAAAAGCCAGCCAGCTCACACAGTTTCCACCAAATTGCTGCCACCCCTTCCCCCTTCCTCCTCCCCGTCCCTCTCATGAGAAGGAAGATTTCAGTCCCATCTTTTCCTCCTGCCTTCTCTCTGCCTCCAAGCCCCCCTATTTCCTTTCTCTTTCAGCCCGTTTTTCTTCCCTCATTGATGAAAACACTTTGACTGATTCCCGCCCTCCCTCCCCTGCCTGAAATGCCCAGTTTCCTTGACACACTGAAATTGCTAATGGTTCTTGCTGCTCCTTTTCCTAAATGGAGTCTTTTTGAGGAATTACTCAGCTCAGTGCTCCATCAGCTCCTTGCCTGGGCTGGGCAGACACCCGGGCAGGAGCTGTGCAGCACCAACACCAGCACTGGAATTCCAACCCCCCGTGTCTATAATTAAGCTGGAGATTTATGATTCAGTGTCTGGGCTCTGTTTTTCTTTAGTGAACTGTGAGGAACTCTCTGAAGGAAGAGCTTGTGCTGTTTGCTCAATCACAGTTCTATATATTATGTATTTTATATATTTTATATATTCCTTCCTGGATTCTCTCCCCACACAACGTCAGGAGCACTCTGGTGAAAAATGGATAATCCATACGGTGAATTTTACAGCCAGGGCCCATTTTTTAAAGTCACAGATAAAACCCAGGCAGCAGGAAGGGAGAAAATGAAAAGAAAAAGGAGAAGCAAAGACAGTAGAAGCAGGAAAAGAGGGAGGGAAGCAGCTGTAAAATGAGGGGGAAGAAGCAGGATATGGAGCATGGCCTCGTACCAACAGGGGCAGGAGGGGAAGGGCTGTTTGGGGGCAAAACTGGTCATGTCCAGCTCCCTTTCCACCTCCAAAAGGCCCTTTGGGACAGCTCACCCCGTCCTTCCTCCAGCAGCTGCTCCCTGCCCCAGGAAGGGACCTCCACAGCCTCCCCTCTCAGGGCTGATGCCCGCTGGTTTCCGATCTTTTCCCATTTCCAGGTCTGCAACAATTCTTCTGCACCTCATAGGGGCTTTCCTGTTCCTGTACAGGATGAGGCCACTTTTAATGCCATTTTTCAGAGTGACAAAGGCAGTTTCTGCGCTGTCACCTCTGCAGTGCCAAGATTCCACTCAGGTCTCTCTCTGCCCCCTCCAGCTCCTTATCTCCATCCAAATTCCTGACAACCAGGGGCTGCTGCCATACAGTTTCCTGGTGCTGTTCCATACCATGCACTGGCTGCAAATTCACTTCGGAGGGGAAGGAGCAAATAGCAGCAAATATTCAAGAATGCCTTGAAACAGCAGAGGGAATTTCAGCCAGAAAAAGGTAGGGAGGATTAAAAGGAAAAATAAATTGCAAAATGTAATCTGGGAATTTCCCAGATGAAATGCTTTGGAAACAGCAGCAGGTTTCATTAGCAGGCTTTCACAGCAAAGCCCGTTGTGACCACAGAGTTGTTGTTTTGTTTCATTTCTGGAGAGTTTTTAAATTTAAACCTCGGCTTAACTGGAGGAAAAGGTGTGAAAGGAGTAAATGAACCCCAAGAAACAGATTGGGTTAAAGTGAAGTGTTCCTCCTCTAACCCTGAGACTAATCTGGTGGGAAGTGGCACTGGAGTGGTGTCCATTTCCCAGTGGATTCATCAGAGGAAAGATCTGTTATGTGTCCGTAATGTGGATGGGAGGGTGGGGGACGCCCTATTTTGCTGGAAGAACATCAGGAATTGAGAAAATGGGAAACTCAACAGTGAGAAAATGTTCCTGCTGTCCAGCCTG
The DNA here is from genome assembly GCA_013398055.1 of Ifrita kowaldi. NCBI lineage: Eukaryota > Metazoa > Chordata > Aves > Passeriformes > Cinclosomatidae > Ifrita > Ifrita kowaldi. Next base: position 153,795 of record VZRS01009488.1, read on the forward strand.
AGCCTCCCCTGGATCAGCCTGAGTCCATTTTCCCTGGTTATTAATCTCTGCCTGGGATAGGGAAACTGAGCCTCTCCATTTTGGGGTTTAGCTATAGGTCTGCCCCTAAATCATGCCCAGCAGGACACCTTTGGTACCTGTGCCTATTCACACAGCCATTTTCACATGCCTTGGATAACTTGGGTTCAGGCTCTTACTGAAATATTACAAGCCAAATTCCAAGTGTTTCTAATTTTCCAGGCCCATTTCTCTGCTCGCTGATGACAGTTCCCATAATTACAGAAGCTGGGAATACAAGCCAGAATCCACAAGTGCTTCTTCAGAGCAGACAAACAGAAAAATAGGGGGTGGGGTGGGGGAACAATTTTTGTGTTTCATTGCCCACAAGTGATTACTGGAGCCGCATTTAATTGGGGTGAACAGTGCTGGTGGTACCTCAGAGGACAACGTGGATGAGGGGTGAGGGAGCCCTCGAGGAGGGGAAGGAGAACGAATTCCAGCAGCAATAATTAAAAATCCTCTGGGGAAATTTAGGGCACTTCCCAGGCACCGCTGTGCACCGGGAAACAATGAAGTGCACGGAAGCTCCGAGCTGTTCCCACTAATTGGACACCGTGCCAGGGAGCCGGGGAAGCTGGGGAAGGAACGTCGAGCAAAGCCCCAGCCTGGCCTGGGGATTGTGAAAATGTTGTAGCTAATGGGATTCTGGCAGGATTGGAAGGGAAGAGAGTTGGACATGGAGCGTGTGAGCTTGGGAAAGGGCTGGCAGGAGCAGCAGGAGTTGTGTCGGGTGTCCCCCAAACGAGCAGGAGACTCCTCACCTGAGCTGGAGCACCCTGGAAAGGGAGAGAGGCTTCAGTGCTGGGGTTTGCTCCAGGTCATTCCTGTTCAGGAAGATTTTGGGAGCTAAAATTCAGGCCACCAGGCAAACAGGTGCAGCAGTAAAGCTGAATTCAGAGGCTTTGCCCTGTGCTGCCCCAGGTGGAAAATCCCACAACACCCAGCAGTGAGGGGAGGAGGGAGCAGCTCCATGGAGGAGCTGCCTTTGGCCTCTCCATTCCCCTCCAAACCTCCCCTTGCCCTCCTGGCCACAGGGACCCTGAGCTCTGCCCACACATCTGAGTCTGAGCAAGGCAGATAACACCTGCAAAAGGGGTTTTCATCGTCCTCCTCTGTGTTTTGAAGTGAAAACACTAAAAAAGAAAATTAATGTATGTAATACAGCAACAGGCTGGGGAAGCTCACTTTGCTCTTGCTGTTGTTTGTTTGCTCGTTGCTTTTCTTACTCTCAATAGAAAAATGTTCAAGCCAAAATGAAACGTTTTGTCTCTTCAGGCAGTTTTTTTAAATAGTGGAGGGTTTGTTTGCTTTGGCTTTTCCCCTTTGTTTGTTTTCGGTCTTAGTGCTCTTTCCAAAGAAACGCGGTATTTATTTATTATCCTACTGCATAAGAAATACACAGAAAAAGCTTGAAAGCCATTGGGGGAGGCTCCCAGGAAAACCTGTGGTCCCTGAGTGGTGCCTGGCTCAGGACGGGGTGGTGGGAGAGGCTGTGGTGAGGGTGGGCAGAGCACAGGAACAGGTTGGGTATTAGGGAAAATTTCTTTATTGGAATGGTGATCAGGCATCGGAACAGGCTCCCCAGTGGTGGAATCACCGTCCTTGGAAGCGTTCAAAGAACACGTGGCTGTGGCACTTGAGGACAGGGTTTAGTGGTGGGCTTGCCAGTGCTGGGTTAAGGGTTGAAATTGGTGGTCTTGGAGGGCTTTCCCACCCTAAATGCATCTGGATCCCATGGGCATCTCAAGGCCTGGAGGCGCAGGACTTGTCCTAAAGGCTCCTTGTTGCATGTGCTGTCACACAGTGCCGTGGAATCCAGGAATCCCCCTGGAATCCGGGCTGCACCCTGGGCAGCAGCGCTTTTCCAGTGGAAACACCCCCAGCGATCAGGACAGGACCTGCTCCAGGCCACGGGGTGTTTCCAACAGAAACCCCGGTTCAGACAGATACAAGGTGCCTCGGAGAGACACCTTTGGGGTTTCCCCCTCGTCAGGAGACTTTCCTCATCCAGTGGCTGGGAATTCTTCCCCGTGAGGGCGGTGAGGCCTGGCACGGGGTCCTTTTGGGCCCTTCTGGGACACATCACATCAAAGCCTTTTCTTCACCAGGGAAACTCCGACCAAAATCTCTCTTCTTTCCCCTCCTCCTCCCCCTGCCCCTCCCCACCATTTCTCCAGGTACAGCAGTTCCAGAGTGCCCTGTAAGAAGCCCTGTCTGGGCACAGAGCCCACCCTGAAAGGTGACCACGTGGACTCCCACGAGCCACGGAGCTGGCCTGAAGCACTGGCATTCCCAGGGATCTGTTTTTTCCAGATGCTTCCCAGAAGGCAGGGACTTTCTTGAGAGAAGAAGGTTCACCCCAGATCTGCAGGTGTGATCCCTGGACTGGGAGATGGCTCTGCCATAGCAGCCTGGCAGGAAAATCCCAGGGGAATCTGCTCCTTTCCCACCAGCTCCTCCTAAACAGGAGCCCTGCTAACCCACGTCCCCAAGTGCCACATCCACACAGCTTTTAAATCCCTGCAGGGATGGAGACTCCTCCGCTGTCCTGGGCAGCCTCTGCCAATGCCTGGCCACCCTTTTCCTGAAATAATTTTCCATAATATCCAATCTAAACCTTCTCTGGTGCAACCTGAGGCCGTTCCCTCTCCTCCTGTCCCTTGTGGGAGCAGAGCCCGACCCCCCCCGGCTGCCCCCTCCTGTCAGGGAGTTGTGCAGAGCCACAAGGTCCCCCCTGAGCCTCCTTTTCTCCAGGCTGAGCCCCTTTCCCAGCTCCCTCAGCCGCTCCTGGAGCTCCAGCCCCTTCCCCAGCTCTGTTCCCATCCCTGGACACGCTCCAGCCCCTCAGTGTCTTTCTCACAGGAATTTGGATATCTCCTTGTGCCCACAGCCCAGATGGGTGTCCTGGACTCTGGGGACAGAGGGATGAAGTGAGAGTGGCACAGCAGAAAGGATTTGGGGCTGAGCTGCTGACACTGGAATGCTCGTTCTGCAAAGCATCCGAGAGCCTGGAAGGATCCTAAATTTCCTTCTGTCACCTACAGGGATGCAGCCATTTTTTTCATGCCCTTTGGATAAATAGAGGTTTTCTCCGGAGCCTCCAGGAACCTTAATTTTTCACCCATCCTAATAACCATAAAACTGAGACAGGCGAGTAATAAAATGTCAAAATCCATGTGTTTTAAAATCTGAGAGGACTCTCAAATGTCACTGAAATGTGGGATGGAAAAGGAGATGGGAGGACGTGTAGCTGAGCCTGTGGTGGTGGCTGGGCTGTCCTTTCCACACTCCTGCTTTGGCCTGGCCTCCTGGGCCCCTCTGGAAATGGGGATGGAGTGGGGGAGGAGGTGCTTTGGTGCTGAAGGAGCAGTTCCCTTTCCTGGGGAGGGGGGATGAAGTGAGGCTGCATTTCCTGTGCTGTGTCAATCCCAGTTTGGCCCAGTCTCCACCAGAGCTCTGATGGATGTTCTGTGTGAGCACCTTGTCCCCTTCTCCGTGGGCTCCTCCTGAGCCCTATGTGCTGTTTAGGCCACGGCAAATGTGGCTGTCCCAAAAATCCTGATTTTCCAGGTTTTTAATGCAGAGTGTCAGTCAAGAGCTGCACAGAACGTGTAAGTTAACACAGAAAGTCCTGGATTTCTCTCCACCCCCTTCTCCCATCAAAATCTTATCTAAAAATGCCTATCACGGTGATAACTGGAGCAGAAACAGGGAAGGGTTTTCTCTTCTGGTAAAAAAGTCTTCATATTTTAAAAAAGCAAAACCAGCATCCTGGTCAAATTAGGATGAAAAATCAAGATTTTTGTCTTCTTTTTATTAATATTTTTTTTTCTTT
>VZRS01009488.1:157734-215813 GCA_013398055.1 Ifrita kowaldi
CCCCCCCCCCCAAGCATGCTATTTTTGCAAACCATGCTTTTTTATTTTGCACGGCCGAGTAGAGTCCTGGGCTGCCAAATGTCCCATATTCATAAACTCCAGAGGAAGATGGCATTTGACATTTCTTCTTTCTTTGCCTATTGGTTAGTCCAAGATGAAACATGTTTGGAAACCAAAGCCTTTCTTGCCTCCGCGACAAAAAAACACCTCAAAATCAAAACAGGACATTTTGACAATGCCTAAATTATTTTGTTATTTATTCCCAAATTTATTTTCCTGTGCTTTTGAGCCTCATCAAACCCAATCTTCCTTTATGATGGTTTTGTTTGGACCTGTAGCTGTGTGAAGAATTCGGCAGAGGTTCTAATGCCACTGTCAGGGCACTCTGTCAGAACATGGGCCCCACTGCATCCAGACCCAGCACCTCTGCTGGGGAAAAGGCTGCTGTGAGAGCAAAGGCTTCAGGGAAACATTGTAAGTGTTTCATTTTAAGTGTTTAAGAGTTCAGTGTCACACACTTTGCACAAGAGATTTCCCGCTCAGCTCTCTCACCAGGATAAGGGCTCCTGGGAGCCTGGCTGGGTTCACACTTTGTTCTTGAAGCTAAAAAACTCCTTGCAGCTCTCCCAGAAATCTGAGAGGATGGCACGAAGTCTCTGAACGGCTGGAGCTGTGCCAGGGGGGCTTAGTTTGGAGAGCAGGAAAGGCTCTTCCCCCAGAGGGTGCTGGGCACTGCCCAGGCTCCCCAGGGAATGGGCACAGCCCCGAGGCTGCCAGAGCTCCAGGAGCGTTTGGGCAGCGCTGCCAGGGATGCCCAGGGTGGGGTTGTTGTGCAGGGCTGGAGCTGGACTGGATGATCCCTGTGGATGATCCCTTCCAGCCCAGGATTCTCTGTGATTCTGTGATTCCCTGCTCACTGCTTCCCTCTCTCTGTGAAGCAAGGCAGGGCTGATGCTGTTGGAGCCCTCTGGGATTTGGTGGTGCTCATGGGGGTGGTGGAGGCTCCCGCTGCACGCTGGAGAAGAGGGAACAGCAGCACAGGGATCTGCGGGGTTTATTCCCTGCTCCCAGAGGGGAGCCAGCAGCTCTTCCCTGCAGGTTCAGCTGTGCAGCGCCAGAGGTGCCCACACAGCTCAGCCATGCCTGGGGAGCCCTGGAATGTGCCCTGACCTCCTTCCCAGTCCTGCCCTTGCAAGGAGCAGCCGGGCCCCGGTGCCTGGACATCACCAGTGACAGGGCAGACTTTGGTTAATGACTTCAGTGGCAATGCTGAGGTGAAAACAGAGCGAGGCAAAGCTCTCCCGCAGAGAAATAAACCCAAATAAACCTGTCAGAAGGACAGAGCTGTTGTGTGCAAAGCCCTGTGGTTTTACTGCTCAGGAAAGCCCTCTTCTATAAACACCCAATAAATGAGTTAGAGGCTAAATAAAACACCCCATATACTGTAGAGTTGAGACCAACAATCCTAAATGAGCAAACATTTCCGAAGGAATAACTCTGCTTGGTGTCAATTTATGTTAATGTTGTACATGATTGAACCCATTAGAGCAAATAGCCAGTAATAAGAACGCAGATACACCACAAACTAATTGCATTAGAGGCTAACAGGGCTCTGCCTCTCCTGCTCCTGTCACTGCTCAGCTCCTTGGGCTGCAGCCAGCACCATGTGCAAGGTGCCCTGTAGTCTCCAGAGGTGTTGGTGGATCGGGATCAAGGCTCAGCAGAAGAGCTGGGGGATGTTCAGAGCCTCCTGCTGCATTATCTCTGTTCAATTTGTGTTTCCAGAGGGTGAGGGGATGTGGAAGAGGGGTTTGGCTGGCTCTGGAGAAGGCTTGGTAAAGCACAGAGAAGCAGGATGGGTTCTCTCTAGGGGACAGCACAAAGTGGTCAGATGACAACCTCTGCCCAAAACACAGCTGGCCCACTTTGAGAGAGGCTCAGAGTAGATATTGGGAAGGAATTGTTCCCTGGGAGGGTGGGCAGGCCCTGGCACAGGGTGCCCAGAGCAGCTGTGGCTGCCCCTGGATCCCTGGCAGTGTCCAAGGCCAGGTTGGACGGGGCTTGGAGCAGCCTGGGACAGTGGAAGGTGTCCCTGCCCATGGCAGGGGTGGCACTGGATGAGATTTAGGGTCTCTTCCAACCCAAACCATTTGGGGATTCCCTGATATGATTTTAGGGGTGTGAAGCAGAGGCTGCAGCAGCACCATCACCAAAGCACTGCCTCGCTCCCAGCACCAGATCCACCCCCGGCTGCATCTCCCTGGCAGCATTCAAGGGCCCAGACTCCCCCAAACACCTTTGAGCCAGAGACAGGAGCTTAACAACCACACTTATTCTCCCATGATCAGGGTCTGGCTCCTGTGAAGCACCAGACTTCCCAGTGACATTCCTGTGACACCATTCCTGGGAGCCCAGGCAGGTGGGCCAGCACAAGAGCGGTGCTTACTCAGTCCAGAGCTGTTCCCAGGCAACTTTTCGACTTAGCAATGCACATGAACATATTTTACATGTAAACTGGGCAATTAAGAAGGCAAATGTTTTAAAATACGAGGATTTATTGGCATAAAATTCGCCATCTATCAGCGGTGCATAAATAGTTTTACATAAAAAGCCATCTGGAAACAGGTTGTTTGTCATATTTGTTCAGTTACAACTTGCTGGTTTCTAGGCTGTGCCTCCCTCATTAGCTGTCAAGACAGTTTGACGTGGCTGATGAGAGGTGGATGTATATAAAATCCTGGATGTACTTGGAATTCTGCACGGTGCATGAATATTAACTTGGGTTTCTGGGTAGCTGCACTGTTTCACACAGCCCGGACAAGCTCTGCACTGGAATTCCTCTGTGAGGAAAAAGCAGGCTGGGAAATTGCTCTTTACACCAGGTCTGGCTGGAAATACTTGTGGTCAGGTCTAGGAATGTTTGACCCTCCTGGCATCAGTGGAAGGGTCTGAGGGTGGGAATGATGCTGGCAATCATTGATTCTGGGAAAGGGAGAGCACACGGATCCTCACTGCCACAGGAACACACAACCCAAACACGGGATGGAGCATTTTCCTGTGTCGAGGACACACCCAGCCTCACATGGCTGCTGTTTCCAGCCAGCCCGGGATAAAGCAGCACAGGTTGTATCCTCGGAAGGGGTGCTGGAGGTGTCCCCCCGGGCTCTGGGCTGTCCCCAGGGGCTGCCAAGGCCTCCTGTGCCCGCTGCAGCCACAGACAGCACCCGGAGTCACAGCATGGAGCCAACAGCCACCGGCTTTTCCTGACATTTGCCGTCTCCCTTGGTTTGGGTAATGAGATCCCTGTTTTTAAATGTCAGCTCTCACGAGGTGATGCTATTGTATTTAGCTCCGTGCCCTTCTCCTGATTCCAAAACACTTGGCAGAGTTACTATAAATAACCCAATAACAAGAGCCAAACGAGTGCTTACAGAGCTGGGAGTCAGTGCTGGGATAGCAGGGAGAGCTTCAGGAGCGCTGCCTGCTGCAGGGGGGACAACGGGCCCTTCCCACAGCAGGGCTGGGGGGACAGGGCTGCCGAGGGGGACAGGGGACAGGGACATCTGCTCTGTGGGAGGCAGGAGGGTGGCTCAGCCACAAGCTGGCATGGCCAGGTGCTCGTGTCCTTGGCCAAGACCTCCAGTATCTCCCAGCCCAGATGCCCCAGTACAATGAGGCAATTCCCTCTGCCACCCCTCCCTTTGACTCAGCTCCTTGTTCCTTGCTCCAGCCTGGAACCAGGGGGATTTCATCCCGGGGAGTTGCCTGGGCTCTGTCTCTACTCCCTGGGACAGCAACCCAGCTCGTTCCTCTTGTCCTACCACAGGTGTCACTTTCTAAACTGAGGGGAGAAAAATCCTGCACAGCAGAGGCTGCCTCTAACCCTTCAAAACTCACACCCCTCGAGTTATTTGGACCTCAGGGTGCTGTCAGCTGCCAGCATTTGCCTGGGCCACCATGTCCTTGTGCCGCCTGGATGTCACAGTGAGCACCGTGCAGATGTGGTGAGGTTGTGAACCAGCTGCAGGTCACTCCCAGGAGCCTCCTGGGCCACCAGACCACAGCTGGGGAACCAGGGACCTGCACAGACATGGACAATGCTTTGTGAGGCTGGAGAAGTCCCACAGAAGATGCTCCATCCCCTGCTGGGGCTGTGCGTTGCCCTGGCAGTGAGGCTCTGTGCCCTTTGTAGAGCCCAGAAGCACTGACATGGATTTTTGGTGCTGGCAGGAAGGTGTCAGCAATGGGATGTTGCCCTTCACTGGCAGAGGGGATGCATTTTACCCTGGGGAGGTGCATTTGCTACTTTCTCTTGGCTTCTTTAATACGCTGGGACCTGCAGCTGCACTGACACTCAGCCCTCCTGTGTCAAGCTGGAGCTGGGTGATGCTCCTACCTCTGCAAAGGGGTTTGAGGTACAAACCACAGAATAAGAGAGGTTCCATGGGTCCCTATTCCCTGAGCAGATCCTCAGGAAGAGCTTCAGGATGTTACCGGGCTGTTTTGATTGTCCCCTTTGCAGAGGCAGCATAACTTTGATCACTTCAGCAGCATGAACTGACCTGAGAATGGCTCAACAACAGGGCAGGATGCACTGGGATCTCTCCCTGATGGGCTCTGCTGTTGTTTCTTTGAGGGGAACTAAAGATGAATGTTCAAACATGGGCTCAGAGGCATTTCAGAGGAGAGATGTTACTTACCTGCACCATGCTATCGAAGAACAGTTTATTTTTTATCACCAGGGCCAATCCCACCAGAGAACCGCCCACACTCTGACATGTCTGAGCCCTTTAGGATGAGGAAGGATGAGTGACACCACCTTTCCCAGGCTCCCAGGCAGGATGAAACCCCAGGAAGAAGCTGGGGGAAGCAGAGAGCCTTCAGCAGCCACCTCCAGATCCTGGCTCACCAATTAACAATAACCCATACTAATTAGCAATTACCCCCTGGCTCAGCTCATCCAAGCTCTCCAGCAGCGAGTCCCAGAGCAGATTCCAGGTAAAGGGAATGGCTTTATCTATGAAGCTGCTCCTGGGGTTGTTAACCATGGAGCAGCTCTATCTGGGCACTTTATGGCTGTCACTGCATCCCACTGCACAGCGAGGGCTGGGCTGGAATGCAAACCTCTCCTTCCATGAGATTCTCCATCAGCTGCAGAATCAGACACAACTGCACTGCACAAACCAGCTCTCGGGGTGCTGTCAGGCAGGAGGCCAGTGGGATACAGCCAGCCCACAAATACGAACTACTGCTTCTCACAGGCAGCTGAGGAGTGGCTTTTGCTTGGCCAGATTCCCAAACCCCTGAAGATTTTAGGAATTTTGCTCTGTTTTTCACTGGTACAGCCTCAGGTTGGTGACCTGTAAAACAAGGGGTGCAGCTCCCAGGTTAGAGAGAAGGCTGGAAAAAAGGCTGAAGGGCTTCCTCGGATCCTGGAGTGGAAACTCCTCCTGTTTCAGAGCAGTAACGATTTCTAACAATTAAGAAGCAATTAAGGCGTCCCCCACCAAGAGCACCTGAACTGTGGGTGCTGCAGCAGGAGTGACACTGCTGTTCCAGTCTGAGGCTGTAAAACATGCTGGGCTGAGCACATAAACGTGGCAGTGGAGTATTTGTGCTGCAGGTTTCCTGAAATACCTTCACAGGGTCAAAAAACCTTGAGAATCCTTAACTCCACTTCCATACAGAGAGGCAGAGGAGCAGTGGGAATTGGCTGTGGATTTTTAGTGTCCACATCAGCTCTCCAGCAGCAGATAAGGGAATAAATGAATTGTGAACTGGTTCAGTGGCTAGATATCAACAATTAAGTAGCTTGAGATCTGCAGAAAAAGAGGAGCATCTAATAGGAGCATTGATTACTGACAGTGTGAGCCTCTAAATACTTTGTGCTGCTGCTTGCAGCGGTGCAAACCTCTCCAGTTCCTGACATCTCATCTCCCTGGGCTACTCTTTTTTTGTTGTTTATATTCAGCAACAGAGAAAAAAGCCCACGGCATCAGTGGAGACAGCAAAGGTCTTGGCAGGTCACCTCTGCACAGCCACGTACATGCCTTAGACCCCGGTCAGGCAGCAAACCCTCGTCTCCCCCAGGCTGCTGAGATGTGGAGAAGCTTCCTGAGTCTCTAATGTGACATGAAACCACCAAATCTCCCTTCTCTCCCCGAGCTAATAAGGGGCAAGGGGGCAAAAGCACAGGTATTAATGCAGCAGGCTGACAAACACGCTGCTGACAGCAGCGGAATGGGAAAAACCGCAGAGGGAGCGGAATAAGAACCCAGGCAGGAGTTCATAAAGGCTGAGAGCATTCACACGGCTCTGCAGAATGGATGTGCCACTGGCTCCTTCCTGCCCGGGCCTGGGCAGGAGGGGACACGCTGGTTTTGGGGCTGTCTCAGCCTCTCTGCAGCCCTCTGGGCAGTGCCAGCTGGTGACAGGCAAAGCCCAGCATGGAATGGGGATAATGGGATAGGGATGTTGGAATTAGCTGATCTTTAAAGTCCCTTCCAGCCAAAACCATTCTGTGGTTCTGTGATCCCAGCCAGGTCAGCAGCACCACGAGTCTTTGCCCAGAAGTCAGTGCAAACAACAGTCACTGCAGAGGTCCAGAAACCTCAATTTTTTCTGTGTTTTTAGGCACCATTACTGCTGCTTTCCATGGTGGCAGAGGCTCTGGAAGCCCCCTGAGGTGGTGTTTTTGCAGCATGCCCCAAGCTGTAAGCACAGCTCATCTCAAAAAAGAGCAGATTCTAATACAAGGTTTTGGGGCAGAGGTTTTGAGAGCTTCAGCTGAGTAAATACCCCAACACTGAGGCCTTTAACCAGAGTGGTGCTCAGAGCAGCTCCCAATCAGCCTTTTCCCTTGGTTACTCCAGCAGGCTCCAGGACACAGCGGGAGTGACAGAGCAGCTTCATGGACAGACTAGTGAGAGCAGCACTTTAACCTCTCAGGGCAAATTCATAATTCAGTACCAGGATTAATAGCATGTATCACATTTAAAGCCCTTAATATATGTGGCCAGGCAGATTAGCAGATGAATATGAAATCAGTGCCCTAGCAGCAGGCACGAATTATTCAGGGACTGACTGTCCTGCCCTGCAACAAGCAGCAGAGCCAGGGAGGGGCCTTCGGGTGGGCCAGGACTATGGAGCACCCATAAATCTGTACCCAGCCCATGCCCAGCACAAAGAAACCCAGTCCTACAGGGCTGAGCAGGGGCGAGGAATATCAGTGATTAGAATCTAGAGAGCTCTGTGTTTTCCAGAGCCCTGTGAATTCCAGGGTCCAACCAGCACATCCCAGAGAACCAATTCCCACATTTCAGCCAAAGGACACACAGCAGCAGGGAGAGGCTGTGCCTTTCTCTGGGATCATCTGAATTCAGCAGTGTCCAGAGGATGAGTTTGGTGATGGAAGTGTCCAAGGCCAGGCTGGACGGGGCTTGGAGCACCCTGAGATAGTGGAAGGTGTCCCTGCCCATGGCAAGGGGTGGGATGGGCTTTAGGATCCCTTCCAACCCAAACCATTCTATGATTCTGTGTTTTCTGAACTTACAGAGTTGGGGGTGAAGATCCCTGCTGGGGGGGAAGGCAGGAAACTCCGGGCTCCTGCTGCACAGCCACAGCTCTGATCCCAGGCAGTTCATTCAGTAACGCTGGGCTTAAATGAGCCTCCCAAAGAACCAGCTCAGCTGGTGACAGCCCAAGGATTTCCAGCATGGATGCACACCCTAAAATCACAGAATCATGGAATGGTTTGGGCGGGAAAGGACCATCTCCTTTCACCCCCTGCCATGGGCAGGGACACCTTCCACTATCCCAGGGTGCTCCAAATCCCGTCCAAGCCAGCCTTGGACACTTCCAGGGATGCGGCAGCCACAGCTCACAGGGAAGAATTTCTCCTCAATACCCCATCGAACCCTGCCCTCTGCAGTTTGAAGCCATTCCCCCTGGTCCTGGCACTCCAGGCCCTTGTAAACAGCTCCTCTCCAGATTTCTTCTAGGTCCCCTTCAGGTACTGAAAGGCCACAACAAGGTGACCCCAGAGCCTTCTCTTCTCCAGGCTGGACAATCTCAGTTCTCTCAGCTTTTAAAAGCACACACCTCCTTCCTCCACCACCTCACCTGTCTGTTTTTCCTCTTGAGCATCCAACAGCTTGAGCTGTGCCAACAGCAGTGACCCTACAGCCTCTCTGCTGAGCTTTGGGATCTCAGGATTGGCACAGGCTTGGCCCAAGTGCTTGTTCATGCCCTGGGGCATGGCAGGAGGGAGATTTCCCCCCTTGAACAGCTTGCAGAGTCAGAAGCATTTTGCACTTTGAGTTTGATGTCAGAGCATGTCTCATACTCTTGGCTTTTTCAACATCATATGTAATTCCTGGAAGAAAAAAAATGTCCTTGAGACCCAAGTGCCAAGAGATTGCGAAAAGATCACAGAATCCTCGAATTCTAGAGTCATTAAGGTTGGAAAAGACTTCTGAGTCTAACCATTCACTCAGCACTGCCAAGGCCACCACTAACCGTGTCCCCAGGTGCCACATCCACACATTTTTGAAGGCCTTTAAGAACAATGACTCCACCACTGCCCTGACCACCCTTCCTCTGAAGGAATTTCCCATTGCATCCAACCTAAACCTCTACTGGCACAGCTTGGGGCCGTTTCCTCTTGTCCTGTCCCTTGTTCCCTGGGAGCAGAGCCTGACCCCCACCCGGCTGCAGCCAGGGAGGTGTCAGAGAGCTGTAGAAAGATGCAAAGCCCTTCTGCTCCCGTGTGTCAGGCCACGCTCCCAAGGGGAACACACCTCTGCCTGCCTGCTGCGCAGGGCACACACTTTCCATGAGGGCAGAGGGACCCACCTTGGACCAGCCAGCCCCAGCAGCACCTTGCAGGCACAGGGAGCAGCTCAGCTCATCCAGCTCCCAAGCATTTTGGCTGCATGGGGGGGGGATGCCAGGACTGCCCCCGCAGCCCCTGGGTGTGCCGAGCTGTGGGATCAGCTGCACTCCCCTCACATCTGGGACTCTGCTCCACACACCTCAGGGCCCCTCAGCAGAGAGCCGGGGTGGCAGGGACAGGGCCCAGCCCTCCACACCTTGTTCCCAGCGATGTCTATTGATTTTTGCCTTTTTTTCTTTTATATATTCTCTGTGCTCTTTACACGTGTTTGGAGCTCTGTAGCCCATATTGCATTCCTAGCTAGTTTTCCCAGTACTTTTCCCTACCCTGCTAGGCAGAAAGACAAAACACATTCCAAAGCCCCTGTCCTATCTTGGTTCTCCCTGGGAACCAAGGCCTAAAACCAGCTCTTCAGACACATTCTCATCAACAAAGATCAGTTCTGTCTGAGGGGGGAGGATTTAGAAAAGGCTTGGACTAGGGGGGAATTGCATCACCACTTGTGCTCCTAATTGGTGCTTTTGTGTCAATTATGCTAATTTACCAAACTTATAAAAATGTGTGCACCCCTATGGGGTGTGGGCTTTTGTGGAGATTTTTGCATAACTGGAGGCCTCCAATAAAGACCAGCTTTTATATTACCTCCCACACTAATATTATCTCAAAAGTGTGCGCTGTTTCATTTCTAGGTTCTCAAGGCAGCACCAGGACGAGGCCAGCAAGCAGCAGCTGGAAAGCTGGGGTTGCCCAGCTGCAGCGTCCATCCCTGTGGGTGTGAGTGATCCCTCAGCAGAGCGAGGCTTGTAAACCTTGCTCCTCGCCCCAGCAAACCTTGGTTTGTGTTCCAGTCGCTGCAGGGGATAAAGGAGGTTTGGTTCAGGTGTGACACACACAGCAGGCACTGTGCAGCAGGCACGGGCTGCTGGGGCTGCCTAATGATGCTCAGGGAGAGCTGGGAGAGGCTCAGACCAACCAGGGCAGCAGAAAGGGATCTGCCTCCTCAAAACGATGCCTTAGGTTTTAACTTTTATATTTTTCAAATCCTGCACTGCCCAGTGTGTAACTCTGAAGTTTCTTGTATCCTGTTAATTTCTGCTCTCTCCTGCCAGGCAGACACAACAAAGCCTTGCTGGGCAGACACAACAAAGCCTCTCCGGGCCTGCTCTCCAAGGACACCCAGACCGTCCTAGGCCCAAAAAGTATAAACCAAAAGGGCCTCAAAGGGGGGCAAGCTGAGGGGAATGACATCATTAAACTGAAGCTTTAATTGGAGAATTAACCCTGATATGCAAATGAACCAAACCTATAAAAGTGTGAAGAACTCGTGGCCTGTCTCCATCTCGGGGTCCATCTGGGCAGTGGCCTCTGGCTCCCCAGGGGTACCTTTGAAGGCCTTTTAAATAAATACCGACCTTTATTCCCTTTCTCCTGTCTGGCCTCTGTTTCTAGGAGGCCTCTTCAGGCAGCAAACCCCCTGCCTCACCCTTGGCACTGGGCAAAGGAGGAGCTGCCAGAGGTGTGATGGGCACCCACGGCCTCCCTGCTCCTCATCACTGCCAGGGCTCGTTCATACCTGTGAACAAGGAGAGTTTAATTAGGCACCACAAGGAAATGTCCTTCTGCAGCACTGGACTGCACAGCTGAGGCTGGTGTGAGATACTTTTGCAAAGATGTCCTGTGGGGTGTAAGCAAAGACTCCAAATTTCAGCCATCTGATCACTCCCGAAACTCATAAATCTAAGCAGCAGCAGCTCAGAGAGAAAGGTGAGAAATAAAAAAGAGCCACTGAGAGAAAATATCTGTATCTGTGTGACCCTGAGGAGGGTGTAATTGGCACTGATGGGACATGAGGGATTGTCACTGGCTTTTACGGGGCCACTTTGTTGGTGATCCCAATTCCCGAGATCCATCCCGAGAGCAAACTGGGTTAAATATCCCACAGATTAATTCCTAACTTGGAGTAAGGGCTGTGTGAATCTGCACCTCTGCTGCACACAAGCCCTTGTGCAGGCTGAGGGCCACACCAGGCTGTGCCTTCGGGACGCGCTGTGTTTGCAGCTGGGAGAGGGAGAGAGCAAAGCCTGGTCCTGGTGGAGCCAGGCTAGTGTTATAAGAATATGATGATTTCGGATGCTAAATTAAATAAAAACGGTTTATTTAACAATTAAAAAAACTGGAACCAAAAAGCCCCGAAAAATTAGATAAAAATTGAAGTCCGAGACCCTTCGATCAGAGATTCTTTTTCAGCCGGTTAGGCTATTAAAAACCCGAGCATAGCTTTCTTCTCGGCGCAGAGCTGCCCAAAGAAAGGCAGAAAAAGTTATTAAATGGCCTGGTGTCCAGCAGCCCAGGCTCCCTCGTGGCTTGTCCAGACGAAAGAGAGAGAGAATTGGAAATCCGGCTTGGGATAAAGGAGGAGTCTCCGCCCCCCTTCACTCCCAGTTCCGCTTCCATGCCTCACAGCGGTTGGTCGTCTCTTCTCTCAGCTCTGGTGATAGGCTTCTACCTTTTAGCCAATGGCTCGTGGGTTTCTAGGGTTGCTGGCAGCCTCATGGTCTGCCGCGGGGGTTTGATTTTATCTAAGACCATGCTCTCATACACTCTGGCTACAAAAACTAGGATTTTGTGCTTACAAGGTATGAGAATTTAGAATATAAGACAGATAACACTAAACTACAGCTCTTAAAACTATTTAAACACTCTTAAAACATTTTCATAACTATCTAAAATAAAGGAGTTTGTTAATTCTATATTTTAGTTAGAATAATATTTCATTAAAATATTCTTTAATTAGTAATTAGTTAACAACTTTGATACTTGATGAAAGGTGATGCAAAAGTCTTAAAAGGGTTCATGCATAACACTGGGAAAGGCTGTGTGAAACAACCCAGCAGCTTCTGATGCACAGCTGTCCCCAGGCTGAAACGCAAACAGCAGGGTCCAGCAGGTCCCCTGTCACTGCAGAGCTGAAAGGCACCGAAATAATGTGCAATGAGAAAGAATTTATTTTATGGTTTTGTATTTTTTTGACACGTGGCTACTTGCTTCCACTCTGGAGGAAAGGAGGTGAAACTGAGAAGGAGCTGGGCAGGTTCTGGTGGTCCCAGGGGCACTAGACATGGATGCTCTCCCCCAAAGGCTCAGAGGAAAGAAGCTGCTGGTAAAAATCCGGGATTTCATCCTTCTTTCCTGATGCCTGTCTGCAGCTTGAATGAAAGCCAGCACTGCCCGTGCTCACCTGCACATCTCCCTTGTCAAGGGCTTCACCACAGGCTTTCATTCCTGCCGTGACTTCCAGTGGGTCTCACAAACATATTTGGCCCCTCTGGATCTTCACAAAATGTTGCCTTTGAGTGGTGGCAGGAATTCAGCCTTTGGGCTGCACAGCCTTCACTGCAGAACTGGACACGGGCCAGCCACAGAACGAATTCTTTTGAATTTTGTTTGTTAGAATTATTTTTATTTTCTTTTATTAGATTCTGTGTGATTTTGCCCACATCAGGTGGATATGTGAGGGAGAGCTGGCTCCCTGCTAGCTGAGCCCGTGCAGACATGAGATGAGGTAAATCAGAATGTAACCTTGGTGCATCACAGCCCTACCCTGGGGAAGTTTAATGTCCCAAAGGGACATCGGGGTCACCTCATCCACACCCCAGACATCCCTGTGCTCCTGTTTCAACTGGGCTGCACCCACAATTAACACATCCAGCTATTATTGTTCATTGCATGCGGTGGAGAAGCCTTCATTCATCATTTTAACGAGGATGTTCTTCGTTAAAAGAGCCCATATAGTTTATTTATGGCCTGAATGAGTTTATCCTGTGCTTTTAGCTTTAGATCCTACTGGACCTCTGGTGTTAAATCTCTCTGCCTTATTTTGGAACCACTCGTCCTTAACCTCCTCTTGGCTCAGTTTATCTGACTGAACTTTGGGAATTATTCACCTGCCTGACTTTATCCCATTATTGAATCTCTCCTCTGGTGCATTCCTAAATGTCTCCTCCAATTTAGGGGAATCCTCCTTCGGCTGTGGCTGTTATTGAACACCTGTGGCTGGGGCACTGCTGTGGACCTTCACTCCAAGGGCTGATTCCCCTCACGCCTTCCCTGACTCGCCGCTTCCCAGCTCAGCGGTGCCTCCCCTGCAGCCTCTCTGCAGTGGGAGTGGCTCCACATCCGCCCCCATTTCAGTGCACACAGTTTCCCACATACTCCAGCTGGCTTCCCAACAGCAGTGAGACCTCTCCATCAACTTTTTGCTCCCTGAAGCTTTCACAGGATCACAGAATATCCTGGGCTGGGAGGGACCCACAGGATCATCCAGTCCAGCCCCTGGCCCTGCCCAGACACCCCAACAACCCCACCCTGGGCATCCCTGGCAGCGCTGTCCAAACGCTCCTGGAGCTCTGGCAGCCTCGGGGCCGTGCCCATTCCCTGGGGAGCCTGGGCAGTGCCCAGCACCCTCTGGGGGAAGAACCTTTCTCTGATACCCAGCCTGACCCTGCCCTGGCACAGCTCCAGCATTCCCTGGGTGCTGTCCCTGTCACATAGCAGAGATCAGTGCCTGTTTTGTATTTTCTCCAGGGTCATCAGTACAAATATTGAACAGCACAGAGCCCACGTGCCCATCCTCGTTCCAGCATCCTTCTGACCATGGGCAGGGATTCGCAGCTCACATTCATCATTGGGAAGGTTTAAAAGGGCCTGGAGTGACAGGACAAGGGAAAATGTCTTTAAATTGAAAGAGAGGAGGTTTAGATTGGATATTGGGAAGGAAATCTCCCCTGTGAGAGTGGGCAGGCCCTGGCACAGGGTGCCCAGAGCAGCTGTGGCTGCCCCTGGATCCCTGGCAGTGTCCAAGGCCAGGTTGGATGGGGCTTGGAGCAGCCTGGGATAGTGGAAGGTGTCCCTGCCCATGGCAGGGGGTGGAATAGGATGCTCTTTAATATCCCTTCCAACCCAAACCAGTTGGTGATTCCATGATCCTAAGTTTTCCATCTATTTAACATGCACCATTGAACCCATTACATTGTAATTCCTTAATTAAAAGTAATCTTATTATATTAAGGAAAACATTATCCTCACACTCATCACAGTGCTTACAAGCAACCCACAGCCCCTTTGCAAAGCCCAGGCATGCAATTCCTAAACCCATTTATTTTATAATTAACCATTTAATTTATAATTAATAGAGAAGCACTGAAACAACCAGAGGAAAACTTTTGGCAACAGCTGCAATGCACCTTTCCATCCCAAAGCCCTTGGAGAGTAACTCTCAAAGCTTCTTGTGGACTGAGGAATCCTTCCCGTTGGTTCACCCGATTTGACATCATTTCTAGAGACCAACAATGAGGTTTTTATTCTGTAAGTAGCCCAGGAGGGGACTTGCCCCAGCAGGGCAGCTCTACCTTGGCAGGCCTGGAGCTCCTCATCTCCTTTCTTTCCTTCCCAGGAAATGCTGAAAACGTTTTCTTCTCAAACCCCTTCCTGGAGTACCCTGCTCTGCCTGCCTCACCCTGAAGGAATAAAGAACATCTCATTTGGGGCAGCCTGGAGTCAGGAACACGAGCTACTCCCCCTCCTGCACTGGGAGAGCTGGCAGGTAAAGATCCACTGCAGAGATTTCGGGAGGGGGAGGGATTTTCTCGGGGAGAGGATCAGCAAAATGAAGATGAGTCTTTAAAAAACACCTTGCTACTTTCCAGCTTCGTGTGCACAGAAGCAGGGAGCTGTAGGCACTGGGTTTGAAGTCTGACTGACAGCAGGTTAGAGATGCTGGAATAATAGGGAGGCATTGTCAGTGTTCAACAAGGTCTGGAAATCACAGGAAGTTGGAGGAGAAGGAGTGAAAGCACATAAAAAATAAAAGGATACAGAGGAGCAGCTGAGTGATATTTCACTCCCTTGTGACTGCAGTGAGAGGGTGGATTTCTGCAGACTGTATTAAGAACATATTGAGACTTTTGAACTCAAGAGTGATTCTTTAAATTTTAAATTTTTTTTTTTTTTTTTTTTTTATTTTTTTTTATTCAAGAGAAAATCTCTACTGGCCTTGTCTTGATGCTCCAGCTCCTGATGCATTGACTGAAAATCTCTGGGGCAGAGGGAATATCTGAGAGCCACACCTGCTGCCAGAATGCTCCAACTTATTAGCAGGATCTCAGCAGCATCCCTTTGCCTCTGCACCAGTGTCAGAGGGAGACAACAACTCCATTGCTTTCAATTATCCTTTGCAGGGGGGTGCTCAATGCCCCGATTTGTCTCTCCCTTGCAACGTTCAAAGCAGGCTCACACAGTGTGGCTTTAGCATAAATGTATTTCAATAAAGGTAATGAAGAAGGAATCTTTATTTCCTCCAGTGCTTGCTTGAATTTCCTTCTTGGGCAATATCCCAGTGGGAGCCAAGGCCATGGATCAGCCCTGGGGGCTCGGCTGGAGATGAGTTTTCATACCCCACGCTGGCACCACGCCACACTAGAAGCATTTGGGTCATGCTGAAACAGGAGTGAAAACATCGCTGTCCAAACTGTGGGCTGAATTTATGGAAATGAAACCCATCCTCGTGGGCGAGGAGGTGCCTGAGGAGAAAACCACTGGAGACTGGGAGAGGATGTGCTGAGGAACAGCCTGCCCTGGGTGTGTCCTTGTTCCCATAGTGACCATGAGCTCTGAGGCTGCGCCCAGGCAGGATGGAGCTTCATTCCACGGCCATCCAGAGGCGCCCTTGTGTCTCATCTTCATGTACAGAGAGATGCAAGACCTGCCCCGGCCAGGGTATGTGGCTGGGGGGGAGGAAATCCAACCCAAGGAGTCAGAGAGTGGAACCACTGCCCTGTGCTTGCAAAGGGTGTTCTGGATCTGGCCCTGGCTGAAATGTCCCTGCTCCATCCTCAGTGTGCTTTCGGTTCCTGCCTTTGCCTCCAGGGGATCCCATTTCCTGTGATGCATTTATTGCAGTCTCCTGTGCCCACCAGGTTCAGAACCAAAATCAGCCAATAAATAATTGCCTGCTGGAAGGCACAAACCAGCACCATTGAAGAGAAACATCTAGGTTGGATGAGGTTTTGAGCTACCTGGGCTAGTGGAAGGTGTCCCTGCCCATGGCAGGGGATTGGAACAAGATGAGCTCTAAATTCCCTTCCAACCCAAAGCGTTCTGGGACTCTGTGAGCTGCAGTCCTGCTAAGTGGGATCCCTCCCTGTGCAATTCCCACAGCAGCACTGGGATCGTGGTTTCCTGCGGTCAGACAGGGCAGGCAGGGCTGCCCTCCTCCGTGTGCTGGGCAGAGGGTCTGAGAAAGTGTGGAGAGAGGCCAGCAAAACTCCTATTTACCCACTCCCACAGGATCTTTGCAGCAGACAGACCTGGCTGGAGCCGCAGCCTGATGTTATCTGAGGGGAGAGGGCCAGGAGCCAACCTGCCTTG
The DNA here is from genome assembly GCA_013398055.1 of Ifrita kowaldi. NCBI lineage: Eukaryota > Metazoa > Chordata > Aves > Passeriformes > Cinclosomatidae > Ifrita > Ifrita kowaldi. The sequence goes on from VZRS01009488.1 coordinate 174,053, forward strand.
AGACCTGCAGCTGTGCCAGCACCTGGAGGGGGGTTTGTGCTCTCCCCTCCTCCCCTGCTTGCTGTGAAGTGACACCACTGTCCCTGTGCTGCTGCTGCTGCTGCTCCTGCAGCTCCCAGCCCGCAGCACTTGTCTGGCCTTGGCTGCCAAAGCGCTGGGGGCTGTGCAGGGCACACAGGCAAACAGCTTCTGACAGTGAGGAGCCAGGCAGAGCGCTCCCAAAGCATCCCAGCTGGCCCCTCTGTCAGCTCATCAGGTAGGGAAGAGCCAGTGGTGGATGAGAGCGTCCCTCACGCACCCGTGGCTGTGGTGGGACAGTGCTCTGCTCTGCGTGTCCTGGGCTGCAGAGCGAATCCGGCCCAGCCTAATTCCAGTCCGTGCCTAGGCTGCCTTTCTCTCGCCTCCCGCTGTGCACCAGGCCTGCTGTGTTCTCCAGGAGCAGCACCACCTGGGGATGCAGCAAGCAGGACCTTCCCCAGGTATTTCCATTGCAGTATCCTTGAAAATGTAAAATAAATTATGTTTACTGAAGCTGCATGATTAGAGGAATGGGGACACACCTGCCTTCCTGTAACCATCCTTGGCATCATCCCTGGCATCATCCTTGGCATGATCCATGGCATCCTGACCCCCTCCCCACCAGGGCACAGACCCAGGGACAGACTCATTACCCAGAGTCTCCTGGGATCCCCCTGTACCCCAAACCTGCTCCAGCTTCCCCTGATCCCAGAGCAGCTACAGAAGGGCTTTGGCTGATGCCTTTTGGAGCTACCTAGAAGCAGAGGCCAGACAAAATCAAGAGAATAAAAGAGGTTCTATTTATTGAAGGGCCTTCAGGTACATTCAGGGCAGACGAAGCCTCCCCAGGGGCTACACCCAAAATGGACCATGGGGTCCCAGGCTTTCATACTTTTATAAGTTTGGTCCGTTTGCATATCGGGGGTTAATCCTCCAATTACAGCTTCAGGTAATGAAGTCATTCACCCCAAGTTTGCTCCCCCAACTCACTGCTGTTCACATTTCTCAGGGCCTGAGGCAGTCAGGTGTCCCTGATTCCTAGGCCTGGAGAGGAATTATTTTGTCTGACCCAGATGGGAGAACAGCAGCTAACACTGTACGTGGAGTTTAGAGTTACACACTGAAGAATTGCAGGATCACAAATATATGAGAAATATAAAAGCTAAAATCCTAAGGCATCAGGGCACAGAGCTTGTGGCAGACCCCCGAGCTTGCCCTGGCCCCCAAGGCTCCCCATCATCCAGGACTCAGCACCTTCACGTGCAGGGGCCCATGAGGAGGTGACAGTGACACATTCGCTGTCCCTTCCAGCTGTCCTCTCTCCCAGCCCCATTGTTCATCGCTGCAGACCCCTCTCCAAGGCATGTTGGCTCTCTGGCAATCACTCTGAGTGACAGAGGCTTCAGAACTACAAAACATCTCCTTCGTTTCCTCAGCGAAAGCCTAACTTATGGAACAAAAATAGTTTTGAGGCATGAGAAACATCAGATAGCGAGTTCCCAGCTGCTCCCTCCTCTCTGCCCTGCTCAGCGCTGCCCGCAGAGCAATCCTTGCTGGCATCCAGGTGCAGGATCACAGGGCCAGGTTTGCCTTTCCACATGACCCCAGGCACTTCTCGTTATCCCGGCATGAGGCAGGATCCCCCGGAGCAGGGGCTCACACGTGCCAGGACTCACTAACCTTCTGCAGTCTGCCTTCAAAGAACCTGCCAAAGAGGCTGCAAGCAGCTACTTCGGAATGGGTTTTCCCAGTTTTTACTTCTCTTTGAAGGGAATGCTGGCACTGAGTGGTCTGGCACAGTTTTTCAGGTGGGAAAAGAAGCAGGGCAGGCTTGCCAAGGAAGGCAGGGGTCGTGGGAGATGCAAAGCTCTCCCTGGAGCACTTCTGTCCATGGGTGGGAATGGAGCTGGAGAAGGGGCTGGAGCACCTGGAGTGTCTGAGTGAGCTGGGAAAGGGGCTCAGCCTGGAGAAAAGGAGGGCCAGGGGGAACCTTGTGGCTCTGCACAACTCCCTGACGGGAGGGGGCAGCCGGGGAGGGTCGGACTCTGCTCCCAGGGAACAGGGACAGGAGGAGAAGGAACGGCCTCAAATTGAACCAGGGAAGATTCAGGTTGGATATCAGGGGAAATTTCATCACTGAAAGAGTAGTTAAGCATTGGAACAGCTGCTCAGGGAGGTGGTGGAGTCCTCATCCCTGGAGGAATCCAAAAGACGTGTGGATGTGGCACTTTGCAGTCTGGTTTAGTGGGAATGCTGGTGTTTGGTTGAAAGCTGGACTTGATGATCTTGGAGGCCTTTCCCAGCCTTAGCTATTGTGTGATCCTTAGCCCAGCTGCACCATCCAAGGAGGAACCAGTCCTGGCTGCAGTGGCGGCTCCTGTGCCAGGATGTCCCTGGCTGTTGGTCAGGGAGCACTGGGTGCCCCAGACAATGAGACGGGGTGGGAAATGGTGACAGTTAAAAGCACAGCCCCAGCCATCCTACCTCTGCTTCCTCTCCTTGCTTTCTTCAGCTTTGAGGTGCCTCAGGTCATTGTTTTCAAGCTTTTCTTTCCAGTCTGGAGTCTCATTTACAAGGCAGTAGCTGGAGTTCAAAGCGATGCCTGTGAGCGAGGGGTGCTGGAGCATTATGGAAAAAAATAATGATCAGGAATCAGAGGAGCAGTGAGGAAGTTGGCAACTTGCTACAAACCTATGCTAAATTCAGGCCACCGAGCCTGAGGTGTAAACAGCCCTATCTGATTGCTGCATCTTCATTTTCTGGTTTTGATCTTACCTTGTTTATTTCAAGCAAGATAACAGGGAATGTGCCTCGCTGAAATGAGGAAGGTCCATACTCAGAGCAAACTGCTGTCACAGCCTCTTGTGAGACCAGGAAACTGTGCAACAGGAAAGGGCTGCTCCTCTCTCTCAGCACTGGCCCAATTTTCAGCTTGAACCACATAAAAATGCATAAAAATGCAAGAAATAACCTGCGCCCATTAGTAGTCCTATTGCAAAGCTCCTCAGACTCACAGGCTGGATTGTCTGCTTATACAAACCCCATTTCAGTCAAATGTTTCCGTTAAATGTCAGGATTTGTGGTATCTCTCCCATTTTCTCAGGAGCTTTGTTCATCCAAGGCCAGGTTGGATGGAGTTGGAGCAATCTGCTCTGGTGGAAGGTGTCCCTGCCCATGGCAGGGGGTGGAATGAGATGAGCTTTAAGGTCCCTTCCAACCCAAAGCATGCTGTGACCCTGTGATTATATCAGCACAAGTGAAAACAGATCAATCTGAGCAAATGCTGAAGAGCAACTCCGCAGGTTTGACTCCTCGTGATCAGCTCCGGCGCTGTTTGCAAGAGCTCAGCCATCAGCTGTCTGTCCAAGCTTCCCAAATGCCACCATCACAAGTGGGCTGGCACCTGAGGAGTCCTGCAGAGCACGGCTATTTTCAGCTGCCACACATTGTTCTCTGGATTCGGAAGTGTCCCTCACCGAGCAGGGAGCCAGGAGGATTTGAGGTGACGCTGGGCCCCAGCCAGGCTGCACAGGGCAGAGGCACCTCCTGGGAAGCTCTCTGCCACCCTGTGGGATGGGCAGGGGTCATCCTGGCTCCTTGACAATGCCCAATAATGTGGTTAAAGGAGAACAGGAGGTGCTCATGGATACTTTGATCAACTTAATTAAGTCTAGAAGGATTTGCTGGAAGAAGTTATCTATGGGTAAACTTTGAACCAGAGCCATGAATGCATTATTGCTTTATTCCCAGCCAATTTACTTCTAGCTTGGGCTTTCTAAATTCACCCTGACTAAGGATTTTAAGCAAAGGAGACAGTCCTAGGTTTCCTGAGCAATGATTTGTTCCCAGAATTGAGGTTACCAGCAGAACAGTGAAATGCTCATAATTTTAGAGGCAGGACCTCACTATAAGCTCTCAATTGCCTTCAAACCTCCCAGGCGGACACCTTTTCTCAGAGCAGTGACACCTCTGAGGCTGAGAAACCAGCACAAAACCCTCACATTTGTCTGCTGTTGAGTGTTATAACCAGATGAACATGCAAGGTGTGGTCATCAGAACTTCATCTTTGCCCGGCTGATGTTAAACAAGTCACAGAGAGTCAGAAGCCTGAACGTCTGTGTTAGACTGAGCTGGCCTTCCCAAAGCATGAAAGATTGTTTGCCTGCCTAGAAATGCAGTGTATATGGGGCTGTGTGTGTGTTCAAGTAGGGGAGAGACTATAAAAATAGGTGGCAGAGAGAACAAAACACTTAAACTGATTTAGAGCAGGGAAAACACAAGATGGCACAAGTAGCATTTCAAGGATGCTCCGTGAAGTTGAGAAACGAGTAATTCCTGCACTGCCTCAAAGCCACAACCCCCTCCTTGGAAAATACCGAGCAGCACAATTGCACCATAAATCGCTGTGCTTGCCCAAGAAAGGTCCCTGGGCAGTAGCTCATCAGGGTGTCAGCCAACCATAGCAGGCATCCTAAAGCTGTCTGTGCAGATTGTGTTACTTTACACACCTCCAGACGCCTCAGATAAGGTGTTTGCTCTCAGGAGATGCTGCCTCAAGTGGCTCCCTGGCCTGGGTGTGCTGTGCAGCTCCCTGGGCCCTGCACTCGTGTGTTGTCATCAACGGAGTGTCCTGAACACACAGGAGCCACAACGTGCACTGGATGGTGCTGCTGCCTGACTGCCTGGTGACATTCCCACAGGGATGGGGAGGTGAGAGCTTGTGATGGGTGTGGAGGACACACAGCAAAGCTGGGGCTGCAGTAAACATCCCTTTCCTGTGCTCAGCCACCTCCTGACACGAGCTGAGCACGCTGGGTGCCCACCAAGGGCAGGGAAGCTGAGAAGTCCTGGTGTTGCTCAGAACCCAAAGCCTTGTGTAACCCCAAAGCTGTGGCTGCAGTGCTGAGCTGATGCCTGGCCGTGCCCCGGGAGTTTGCCCTGTGTCCTGCTGGGACCCCAGGGACCTGGCCTGGAGCCTGCTCACAAATCTGTCCTGAATGTGCAGCCAAACCCCGGCCTAATCCCCTCGGGCAGTTCAGGTCTCCAGGAGGAATTCGTAGCTCTGATTTCTCGTCCATTCTTGCAGCCTTGGGATGGATCCCAGGGTGGCAGTCAGCGGGAACATCCTTCCTGACTCATGCTGACACATTAGATCTGGGCTCTCCACTGGACCACTCTCTGCTCACTTTCTTCTGGTGTCCCCCACACCCAAGGCTTTGCTTCCTTCTTTGCAACAAATGTGCTGGACTGTTGATGTTAATGGGAGCCTTGAGACTGCAGCTGGGCCATAACATTATCCTGCTTTCCTTTCTTCCTTCACGTCAGAAGCTGGCTTCCACCTTTCCCACTGCTCTGTGTTTAATGAGAAGTGTTTTCCAGTTGCTTGTGTTGGAGCACTGAATCCCCAGCCCTACTGCTAAGCCTTTTCAGTGTCTTCCTCCCGCTCTCCAACAAGGATTTGGATTTGAGATGCTCCTGCCTTCCCCAGCTGAGCACCTCGCCTCCTCTGCTGGGTGCTGTGGGCCCTGTTGGAGGCTGGCACAGAGCACATGGGGCTGTGCCTCAGCTTCTGGCAGGGAAACCCACAGAAAACACATTTCCGAGTGCTCTGGCCAGTGCCCTGCTGCAGGGCCATCTGTTTTTGCAGCGTTTCACCTTTAGGGCATTTGCTGTTTCCACAGAGCTGTGCTGAGCTCTGTGTTTTAGCAGTGCCTCCCTGTCCTAGGTGATGGAGGGGGTTGGATGGAGCACTCCCATCCCCGCAGGTGAACAAGTGATGCCACGGGGCTCCCAGTCCCATGTGCTCCCAGCAAGGACCACGTTCCCTGGGCTTGCCCTCCACAGCCACTCCAAAAGCTGCCTGGATCTAGGCAAAGGTTGCCTGGCAAACTCCACTGGGGAAGGCAGATACACTCAAGCCTCCAACACCAAAATTCCGTGCGCTTTCTTAGAAACCGAGCACAAAAGGCAGCACTGCCTTAATTGCCAGATTCTTCTGACTTGCAGGAGGGCTCGGTGTTGGGGATACTGGAATTACCCTCTGTAATTAGCTCCCCTTCAGAAGATGCGCTGCCTTTGTGCCTCGTTTTTCCCTGCCCTCGCTCTGCAGCTTCCCTAATTGCCTCTCTGGAGCGCGGAGCCGGCAGGGCAGGGCTGGGCTGGGCTGGGCTGCAGCAGATGCTTCCCGAAAGCCCGAGCTCAGCGCTGCCGAGGTGCTCAGGCTGTTAATTAGGTCGATAGCCCAATCACCGAGCCGCTGGGTAATGATCAGTGTCTCCTGCAAAGGCCACAGCCCGTGGCCGGTGTCTGCCAGCTCCCAACATCCCGCCTGGAGAATCCTCCGGCAAAGGGCACCGAGACCCCCCAGCTCCACATTAGAGCTTATCAGGGGCCAGCGTTTGCAGGGAGGCATGTGAAAATGTCAGCACAGATGGAGATTAAGCTGTCTTCACCTCACGTCAAAACTGCCATCTGCTTCTCTCCTGCACAGCTTTAATCAGATTTTCTCCAGAAAAAAAAGGGAGCGAGAGGGATGGGGAGGGCTCTGAAACTCCCTGGACTTTGTGTGCTCGTGTGCAGGGGCCTGGGGAGCTGCGAAGGGTTTGTCTGGACATTTCCCATGAAAAGGCTCTGTGTGGCTTCCTTTGGAAAGGCAGGAGCAGGCAGCAAGGATTCACACCCCGCTGCAGAGTGGGGAGAAGGAAAGCCATTATTTGAAAAGAAAGCCAAAGTGGACCTTGTCCTCCAACACTGGTTTTGTTTGTTTAATCAACCAGCAAAGCCAAGTTTTCAGCTGATGAGGCTTTACCAGGAGCCTGCTTGGTTCCCCAAGCTGATCCCACCCCCGCACTCTCAGGAGCAACATGCTGAGGAAGACAAGTGGGTAGCAAAATAAGCCCCAACTAATGGGAGAGTTGGACAGTTTGCTCCACAGTCACACCACAATTTCAGCCTTGCCTTGCCTTCCAAGCCCAATATGTTTGAAGCTAAATGTGTCACTGCTAAGCTGAGGAGAAATCATTTCAGAGAACACAGTGTTTTTGTAGGGACACGAAGACTGGCTGAGCATTAACCATTCGTGTCCAAAGCCTACGAGATAAGCTGATGGAGGAGTTTCTAACACAGCTCACAAATCACAGTTTGTGTGGAGCGAGGCTTTGCCTTCTCCTGCAGAGCACCTGATCCACAATAATCTCACAGACTTCCCTTCAGATCTGCTCTCCAGCCAGTTGTTCCCAGCTGGAGTTCCTACAGCTGACCATTCCTTTCCAGGAGGACTTACACCCACCAAGCAGCGTCCCTTTTTTGTTTCAAATCATCTCCAGCTCAGCTCTGAATCTGTGCAGTTCATTTGTGAGCCTACTCAACCCAAATCCTGGCAGTCCTTTCCATGTGGAGGTGTCAGCCAGCTTGAGAAGTGTTTTCTCTGTTCCGTCATCGGGACCATTAATGAAAGTGCTGAAAGCTCAGTCCATACTGCAAGCAGCGTATTTTGACAGTAATCTGTCAATGATTGCTCCATCTATAATTTTCTAACCAGTTCTGCAACTACCCAATAATATATTCACTTAGATGATATTTTTCTAGCTCATGGAAGTATCAGAGGAGGCAGTGTCAAAAGCCTGACTAAAATCAAGATCTATGACATGGTCTGTTTCTTCTCTATCCAGAAGACTTTTTGCACTGTCATAAAGGAAAATTAGATTGGTTTGACATATTTGTTCTTGACAAATCCATACAGACTGTTACTCATCCCTTTATACTCCTCTGTGAGCTCAAAGATAGACTATTTGATTATCCACTTCAGTGTTTTCTGAAAACTGAAGTTTTATAGGTTTGAAAGGGAAGCTCCTGACTCTCTGTCTTCTTATTTAACATTTCAAAGGTTGGCATTTAAAAATGTCTCCTGTCTTTCAAGTTTTCCAGTGCCTTACACAGCGAATCCTTAAAACCAGTGGTCAATCCTTCCAGTATCTCCCCAGCTTGTGCTGTAGGTACCACACAATGAAGTTCACCAAGACAGGAAAATAAGAACATCGACATTTTGGGGGGCACCTCTGTGTTCCTCTCAGTATTTTCTGTTTACTGGAGTTGTTCCTTGCATGAAAGATATTCCAATTAAGTGCACGTTAAATCCTGTCCCAGGAACCTTTGGGAAGCCTTGCTCTGGATGCATCCCTGGACTGTCTGCTACAGGCTGGTATCCACCCCCAGTACAAGGTGGGAGCTGCTGGAGAACTTCCAGTGCTTCCGTGCCTTGGTGTGCCCCAGCCCGTGGCAGAGTAGCATGGAGATGGCACAGGAATGGGAAAGAGCTGGTCCCTTTACTGGGAATGCTGCAGTTACCCGGAGGCAGCAGCCTGGAGCCAGGCCCAGAGTTTTGCAGGACTGGGCTTTGAGGTGACCTTGAGATCAACCAAACTGATGAAGAGAGACAAACCCTAACTCACCAGCCTGGAGAAGATGTCTCGTCAGCCTGTGGAGCTCTTAAATCATCCTTGTATTTCCAATCCATGGAATATCCATGTGATCTGTCCTTCAGGATAAATGCAGCTGCTGAGCTCAGAGGAGCTGAGGAGCAGCAGCAGCACAGCTGATTGCTCACAAGTCCAAAAGCCCCAGCTCCAGCAGCTGTACCTGTCCCCATTTTGCTTCCTAATCTTCACCTGCAAGTTCAAAAGCATCCCCAAGAGACTGGGTCTGCAGTCCAGAGCCTGCTGCCATTATCCACGACCCACCTGAGAGAGCAGAACATGCTGTGCTGTCCCCAAAGCCGTGCTCCCAGGGGAGGCTATAAAGGACAGTGTTTCCCAGGAGGGATAAAAGGACCTGCTGGCCCTTTGCTTGACTTCTCTCCTTGCCCAAGTAAGATATTTAGGAGCTGAAGTTCCTGCTTTGGTGTTTCCACAGGGAAAGTTGTGATGTCTGCTGCTCCTAAATTTGCTCCACACGGAGCCACGGGATGTTGGGAGGTTTTTTACTGGATGGACTTCATCATATAAAGAGTCCACAATAAAATCTGAACCTCCACTGCTGCCCTTGCTGCCTGTGCTGTTACTCTGGGATCTGCTTCACCTTTGTGCAGAACTGCCAAAGGTCGTTCATTTGTCAGAGACAATCAAATTTCCCTTCTGCTTCGTGAAAGATTGATGAGGTTTAAACATCTTTTATTTGATCATCTAAGCAGCTTGTCTCTGTCTATAAATTCCCTGTAGCTTGCACTTGGACTTTTATGTTTGTGCACGCAGGAAAAAAGGAGTGTGCAGGAAAAAAGGAGTGTGCAGCGTTTCTGGTATCAAAATATTCCTTGGACTGTGTTGGAATCCTTTGCCCATCATGTTTCCCTCCTCAAACCGTGACCACGTTAATCAGGATCACTCACAGGGTTGTTTCAAGCCCAGTCAATATTCACAAAGCTCATTCCCTTCCTTTACAAACTATTTCAGGAAGAAAAGTGCCTTAGCAAGCCATAATTCATGTATATGTCAGTAGAGGGTCAGCAGGGAGATGGAAGAAATTATTTTCATAATAATAATAATAATAAAAAAGATTTAATTTGCAGGGAAAAAATTCTAAACAAAACCCCCAAACTTAATGGCAATAATGTGGGAAAGAGAGCATTTACAAATGAAAAAAGTATATTTAAATAGAAACTCCTGCTATTTTTAAGAGTCCCTTGAAAACTGATTACCTGCATTGACCTGTGTCTAAAGCTATTGACAAAGATAAGCAGGGACAGGCAGTAGTCACTTCAGATTCAGTTCTAGTAGTTTGAATTAGATGGACCAAACAAGCTGGAATTATCCATTAAATCAGCAAAATCTGCTTGTCCTTTGCTTTAATGCTTGATTAATGCTGACAAGCAAAGAACGCGGAGCCGGCCCTTCCCCGGCCGCGCAGCTGCTGGGAATGTGCCTGTCCGTGGCCAGAGCCCCCGTGCCAGCCCCACCTGCTGGGAGATTGGGATGGGATTTCAGAGCCGTGGGTTCGTGTGGGAGCAGAGGCTGCCCTGGGAGCTGCGATGCCTGAGGGCTTTGCAGGATTATCCTCCCTGCAGCTCGTGGGAAGAGCCTGGTGAATGCAAAACGCTGTTCCCCCAAATGCTTGGGAAGCGCCCTTGTGGCCATGACTCAGGTTTTGGCTACTTTTTCACTTGAAGCCTTCATGGACTGGCCATGGAGTGGCCAAAGAAGTGTTCCTTTGAAGTGTCCAGACTTTCAGGTTTGGCTTGACCATAAGAAATCAAAGCTAAATCCACAGTCTTGGGGGTTAAAGATCCTCTGTGGAGTTAAATCCAGTTGGGTGCTGGGTGCCAGGGGTGTCCCCAGGGCTCAGCATTGGGGACAGCCCTGCTTAATGTCTTTATTGACAATGTGGACGAGGGGACTGAGGGCACCTTCAGGCAGTTTGCAGAGGACAGTGAGTTGGGTGGGAGAGCTGATTTGCTGGAGAAAGTTCTGGAGAAGGATCTGGATCATGGTTTGATCTCAAGTGGATGAGGCTCAACAAGGCCAAGGGCTGGGTCACAACAACACCATAGAATGCTCCAGGGTTGGGGCAGAGCAGCTGGAAAGCTGGAAAAGGCCCTGGGGGTGCTGGTGACAGTGGGGGGACATGAGCTCAGGTGTGCCCAGGTGGGCAAGAGGCCAGTGGCACCCGGGCTGTGTCAGCCACAGTGCGGCAGCAGGAGCAGGGCAGTGACTGTGCCCTGCGCTGGCACGGCTGGGACACCTCCAGTGCTGGGGCTGGAGGGTGCCCAGGGAAGGGAACGGAGCTGGGAAGGGGCTGGAGCCCCAGGAGGGGCTGAGGGAGCTGGGAAAGGGGCTCAACCGGCAGAAAAGGAGGCTCAGGGGGGACCTTGTGGCTCTGCACAACTCCCTGACAGGAGGGGGCAGCCGGGGGGGGTCGGGCTCTGCTCCCAGGGAACAGGGACAGGAGGAGAGGGAACGGCCTCAGGCTGGGCCAGGGGAGGCTCAGGTTGGACATTAGGGAAAATTTCTTCACAAATAGGGTTATCAAGCATTGGCAGAGCCTGTCCAGGGCAGTGGGACCCTGAAGGGATTTAAAAGCAGTGTGGATGTGCTGCTTAGAGACATGGTTTGGTGATGGACTTGGCAGGAAGGGAGGGGCACACGAGGCAAGGGAAGACAAGGGAGCCTTTCAGCCCCCTCCCTTGCCTTCCCTACTCCTCCTTTTCCTTGCCTTGCCTTGCCTTGCCTACCCCTCCCTTGGTTCCCATTCCCTACCGCTCCCCTGCCTTGCCTTCCTGAGTTAATGGTTGGGCTCGATGACCTTAAGGGCCTCTGGCAACCTAAACATTCTTTTATTCCACGAGTCTTTACAACTCCTGGTATCCTCTGTTCACACACTCACACAGCGTCTCTTCTCTCAGAACCAGCAGCAGAGCTCAAGCATGAAATAAAAAAATTGTTTCTGAGAGGGAGTTTGAGTTAAACAAAAATTGTGCACAAGAGGCAGCAGAACGGAAACCTTTCAGAAACAGCCTTTTAAAACCGACGTTAAATGCTTTGAAGTGAAAGGTTCAGATTTCCCTGCATGTTTGCAGGTTGCCTTTGCATTTTTCAAAGCCTCTTTTCTTCTGTGCTGTCCCTTGCTCTGCATTATCTTGTTTTCTGTTTGCCCTGGGCTATGGATGATTCCAATTACAGAACTGGGCTTTGCCTGCATGGCCACCCCATCCCTCTGCTGTTCCCTTTGATCAGTATTTAACCCCCTCTCCTTGGGACAGAGTGGGCACGTGGAAGGGGGTGGAACCTGTCCTTCCCCTGAGTATGTGCTGGAAAAGAAGCAGGATGTCATTCCCAGGGCCGGGTGCGTTGTCCTGCTGTGCCGTGTCTGGGGTGCTAGACCCAAACAATGAGAATTATGGTGCCATTTTGCTTCCAAATCTCTCTTGGATGTACCAGCGTGGCTGTTGGGTGATGAAATGGTTGCTGCTGTTAAGGAAAAAACCCAACTCATTTCCCATCCACGTCCATGTTAATGAGCAGCTGACAGATCCAGCTGCAGGCTGGTGACAGGACAAGGGGACACAGTGACAGGAGGAGGGGACACGGCCTCAAGCTGCCCCAGGGGAGGTCCAGGTTGGACATCAGGAAGAATTCCTTCACAGAAAGGGTTGCTAAACATTGGAAGGGGCTGCCCAGGGACGTTTGGAGTCCCCATGCCTGGAGGTGTCCAAGGAACAACTGGATGTGGCACTCAGAGCTCTGGGCTGGGGACACGGTGGGGATGGGGCACGGCTTGGACTCGCTGCCCTTGGAGGTGTCAGTGATTCTGGGATTCTGTGATCAGGTGATGTGCTCCATCCTCACACACCAGAACATTCCAGCAGCCCATCCCTGAAAGAGAGGAGTCCGATCTCGATCCCTGCAGGACCCAGTCTAAGCTGGTAGTACGGACTCATGGATTGATCAAATTATTTTTACAATTAATTTTTAAGGCAATTTTTATGCTTCCTGCTTTTGGGGGTAAAGCCCAATCACAGAATCCCAGGATCACTGAGGTTGGAAAAGCCCTCCAAGGTCACTGAGCCCAACCTGTGCCCGATGCCCACCTTGTCCCCAGCCCAGAGCACTGAGTGCCACCTCCAGGGACAGGAACTCCACCCCCTCCCTGGGCAGCCCCTGCCAAGGCCTGACCACCCTTCCAGTGAAGGAATTCCTCCTGAATTGCCATGTCCATGAGTCCCTGGCCCAATCCTCCTCTGGCTGGGCTGCCCTAGCAGTGCTGGTGGACTTTGCTTATCTTAGGCCCCAGCCCAGGCTGGAGAAATCTGAAATAGCTGTGGCAGCTCCAGCTCTCCTGTTTCCAAGGAAAATGCTCTGTCCTGGATCACCCCGAGCACCTGCACTCAGGATCCCTCCAGGATACCCCCCCACCACTTGCCCACCTCCCTGCAGTGTTGGGGAGGGCTGAGCAGAGCCTGGGGAAGGAGGAGAGGTCAGCAAAGGAAGGGAAGAGGCTTTGAGCAGGGATCACAGAATCCTTAATGTTGGAAAAGACCTCCAAGATTATCAAGACCAATCTTCCTCACGCTTTCCTCAGCCCACAAAAGCAGGCAGCAGGAGGTTGTGCATCCTTCCTCCCAGGCTGAGGCCNTTATCAAGACCAATCTTCCTCACGCTTTCCTCAGCCCACAAAAGCAGGCAGCAGGAGGTTGTGCATCCTTCCTCCCAGGCTGAGGCCAGCAGCATTCCCAGGATATTGGGGAACTTAAAATATTTTTAAACATCAGAAATAAACTTTTCCTTGGATAGCTTGGCTTAGGATGATGGGAGAAGTTTCACGGCAAAGAATACTTGAAACGTTTTGCTACAGGAACATCAAAAAAAAGTTGGTTAAACTTACCAGGCCAAAAACATTTGGTTGCTGGGCTGCTGCTCTGGACAGAAGTTGTCTTTCAGTTCAAAATAAAAACATGTCTTTTATGATGATTTGAAATTGAAAATACAAAAACAGAATTGTTGAAAAGGATGTGTTTCTCCTCTTAAAAAGAAAATAAATCAAAATAAACATTGAATAAAAAAATAGAAACATTTTCAAGCAGGAAAAAGTTCCTTTTAGAAAATGCCAGAACTGAATGCTGTGAATTATTTAAATGAAGAATTCAAGCCTGAGATTAAAAAATATCTCATTGTTGCCAGATAGACACTCTGCCCTAAAAGCAGCAGGAAGAATTCAGATGTTTGCAGTGAAATACTTGAGTCCAGGGATTTTAACTGCAACGTTGGTGTCTGAGCTGGGCTCCAAACCAGATCCAAACCCAGGCCCCACCTCAGTGGCAGCGGGATGAGCACAGAGCAGACAGAGGCAGGAGCACAAGTGAAATAATTAGAATATACTTTTGAGGCAGTTTGGTACCAGGCTCTGACTCCTGGGATTTTCCAAACGAATCAAGAAAATAACAGGAAACAGGGTTTCAGTGCAAAACCAACACGAAAGTTTTCACTTTCTTTGGAGTTTTCACTAATTCCCACTCTTGCCAAGGCCTTGAAGCTGGGCTTGGCTTGAGGAAGGCAGCCCAGCAGGTCTGGAGGACTGCCAGGGCACCAGGAGAAGGAGCCTGGATGAGCCTGCAGAGTTATGGACCATTTCATGGACAACAGTGATGGGGAACACGTGGATCCCGGAGCAAAGCAGAAAGGAAGCCATAATTAAATATTCCCAAGTATAACCCCCAAATTACAGTGGACTAGGAAGTAAGCAAATGACACCCAGGAAGAGAGCAGCTGATTCTGAGCTGATTATCATAATGTAAATGCCAACAGCAATTTACTCAAATCAGAGAGGTTTTTTTGTGGCGTGGAAAGTGGGTTTAGCCCTAATCAAAATAAAATCAATGTATATTTCAAAACAGATTAGTGCTGGGAAACAAAGCAGCCATGATTGTTATTCATTATCTTCATCAGCACCGAGAGGGAATAATTCCTATTACTGCTTAATTACAGAGATGTTAACAATTAATTAAGCCAGCGTGGTGATAGCCAGTGATTTGGGGAATGGAGAGGAGATTGTCCTCCCTTACTGTGTTTTTGTTGCCTCAGCCCAGCTCAAACCACGGCTCTGGTGACAGTCCTGGGTGGTGACAGCTCAGGTCAGCAGAGGCAGGGCCAGGCTGCTCCAGTGCTGCCTCCCAGTCCCCATTTCACAGCTGCTCAGGCCCTGGCTGTTGGAGAGTCCCCAGAGTCCAAGCCCTGGCTGTCAGTGTTCAGCCTCCCCTGGCTCAGCCAGCTTGGGTTGAATCTGTTCCTTCCCAGGAACTCATTTCAGATTTGGGACTAAAAATCTCCCTGCTGTGAGCAGAAAGAGCTGGAAAGAGCTAGGTTGGGATCTAAGGGGCAGGAGGCAGAGCAGGCCATGCCCAGGACACCTGCAGCCAGCACGGGTGCAGGGATGCTCTGGGCTCGCTCAACCCCCTCCCTAAACAGCCCAAAGGGTGGCAATGGGAGCAATGAGGCATCCAAGTGATGCCTTTTCCTGGTCTTAAAATCAAGAGTCAGACACAGTTAGAAGGGAAAAAGGGATTTTACCTTGGTGTTTATTTTAAGGATCCTTAGGTGCACCACATCCAGGTCGAATGCACCTCCATGCACACCCCCAAAAGATCTGGTATCCCATTATAGGTGTTACTAATTAGCACATCTATCAAAGATTCCCAATGAGAGGCTCCAGTGAGGCCCCCTCCCCAAGGAACCCTCCCTTGGATGGTTCTATCTCAGTTTACAAAATGTGTTCTGGAGAGGACCTTGGGGACTGGGGCGTTCTGATCCCTGACTATGAAACCTCTAAAATGTTGAGTCTCCTGGCTTGACAAACAAGTCCAGGAATGTCGGCAAAAAGCACTAAGAATACAGAAGTTATAAAAAGGTATAAAAGGGGTATAAAAGAAAAGGCAAAAAAAATCATCATGGCATCACAAGAACTGTTCCTTTCACCCAGGTTTGTCGCTTCTCCCTGGCACACGAGGTGTCAGCTCTGAGAGGATCCTCAGGAGGCTGATCCAGACCCGTCTCTTTGGGCTTGAGTGCCCAAAACGTCTCCACCCCACACCATCACCAGCTAAGTCTGAAGGGAGAACTCATGGTCTTGGAGAAAATGAGGTTTGAACAAGAGTTGAGTCATTCAGCCCAAGTGTGGGTGTGATCCTGGATCCCCCTTCCCTGAGGGTGTCTCCCACTGTCCCTGCCCTCCTAGATGCTGAAGGTGAGGAGCCCAAACCTCTCCCTGGCACGGAGGGCTGAGCTCCCAGCGTGGCTCGAGCTGCAGGGAGCAGAGAGCTTGGTCATCTGAGCCCTGCTGGTCCTCCCAAAGGCATCAGTCCTGCTCCTGGGACTGCGGGAAGTGATTTTAACAGCAGCCTTGCCTAAAGATCCTCTTAAGTCCTGACTGCACAATTGGTGGCTGGACACCAGGAGCTCTGGGTTCAAGGGGTCCTCAGTGCTGGGTTTATTGCCAGAGACTCTAAGTAATTGTTTTTAACAAGATTTTCCTTGCACTCTATTGCAGGAAAAGTGGCCCATTTATATCCATTGTACCTTATAAATGTTCCTACCATAACAATTGCTCTTGATTATAGTGGACTTTGTTTTCCTTTGAATTTAATAGCCAGAGAAAAATGACACATGACAGAAATCTAAATAACATTCTGCTCCCCTCCCTTCTGGTTTCTTTCTGAAGTGTGAGCCACAGTTCATATTGAAGAATGATATTGTTCCCAAATATCTTGGATTGGTTTTTTTTGTTTTTACTATTTGGAATGGGGAGAAAAGTGCATTAATGAGTTGGATTTGCCATAGTGCAGAGCAACTGAGTTTTTCCTTGGGTTTTCATATCCTTGACAGCTCAAAACATCAGGCCCAAATTTTTTGTAGGAAAAGGTTGACTTTCAGGGACAGGAAGCTGATTGCCAAGTATACATTAGTGATTTTATTTGATAAACAGGATTTGGAATGTAATTATGGTTTTCAGTATATTTTACTCAACTAATTTCTTGAAGGAGGTTGTTTAAGAGGGTGGACCTTGTAGGATTTATGTGGGTGCAACAGAGTCTAGTTTTTATTGTAATTAACTTAATTAAATTATTTTAATTAAAGAGAAGGATGGAGATGAAAGCATTGGGAACGAGCCCTCCTGGTCTCTCCTTAGGTAACATTTTTGCCATTAACATCACTGAGAGCAAACCCAGGCTGCTCTGAGCACTGAAAAGTCATTTTTTCAGCCAGCTAATGGATTTTATCCTTACAAACACCATGCAAATGTGTTGTCTGGATACGAGGTGGATGGGACCATCACCTCCTGTTACATCTCCAGGGCTGCAGGAACCTGTACAGCTGAGGAACCTCATTCCATCCATGCTCTGCCAGGACTTCTACACCTCCCTAGAGGTGTCCAACTGAACCTACTATTGCCACAGATAATATTCAATGTGCTGCAGGTGGAATACATTCCTATTTTCCTGCAGCTCACCCCGGGGTTTTGGCTGCTTTCATCCGCGTGCTTTTAATCTGCATTGAACTTAATCTGTGCAGGGAAATAATTGTTTCTCTTACAGAGTGAGGAGCGCTCAGCCTCAGCAGCTGGGAGTGTTTAGGGTGTGAGGGGCATTTATTAGGCTCTTTCTGTCATTCCTTCCCCATTAACGAGCTCTCGTTGCAGCCGTGTGCTCCCACAGGGCACGGCTCGATGTGGATAAATGTGGATCGAGCTCCAGCCTCCCAGTGTTCCCCCGAGCCTGCCAGGAGGAGCCCACAGCGCTCCTGTGGTCTGAACCCCAGGACCCAGGAACACGCTGGAAACCCCAGCAGATCTGCTCTGGTGCTTCTCCGTGTTCCGGGAGCCCTCTGCTCCCCTCCCCGGAGCTTTGCTAATTGCTGCTGCCAATTTGGGCTCCAGCTGCAGCCCCAGCCCCGGAGCCCAGCGGGGCTGTGCTCAGAGAAGAGCCCTGTTGAGTACAAATGTTCATCCTGGGCTGTGCCATCCATGGCTTTGGTCACCCTGAGAGCAGCTGTGGCTGTGCTCTGGCACTCTCACAGCTAAAATCTCTCGCCTCCCTGCCTTGGGGCTTGTAGAATCTTTCCGCTTCCTCTTTCGTGGCCGTGCAGGTGCTGACAAAACACATCTGAGTCCTGTTAACTGTCGGGCAGCGCTGGTTTCCCAAAAGCCATGGGCACAGGATGCGGAGAGGCTCAGTGAGCAGCCAGCTGGAGGGGAGGTGGCTGAGCCACTCTGTGCCACCAGCCGGGGTCACTCCACTGAGCTCCTGCCGGTGTATTTCTCCCCCAGCTGCCCGTACTGCCTTTGGACAGGGGCTTCTTGCTGCTGCTCTTCCTCCTCCCTCTCCTGCCTGTGCCGCCTCCTTTTCCTGCCCAGAGCTTCTGTTCTGGAGGACGAGCAGCAGCACTCTGGCAGTCCCAACATCCCAGCTGCCCTGGGATATGACACAGCTGCCTCTCCCAGCGCTCACCAGCTTTCCTTACTGTTTGCTCTCTTCACACCACCAAGGAGCAGGCAGCACCCCCCAGGTTCAGTGTTTTCATGGGAAAAAGGTGGAAATTGGAGAAGGATAAATGGGAGGGAGATCTCCGACAACTTCAGCCACAATCAGGACGTGGGCAGAGAAGCTTGGTGGCCACAGTGACACATTTTTTCATCAACCACCCCCCAGATGTCTCGGGTCACCCCCAGGTGTCCGTGGGGCCTCTTTCCCCCACGGGCATGGTGCATTCCCAGCTGCCACCTTCCAGCCTGGGGACATTTGCCAGCACTGTGTGTCCTGCACATGGTGAAACAATTTGGGCTGCCTTGGAGACCGTGGTCAGAACGCAGTCCTGTCTCCCAAAATCAACGTGCTTATGGAAAGAAGTGATGGAGGGTGAAGGGAAAAGGGCTGCTGGGAGTCTCCTTTGGGTACCTTTTTCCAGGCTGGCAAAGCAGGATGAGAACTGGGGCTTGGATTGCTCCCAAAATTGTCCAGAGGGCAGCAAGACAAGCCCAGGGGCTGACCAGAGATGGTGCCACAGCTGTAATGAATAGGGCTGGAAGGTTGTTAAAGGGGCTGAACAGTTCACGGGATCCTTGGGGCTGAAAGGGACCTCTGGGGATCATCCAGTCCAACCCCTCTGCCCAGGCAGGGTCACCTGGAGCAGGTGACACAGGTGGGTGTGGGATGTCTCCAGAGAGGGAGACTCCAGGCCCTCCCTGGGCAGCTCTTCCAGTGCTCTGACACCTTCAGTGCAAAGAGATTCTCCCTCACATTGAGGTGGAACTTCTCGTGGTTTAGTTTATGGCCATCACAAAACATGTTTGTTCCACAAAAAGCTTCAGTTTGGGGGGAACACACTTTACCTGCCTGGGAGCCACAGTGGCTGGAGGCAGATGGAGACATCCCACCAGGGAAATTCCTCTCTCCCCAGCCCCTAGGAGCACCCCAGGGGAAGTGCACAGGCTTCTATCACTGCACGACGCAGTGAATGCAGGAGGCTGCACTCAGGGAAGCTGTGGGAACAGGAGGTGCCAGGCTCTCAAACACAAAATCCCCTGAGGGCCAGACCCCCCTGACACGCTGCTGGCCAGCAGGTCAGCGTGCCGTGTCCCCTGAGCCCCGGAGGTTGCTCTCCCTCAGCTCGTGAATTCCATTTTGGATTTGTGAGCACCCAGAAACCTCCGTGGCACTCGAAGCACACCTTGCATCAAGGGCTTGGCTGCTGCTGGGGGTGCCCTGTCCGGGAGCTGCTGGGCAGCTCAGGAGGGCTCAGGAGTGGAGATCATTTCAGAGGAGGGCTGTTCTCTAAGCCAAAGGTTTCTAGGCTGGGAAATGAGGGAACCAGGCCTGGCCCTGCCCCTTCTGCTCAGCCAGGACCCTCAGAGGGGCTCATTTCTCACCATCTAGAGCCCTTGTACCATTCCAAGGCATTCCTTGTCCCACCAGTTCCTTTCCAACAGCACCCAACAGCTTTCCCCGAGCCAGACCACACTTGGGACATCATCCTGTGTGACAGAGGATGCAGGGAGCCACAGTCTGCATTTTGGGATGAGGATGGCCTGACTCCTTGATAAAAGTGTTGAGCTGAGTCTGCACCTGGCCCAGTCCCTGCTCAGTCCCACAGGGCACTCCCAGCTCAGGCACACCCTGAGGAAGGGCTGGAGAAGACAAATGTGTGAGTATTTCTCAGCATTTTATCATGAAGACATCAGTGCTGAGCAGGCAGGAGTTCTGTTTGATCTGTTTGATCTATCGAATTGCATTTTTCCCTTGCTTATACATCAGATTTTTTCTGTGTGTGTCTCTGCTTTCTCGTGCCTGTGCTGAGCAGCCACAGAGATTTTGCCAACCCCCAGCAGAGCTGGGTCCCTCATTGCCATCATCCTGAGCTGGCAGCCAAGGCAAAACCAGATCAGAGAATCACAGAACCACAGAATGGGTGGGGGTGGAGGGGGCCCTAAAAACCAGCAGGAAAAGACCTCTAAGGCCGTCGAGTCCAAGCATTAGCCCAGCACTGCTGTGCCCACCACCGTGGGTGTCTCTGAGCTCTGAGGAGGCTCCTCTTGCTCCTCCTTGTGCCTGGGCATCAGGGCAGCTCTGGCAGCACAGGGTGGTGCCCGCCAAGGGTGTGCTCTGAACTTCCTAACAAGGAGCACTCTCCAAAAGCTTTCCCTGAAGAAAAAAACCCCAACCCCAAACACTTTCTCCCCTTCCTGCCCATGCTTGGCAGAACAGAGAGCAGCTGCAATTTGGAGTCATGGCTTGAAGCTCTTTTGAATTAAAATAATCCCGGTTATGAAGAATTCTAAGCAAAGGTCACACTGGGTGTTTCAGTGCATGCCCAGCCCAGGGGTGACAACTGGAAGGCCCCCAGGAGGAGTTTCCTGTGCATCCCCAGGGTTAACCTCATCTGGCCACGGCTTGAAGGCAAAAATAGCTGTGTACACCTGCCCAGAAAGCTCTTTTCTTCTGCCCTGGAGCTGTGACAGCAGCTAGAAACCAGTGTTTAAATCCCTCCCCACACAGAAGGTGGTGAGAGAGAGGTTTTTAGGGGCACAGCAGTTTCAGGTGGGGCCAAGGCCCATCTGGCCATGTCCTGAGCTCTGCAATTGTCTCCTGCTGCTCCATTGAGCTGAGAGTGCTGCTTATTGATTTTCTACAGTCAGCTCAATGCCAGGCACATTGCTGCGGTTCAGAGGATGGAAAACAGAGCAGGGAGAGCCTGCAGGGCCGGGCTGACTGGCAGAGGCCCTGCCCTGTGACATGGCAGTGACAGGTATTTAACAACTGCGAGTCTCACCTCGGAGCAGAGCCCAGGGAGCCACAGCTGACACCGCGTGCCGAGCCCTGGCAGCACCCACTGTCGGGGTACACTGGGTGGTGATAGAGAGATAGCCCCTGAGGGCCTGAGAGAGAGAGAGCCTCTTTCCTGGGCCCAGAGGTGACCCTGGGGCTGTATCCAGGTCACCGGGATGGGCAGAGAGAGGATTGTGAGTTTGTGGACAGGGTTGGACCTGTGAGAGGTGCTGGTTGTACTTTGTGACCTTACAGGGTATTGTTTGCCTGTTACCATAATAGGCAAAATCTGTGCACTACCCCAGGTGACTGGGGACACTGTGGGGAACATCTTTCCTGTTTATATGATGTTATATCCTGGGTGTGCTGGGATTTAGGGAATTCTGGCTGTGCAATGAAGGCTTTGCATTTTCCCATCTTGTGTGTGGAATCCATGCCCTCGCGTGATCACTGCAACCCACCTGTAACCTGCCCGCAGCTTTGCTCTCTCTGTCACACCTCCCACTACAGCAAAATGTCCCCCTGCACCTGGGAGGGGACACCTGAGCTGCTGCCCCTCCTGCTGTGCCACCCACACCTCCCATCCGAGCTTCAGCTTTTCTTCCCACCCATCTCATTTCCTTTTAGCAAAACTTGTTTTGATCCTGCTGCCTGGCTCCCTGTGCTTGCATCCCACAGGTGATGGAAACCCTCGGCAGAGCATCTCCCAGCCAGGCTTTGCTCCCAGGGAGGCTCTCAAAATGAGCAGCAGTTTGGTGTCTCCAAACTGCTGCTGAGATTCAGGGTGTGCTGGTGACCTCCTGCCCTGCCTCCATCCCTCCCTCCTCCTGCAGCTCTTTGCCCTGTCTGGCTGCCAAAGGCACAAATCAGACTTGCAAGAGTTCAGGGCTATTGCCCAGGTAATTATATTTACTTTGGAGCCTGGCTCTGCTAGGACTGAGTGTAAATCCAGGCTTCAGTAGGGTGGTCGGTGACTGTCCCTGCATGAATTTGTTGGCACTGTGAAGTGACACTTTGTGCTTTTACCTGCTGTGGATTTCAACCTTTTAAATAATTCTGGAAACAGAACACATTTGGCAGCTAAATCCTAATGGGTCCCTTCCTTCTCCTGCCATTTCACCATCTCCTCATGCAGGTTTGTAATTACAGATGGGATTTTGACAAGTCAGATTCCTGTAATGGCAAATTTAAGCTCCCTGATGTGAATCAGAGGAAGCCAAGATGATTTTACAATGTGTATTTATTAAGGATAGTGGTGGCTGGAGTCACTTTCTCTCACCAGAGCTGCATTCTGGGATTTATCTGCTACAAGGCCTGATTTTTAGTGAGAAGAGGATTTTACCCCCTCACAGACACACAAAGCAGCATAAACCCTGTTGCTGTTGATACAGGAACACTCATTTTATGAAAATGCAGAAGACACCTTCCAGTGTCTCCAGGGGCTCCAAAACCTGGAGAGGGACTTGGGACAAGGCCTGGAGTGCCAGGACAAGGGGGAATGGCTTCCCACTGCCTGAGAGCAGGGCTAGGTGGGATTTTGGGAAGGAATTGTTCCCTGGGAGGGTGGGGAGGCCCTGGCACAGGGTGCCCAGAGAAGCTGTGGCTGCCCCTGGATCCCTGGCAGTGTCCAAGGCCAGGCTGGACGGGGCTTGGAGCAGCCTGGGATGGTGGAAGGTGTCCCTGCCCATGGCAGGGAGAGGGAGCTGGGTGGGATTTAAGGTCCCTGTGAACCAGCCCCTAGAACTTGCCACCCTCACAGCCACTTCCCCGCCTCTGCAGACTCAGATCAGAAAATCCCAAGGTCCCTGCCCACAGGATCTTTCCCTGGCTCAGCCAAATCCAGCATGGAACTTTTACCCAGTTCAGAGCTGTCTGGTGTGTGTAACAAGATCTGGACACCTCTTCAACTCTTCTTTTGGCCAAATCTCTGCCTTGGTGCCTGAATTGCACCGAGTCCTTTTGCTCCTCAAAGCAGGGCAGCTCTGTGGAGACACTCAAGCAATAAAGGCCTCTACCCAAGTCCAGACCAATGTCATGGGGAAAAATTAAAAATTTCTGGCTAAATTCAGAAGAGGAAATGAAAGTGCAGCTTTTGGCTTGTCCCTGCACCCTGACAATTCCTGCCCAGGATAAATCCAGGGCAAGAATGCCCTAGGAGCCACGTTCCTTCTGAAAATACTGATAATTTCCCTTCCCTCATATTGCAAGCCCTGCATTCCAACTGTGGCAAAGAGCTCAAATTCACACATTTGCCTGTATTCTGTTTTCTTCTAAAGGTGTTTTTATCTGCATTTATTCAGCTGAATGAAAATGGAAATGACCTGCTTGGCTCAGGCAGGGACAGCCCTGTTCCAGCAGCGGGGCTGGGCTGCAGTGTCCCAGTTCCACATTCCCATCAAGGGAAGCTCTCTGCTTGCTGGTTGCTTTTAGGGTGTTTTCAGGGGCAAATTAATATTTCAGCAAAGCTTTCCTGATTCTCTCTGGGAGAAAGATCCAACTCTTTCAAACACAGACCAGCCTGGGGTGCTGGGCATGTCCTGGGACACCGCACTAGTGAAAGGGAGAATCACTCTTCCTTGTCACCATTTGTGCCAAAAGGAGTTTTGCTGACCCAAAAAGGGAAAAATAAGCCAAGGAGACTTTAGGAAGCACAGAACTCCCAGCATTGTGCCTGAGCTGTGCATTTACCTTGCTCCTGGCCATGCTCACAGGCTCCATTTCAGCCACAGGAATAATTCATAAGAAATTAATTCGTATATATATATATATAAATTCTACATCCTCTGCAGTATTTTTACAGGGATAAGGACATGAAAACAGCAATTAAGCACAAGACTGACTAGAAATGGTCTCTCCCTGGTCGCAGGGAAGATTTTGCAGGCAGGCAGCTTTCATACCTGCCAGGGACTGAGGCTTAGCACCCCTGGGACCCCACGGTGCAGCAGGAACTGCCTTCAGAACTCCAGCACTGCACCTCTGACCACTGTATGCAAACAGCTGCTCTATCCTGTGGGGAGATCCAAATGAAGACTTTCAATTGCTTTGGAGATGTTGGACCCAGCAAAGGTCCCAGTGCTCTACTTGGTGTTGCCTCCCTGCAGCTGGGAAAGGTGCTGTAGGAGGTGTGAGGATTTAATGGGATAATCACGAAAAACCATCAGGATTTTAGAAATTAAGGCTTAAAAATTCCAAGTGTCCAAGGTCAGGTTGGATGGGGCTTGGAGCAACCTGGGGTAGTGGAAGGTGTCCTTGCCCCTGGCAGGTGGGTTGGAACAAGGTGAGCTTTGAGGCCCTTCACAACCCAAACCATTCTGTGATCCTCTTAATCTGTGAACTTGTATGAACTCAGAAATAAGGTGGAAAACTTGTTCTTTCGCTCTCTACTTTGGTTGTGGTGAGCCTGTCCGAAGCTTTTCCTAGCAACAGGAAAAATCAAGTTTATAGTCACGAAGAAAAGTGTGAGGAAAAGTGCAAAGAAAATTGCAGGACTCACAGTAAAACCAAAGAAGATTTTGTTTTAAATATTTGATTTGATAGAGGAGCAAAGAAGAAGTAGGGGCCTCTTTCATACATGTGTTCCTCAGTTTTAACCATTAGCTCTGTTGTGTTTTACTTACAGACCTCAGGGTTGATACTTTCAGGGCAAGCAGGAGCAAATCCCACTCAGCACATTCTGTGCTTCTGTGAAATATAATATCACCTGCTTAATACTCTGAAAATCAGGCCATTTCGGATATCTTCAGTTAACAGCTGAGAATGGGACTCTCTACCCCATCAGGGTAAAAATCCTTGCCTGGGGTTTCAGTGAGAGGTGAGGGTTGGGTGCTTCCTGGCTCTCCATGGCCACCTTGGCTCGTTGGCCTCTCCAGCCCAGCTCTGAAGCCAGCTTTTCCTGCCTGCATTGCTCCCCTGCCCGTGGGTGCTCTGAGCATTCCTGAGGGAGGGAAATCATCCCTGTCCCCCCCTGCAGCCAGTCCTTCACATCCCCACAAACCAGCCATGCCTCACCAGCTCCGGGGTTTGGTCCAGGTTCCTCCCGGTCTGGAAACCTGGCAGAGGATTTTGTGCTGTTTTATGGGATTTTTAAATTCCCTGCAGGGGGAAAATATGTAAATATTGCTGTGGCCTTACAAAGGAGTCAGATGTTGTGGGGACATCCCACGAATAAAACAAGCAGCTTCTCAGTCTGTGTTCCCATGTGCAGGTTTACAGGCAGATTTTACAAGTCCAGTGTGAGATGCAGAATAAGACCTCCAGCACACGGATTTCTGCTCTAAACTCCAAACTAATCACAGCAGACAAGGTGATTGACTAAATAATCCTGTCTTGTTTTTATTTTCTCCTACGAATGATCTGCATCTCTGCGTTTTCGCTCCGCCCGTTAGAGAGCTGCTGCAGCAAACAGCCAGAGCTGTGTCTGTCCCAGCCCTGCTGTCGGTGCCAGGCACAGCCTGATGTGACCCCCCAGTCCCCCAGAGTGGCTCTGCACTGGGAGGGACCCAGCTGTGCTGCCTTCTTAATTTGCAGCTTTCCAAAGCAATCGCATTAACGCCCGTCCCCAGCGTCCCACTTTTACAGCCTGTTCCTCATTTCCACGGAATCACAGCATCCCAGAATGGGTTGGGTTGGAAAGGACCCTAAAGCTCATCCCATTCCCCCCCCTGCCATGGCAGGGACACCTTCCACTGTCCCAGGCTGCTCCAAGTCCCGTCCAACCTGGCCTTGGACACTGCCAGGGATCCAGGGGCAGCCACAGCTTCTCTGGGCATCCTGTGTCAGGGCCTGCCCACCCTCCCAGGGAGCAATTCCTCCCTAATATCCCATCTAAACCCATTCTCTGTCAGTTTGAAGTCATTCTCTCTTGTCCTGTCACTCCAGGCCCTTGGAAATTGTCTTTCTTCATCTTCCTTTTCAGTTCCTTCAGGCACTGCAAGGCCACACTACGCTCACCCCAAAGCTTCTCCTCTGCAGGCTGAACAATCCCAGCTCTCCCAGCCTTTCCTCCCAGCAGAGCTGCTCCATCCCTCTGATCCCCCTGGTGCCTCCTCTGGGCTCTCTCCAGCAGCTCCAGGTCCTCCCTGTGCTGGGCCCCAGGGCTGGGGCAGCTCTGCAGGTGGGGTCTCACCTGAGGGGGGCAGAGGGGCAGAATCCCCCCCTCCTCTGCTGCCCCCCAGGGCAAGAGTCATCCATCAATCCAAAGCCCAAACTTAGTTTTTTGGAGGGTACAGACAGCTTAGGGGTTCAATATAACTCTGGCCCTGCAGACCTTATTCTCAACTAGAGATTTTAGGACTTCTTCCCTTTTACATCCCCCTGGAGACATCTGACACCGCCAGAGCAGCAGCCCAGGATTCTGGCAAAGCTCTCTCCAAAATGGGTCAATTCCTCAAGGAGTGAACATGGGGCTGTTTGCTGCTCTTACAGGACAAGGACATTTATGTTTTCACACAGCTGGGAATAAGATATGAAGTGTACCAGAGCTTAGGTGTCAATGTTCCTTCACAGGTCTGCAGGCTGTGGTGTGGAATTTTGTGGGGAAGGAGAAAAAAATCCTCTGAGATCGGCATTGGAGAGAGAGATGTGAGAAAGAAAGGCACACAAGCCAAGGAGGAAGCTCAGAGAGGGGTGAAAGGCTCCAGAAGAACACAAAGTACATTTGGGAAATGATAAACACATTAAAATCGGGGATTTCTGCTTCATTGTGCCCTTCTGGGATGGGAGCCAGGACCAGCATCTGGAAATGGCCCCTTGGAGCAGGGCCCCCAAGAATCTATGCTGGGGGTAAGCTCACATTGCTGCTGTCACCTCACAGGGGCTGGAGACACCTCTGCTGGCCCTGGGCAGAGGGGACACTGCTCTCCAGGCTGGCAGCAGTGGGATGGCTCCTTGGAAGTTGCTTTCCAAGGATGCATCAGAGCAATTAGGCTTGGACCCAGGGTGATGTGGGGGCAGCTCAGTGGGAGAATCCTGAAATGGGTGAAGGTAGGACAGACAAAGTGTCAGCCCGAAGGTCACGTCCAGAGGGAGGAGTGTCCATGGGCTCAGCAGCAGCTCCAGTTTGGTGGGATCATGTCCATAACTGCACCTCAGAAGCAACACAGCCCTTACCAGGCAGCTGCCCAGCCCTGAGCAGCACCAGCCAGGATGATTTCTACTGATAATCACCTCTGAAAAGCACAAAAGTGGGGTAAAATAGGAGCTGTGAGGGGCAAAATCCAGTTTCTAGCAGACCCCAGGTCCACTTGCTCCTCCATTTCCACCAGTGCATGGACCTGGCCACAGACAGGAGCTCTGGGAGGCCCCCAAAGGTTTCCTGCCCCCCCATTTCATCCAGTACAGGCACAGCCCTCGAGAGGAAAAGCCTGGCAGAGGCACCAGATCTTTCCTGCCGGGTCTCCCCTCCTTTGCATTAAGATCCAGGTTCAGGGACTGACAAATGTGCTGAAGTCACTGCTAAACCAGACTATTTCTGCAGCCTAATGGCACTTGTTTCCTGCTCAGGCTACAGGTAAAGCTGAGCTCACTCTGTGTTCAGAAAGACAACCAAGAGCTAAAAATAAAGGGGATGATGGGCAGATGCACGGCTGTCACAATAGAAACAGATCCCTCGCAGCCCCTCCCCGCCACTCAGAGCAGAGCTGTGACTGCTAATGGCAATTTGGCTCTCCCCTGTTCCCATTTAGGAACTTTATTTTAAATCAAGCCGAGGAAAAAATTGGAATTTCTGCAGAAGTGTTGACATTTTCCAGGGAATACAGAGTTTGGAAAGCTGCCAGTTCAGTTGCTGGTGGAGATAACTCGCTGGGGCTTGTACCAGGCTGGGAGGTTCAGCCCCCAGGGGGAAGAAGTTCAGAGTTTGTTGCCATTGAGCCTAGGGCCAGATAAAACATTGGATTGTAAAATCAAGCGTTTCTAATGCTTTTTGGGTTTTCTGCATGCTGAGAACAGCTGCTCCTCAGAGCTCCCTGGAGATACTCCAGGGACAGCACCTGGCAGAGCCTCGCTCGTGGCATGTGGGGCAGCTGAGCCAGGCAGGGCTCTCGGGACCAGGGATCTGCGCTGGGGGAGTGGTTCCAAACTCCCCATTCCCTGCAGAAGTTCTCCAGGTTTGTTCATCCTTCCACAGAGAGATTGAAAGACGGGTGTAAAAGCAAACTCCCAACTTGTTTTGTGTGCAATTCCGGGTGCCCAGTGAGAGGTATCCCCAGGAATCAGCCAGGAGAGTCACAGAATCCCAGAGTGGTTTGGGTTGGAAGGGATGTCAAAGCCCATCTCATCCCAAACCTTCCTCTAGACCAGGTTGCTCCAAGCTCTGTCCAACCTGACCTGGAATCCCAAATGCTTTTGGCAAAAAAACCCACACTGCAAGAGTCACTCCAGCTCCCAGCTGTGCAGGGGCAAAGTCTTCTATGCTCTTCAGGATCTGGGGAGAGAAGGATTTCTTCTTCCATTAGCACAGAATCAACATTTTATTCTCGGTGCTCTTTATCTTTTAGAAACCCTGCTTGATAAATTACTAGAGGGGCTCATTAACTGCAAAGATTTGTCAGTTTTCCCAAAGCAATCAGGGTGTTAGTTAGACCAAAGGAGCAAATGGAAAACTGAACGGGAAGCCAAGCGCAGCCCCATTAATCCTGGGTTATGGATCGACATTTGTCAACTCTATTGAAGTCTGTTGTACCGAGTGGAGCCCAGGAGACCACTCAATTACTTTATCTCTGAGCAATTAGGATCCTGCTCTTTCAGGTCAATCTGTTAGCACAGAGGAAAAAAAAAATTTGGATACAAGATGAACAGCAGAAAATCCACTGTCTTGTGTTGTGGGGTCTTTTAGAGGGGAAAAAAACCCAATCCTGCCAGATTTTCCCTTTGAAATGCTGGGTTTGAGAAGTCAAGTTCAGCGAATTCAGCATCTTCAAGTGGCTCCCAATACTGTTGTGTCCCCCAATATCCTCCTCTCCATCTCTTCCCAAGCATTTCTGTGCTTGCCAGGTGATTGCAGAAGGATCAATCCATTCTTGGAGTCAAAAATAGCCTGAGGATGGCTGTGCACTCTGCACTGGGACAAGCTCAGCACAGCCAGACTGAAGTGGCACTTGTGCCACATGAGCAAAGCCCTGTCAAGGTTTAGGCTGGGGAAACCAGGAGCCACTTCTAGCTCTTCCTTAGTGAGAGTGAGGGATTGCTACAGAGGACAGGGAATTTTTGGGGTGCACATCCATTTTTCTGTAGCTCATGATTCACTTGCAGAAAGCACAGATATCAGGAGAGGCACAAGTTTGGAGGAGTTTTTAAAAGGATACAGAAAGGTACAGAATGGGAGAATAACTGAGTTATAAATTCCCAATATTCAGGGATGCTCAGATTTAACTTGAAAGCTGCAGCTTCTGCTTCTGACCTTAAATAAGGCACATGTGTGTGGAGGAGGCTCCTTTAAAGCAAGGATACCTGGGATAAAAACTGCTGCCTCTCCACAAAAGCCTTCCTTTCACATCCTCGTGCCCAAGGTGATGGTAGCACTTGGGAGAACTTGGAAAATGAAGCTGAGTCCACATCATGACCCAGAGATGTCACTGCACTCAACCCCAGTCTCCTGAGCTGCTCTCACCCAGCTCATCAGAGCCCAGGCAGGACTTCAGCTCCCAGTTGCTGGGTGATGGATTGAGCTCACAGTGACACCTGGATGGTCACAGCTTCATTCCATGGCTGTTTTGGGAGGACTGCTGAGGTTACACAGAGCAGCAATCAGGAGTTGCCTACACAGACAGGACCCTCCCCTCAATCTGCAGCCTGGTTTGGTCATTCTGTGATTGTCCATTGAAGGATTTTTTTTTTGTTTCATGTCAAGTAGAGATGCTGGAGAATGGGAATGGCAAAAGCTTGGATCTGGGGCTGCTTCACAGGGCTCCTGAGATAACTGAAATGTTGGTTTACAAAAAATGGCAGTCAATGAGCAATGGGAAATAGGATAACCAAATCATTACCTCCAGCTTCAGGATGCTGTTTGACTCATTGAAGACTAGAGAGATGGAAAGAGGTTTCAAAAAACCCCAAACAAGCCAAAAATCCTATGATAAATGGCTTTCAATGAATGATTCCACCTATTTGTACAGCTTTTCTTTGGTATTTTAGAAGCTGGAAATCATATACTGGGATTAATTTAACCAGTGAGTCAGGTTTGGTGGCTTAAATCACTCACTCCCCCCTCCTCTATCATTTCTGCAAACACAATTCTTTTTCTTCTGTTTGTGAATCATCCCTGGTTTCCAGAATTCCATCCCTCACTCTCAGATGTTGGATGAACAGAGTGAATGGATGTGTTTTCTCCTCTGCACTGTTGACTCACTGCTCTTTCTTCAGAAAAGACAGCCTGACCTTAGCCTCGAGCTGATGGCAGGGGGGTTTAAAGAGGAGGAAACTGAGCTGAGTCTGTCCAGCCAGGTCACTGAGCCCCGAGCACAGCTGATGGTGCACACAGCGTGTTCCTCCTGTTCCATCCCCGGGGATTTCAGCAGAGCCCCCCCTGAGAGCTCCCTGGCGTTGCAGCGATGCTTTCAGCCGTTAATGCTGCTCACGTGGACAGGTTGGCTATAAACTTCTGTTATTTTCCACTTTATGGATAGGGAACCAAGACCTAGAGAGAGTTTCTCAGGCACAGGAGAGCTGTGTAAACCCAAATTCATAGGCAGGCTGTTTGGACACCAGCTGAGCCCTGTGTCCTGGAACAGCTGGGGGATGTTCGTGCCTGACCCCACAAACAGCTTGGCACAGAGGCACTGCTGGTCAGGAAGGGCTGAGATGGGCACAGGGACACAAAGAAAACTCTGCTGGTGTTCAGGAGGAGGGCTGGGAGTCCTCTTGGCTTTCAACTGCAATTTCCCCATACCCAGGAGCACCAGGAGTGTTGCACTGGGTGGCTGAGCAAATCTATGGAGATATTTGTTGGCTCAGAGAAGCACAAAAACCCCAAATACTGCTCCTGTTTGCTAAGACTCTTGTCTATAGGCTCTGCCTAAACTGGGAACACTTCCCTGCTGCTGGGAAACAGCTCCAGCCTGCTGGGAGTGTGCACATGCTGATGTGAGGCACCCTTTGTGCTGCTGTGATGGGAACCACTCCGAAATGAGCACCAAGATGTACATCTATTTCTGATGGGGATGTATATATGGGAATAGATGTCAACATTGGAGAGGTATCGATTGTAGAGATGATAGAGACATAGATATTTGCATAGATGTAGATATAGATAGGTGGAGATATAGATATATAGAGATATAGATTAGATATAGATGAGATATAGATTATATAGAGATATAGATACAGATTATATAGATGATAGCTATAGATATAGATTAGATATAGATGATATAGATATAGATATATAGAGATATAGATTAGATATAGATGATATAGCTTTAAATATAGATTATATAGATGATATAGATATAGATGACATAGATTATATAGACATAGATGAGATATAGATATAAATATAGATATAGATTATATAGACGATAGATATATAGATATAGATGTAGATATAATATAGATATAGATAGATATAGATAGATATAGATATAGATATAGATATAGATATAGATATAGATTAGATACAGATATAGATAGATTCAAAAGCCTCCCTCCAGTGTGGCTGGGAGTGTCTTCCACCCGTGGAGAGCCCCTGTCTCCAAACACCTCAGCAGGAATCCTTCTTTCATTCCCCACACCCTGTGGCTTTCAGCATCAGAGGGAGGAGCTGGACACATCCATCCCTGAAATATCCTTTCCTCCCTGGCGTGGAGAGCTCTGTCACAATACCCGAGGTTGGTGCCAGGTGCCAGCCCCTGGATTCCTGGGATCACTCCATTATGCCAGCTTTAATATTTAATGAAGAGTAACTCATTTGCCTCCTCATTACAGAGAGAAGTTGAAAAATGCAAGTTGTGGGTACTGAAAAGGCCCAGAAAGCTGGAGGCAAACAAACAGATTCTTTTTATTTTAAACTTCATGGGGTTTTTTTAAGCCAGCTGTGTGCTGCCTGAGTGCAGCTGAGCACACCTGGGTGTGCAGGCCATCGCTGCATCACTCCACAGCTGTGCTGAGAGAACTGTGCTGAAGGCCTCGGGCTTACCTGCCTTCAAATAATGGAATCCTGGAATTGGTAAAGCTGCAAAAGATCTTTAAGATCATCAAGTTCAACCCAGTACCACCATGTTCACCACTAACCCGTGTCCCCAGGTGCCACATCCATGTTTTTTGAACCCTTCCAGGGATGGGGCCTCCACCACAGCCCTGGGCAGCTGTGCCAATGCCTGGCCACCCTTTCCATGAAGGAATTTTCCCAAATATCCAACCTGTCCCTCCCCTGCTACAACTTGAGGCCGTTCCCTCTCCTCCTGTCCCTGTTCCCTGGCAGCAGAGCCCGACCCCCCCCTGGCTGCCCCCTCCTGTCAGGGAGTTGTGCAGAGCCACAAGGTCCCCCCTGAGCCTCCTTTTCTCCAGGCTGAGCCCCTTTCCCAGCTCCCTCAGCTGCTCCTGGGGCTCCAGCCCCTTCCCCAGCTCTGTTCCCATCCCTGGACACTCCAGCACCTCAGAGCAGCATTTCTTTCTGCCCTGTAAACCCTTCTGCTTCTTATTCCATCTTGGATGGCTTTGCCCAGCTTCTGCCAGCCCTCAAATATCCCATAAAATAACCTTTTTCACAGTATCCCTCTGGATGCTCTCTGGGTCCCCCCTTTATGCAATTTCAGAGGGTTGGAGAGCTTTCCATGCTACATTGCCCTCAGAAATGGAATTCTCCCAAAGCACAGCTTTGAGCAGCACGTACATCAGTGTCTGGAATTATGCTAAGCACTGCTCATCGGAATTATTTTATTAACTGGAAAGGGAGAGCACACACAATTTAACAGGGGAGAAAAAGCAACAAATCTAAGAAGAAAAATCAGTATTTTACAGGGAGAAGAGAGCCAGGAAACCAGTGACTATAAAAGCCTTGCTGCAATTAAAGGACCTTTTATTGTGAGGATTTAAAAGCTTTTGCTTTGCAGGGTACACATCATGGAAGGCAACGCAGGGATCTGCTGGGGACAAGGGTGCTGGCAGGTGCCCAGGCACCAGGGCTGACAGCAAAACCTGGGTTTTACTGAAAGCAGGCTTTGGTAGACCTCAGAACTGTGTCAGACATCAGCAGGACAGCTACTGGCTCCATCCTGCCTGGGGAAAAGGCATGAGTGCCAATAGGAGAAGGATCTACTGGATATGGGATTTCTCCTTCTCCCGGCCACCCGAGGCTGGGCACAATTTTGTCCAGGGCACAGTTTTGTCCTGGGCACTCTGTCACCCTCTGAGACTGCTCACAGGCATAGATCAAAGCTGCACTCCCAGCTCTGCTGCCAGGGGTGCCCGTGGAGGAGAAGCCTCACTAAAACCTCCCCAGGAAGGGGGCAGAAATGACATCAAAATATTTCTCTGCAAAGAGTTCATGATTCCTGTGGTTGTTAATTCAGCAGGGGAGAGGTTTGCTGGGATCAAAACAAAGCAAAAGGGAATCAGAAATCCTTGCCTGGATCTCCCCTTAGCTCGTTTCTTTGCAGTGGGAAATGGTATTTAACCATCTGAGGACTTCTCTTTCTCACCTGGAAACCAAAATAGATATGAAAATGTGTCTGTAGAGACAAATGCAAGAGTGTGTGAACACGTGCATCTCTGGACGTGCAGCGTGTTTATGAGCACATCTTACAGAGTGCTGGGACTCAAATAATGAACATTTTGGAGCGTTTGCAGCTCTGTTGTTGACAGCAGCTGAAGCAATGCAAAGCACCGGTCACCATTTCAGAGCTGCTTCTGCAGTGCATGCAAGGAGCTCACACTGGGGAAGCACTAACACATTGTGTTGTGTTGTGTTGTGTTGAGGGAAAACTTGATTTATTTGATGGCTTTGCTTTGAATATAAAAGAAGACCAGCAAAGGAAATGTTTTGTTATTACTGTGGAGCATGTTGGCTGAGATCTCAGCAGCAGTGGGAGGTTTATTTAACATGGAACAGCTGCAGGAAGGGCTAATATGGACATAAACCTCCCCTAGACCCAAAGTAGACTTGAGGAAAGAGTCCTGCAAAGACACTGAGAAGATAATGCTAACTCATAAAGTATTGGTTTCTTATTGTATTGATTGTATTCCAGTGATAAAACATAAATTTGGTGTATCCAGCAACGACAGCTTTACTGCCTTACTGTGCTGATTATTACAGAAAGCATAAATTGGGTCATAATTCTGAAAAGTCATCAGAAAGCCACGTGCAACTCTGAGTTACTCGTTTGCAACAAGGCTTATGAGACCTTCAGGGGAAGATCAATACATCAGTGAGTGTGTTGGTGCACGAGGAGGGCTCTGACACACCCCCACCCCCCTGGGTCATCTCCACTGCACCCCTGCACAGCCCTGTTTCACCCAGACCCACGGCCAGCTCATGCTCCTGATGTCCCCCGCTCCCAGGAGGGGCTGAGCACCTCTGCTGTGGGGAAATGCTGAGGGAATTGGGGGTGTCCAGCCTGGAGAAGAGAAGGTTTTGGGGTGACCTAATTCATTTCCTGAAGGGAACCTGTAAGAAAGATGGGGAGTTACTTGGAACAAGGGATGGAGTGACAGGAAAAGGGGGAATGGCTTCCCACTGCCAGAGGTCAGGGTTAGATGGGATATTGGGAAGAATTCTTCCCTGTGAAGGTGGGGAGGCCCTGGCACAGGGTGCCCAGAGCAGCTGTGGCTGCCCCTGGATCCCTGGAAGTGCCCAAGGCTGGGTGGGAAAGGGCTTGGCAGCCTGGGACAGTGGAAGGTGTCCCTGCCCATGGCAGGGGGTGGATGGGATGGGCTTTAAGGTCCCTCCAACCCAAACCATTCTGGGATTCCATGATTGAGGAGCAACCAAGGGCAGGAGCCCGATGCTGTTTACGGCAATGAGTAATCACAATAATCAGCATTTCATTGCCCTCACTTTGATGCAATCTCAGAATTCGGTGAAAATGTGCCTCACAAGCTGTGGGCAGCACACAACCAAGGCCTGTCACAGAGCACTGCCACCTTACACCTCCAGCTGTGAATCCTGGGCACGCGCCCCTGGCGTGTCCCTGGATCCCACCTGAGGAATCCAGGCTGGAAAGGGAAAGCCATCCTGGTAAGTTCATGGCTGAGCAGGCTTAACCCTCTCCCTCTGAGCAGCAGCCCCACACAGTGCGTTTTGGCTGCCTTCTCCTGAGTGCCAAGCAAACATCCACTCATCTCCTCCGTGGGCTGGCTTTGCAGGGGACACAGAATTCTTGGGAAAAACCATCCCAACTCTGGTCCCACCCAGCCGTGGGCCCTTCTTTGCATCTCTCACAGCGTGGCCAGTGGAGATGCTCTGCCATAAGGCCAAGCTACAAACGTGCCCCAGCTTGGCCCAGTCTGATTGGCTCTTTCCAGAAACCAGAGCTGGTTTGGAGCACCCAACATTCCCAACAACATCTCCCAGTCCTCCCCTCCCCGGTGAGAAGGGGCTGTGGATGATGTTCTTCTCTCAGCAGCCATCCAAGGGGTGATGCCCAACAGCCTGGTGTTCATAAATCCCAGGATGGTTTGGGTTGGAAAAAACCTTAAAGCTCATCCCGTTCCACCCTCTCACACAGGCAGGGACACCTTCCCTGTCCCGGATTGCTCCAAGCCCTGTCCAACATGGCCAATATCCTTTGGGAATCTTGGTTTCAGTGAATAATTGGTCACTTGAAGCCTCAGAAGGAATGTAATGATCTCCAACTGCAAATACAATAAATCTGGTGAAGTTAAAGGCACCACGAGATCAGATAAGAGCTTCTCAATTTGAAATGGAATATGGAGTCCTCTCTCTTCCATTGTATTTTATCAATTAACCTTCAGCAAGCACAAAGGTTTCCCTGGATCTGGTGCTCCTGCTGGCATCTGGAGGAAAAGATACAAATTGTACAGATTTCTCTTTTTTGAGGAGAATACTTTTAATAACCAAAAATGTTTCTGCACTTGGAATAATGAGAGTGACTTTTCTCTTTCAAATGCTAAATTATTTCCAGCTGAGCTGTTGGGAACCATTAATAATTCAAGGAACTCTGCTTTCGGTAAGAACAACATCTGTTGGAAGGTGTTAAGGCATAGCAATAACCTGACTTTCAAAGTTATTTTACCATTTTTTTATTCTCTTTGTGAAGAAAAAAAAAAAGTATGCTTTGGTAAATTATAGGAAGAAGCTGCTCAAATGCCACTTGGAGAACAAGGAGGGCTGGATGTCTGCAGTGCCAGGGGCACCAGCTCTGCTCTGCTTCGCCCTCCTCCCCTGGAGCACCAACTGCTCAGAGCTGTGCCTTCCAGTCTCTTCTCATCTGCAGACCCCAAAATGTTGCCAGGGCACATTCAGACCCCTCATGATTATTTTTATCAGCCCCTCGTGGTTATTTTTAACAGATTTATTATTTATCAGCCTCTCAACGTGAGGCTCCCAATGCCTTTCCCAGCTCCTTTTCCCTGGCTCTTTACAAGTTGTTCACTCATCATTAGCAGACCATAATAATCACAGAATCAGAGCATGGCTGAGGTCAGGGAAGACCTTTAAGAGTCCAACCATCTACCCACCACCACCATGTTCACCACTAACCCATGTCCTCAAGTGCCACACCCACAAGTTTTGTGATCACTGCCAGGGGTGGTGATGCCACCACTTCCCTGGGCAGCCTGTTCCAATGCTTTACAACCCTTTCCATGAAAAAATGTTTCTAGTGTCCAATCTAAACTTCCCATGGTGCACCCTGAGGCCATTTCCTCAGAATGAAGGAATGATCTTCCCCAGTTCTTCTTGCCGAAGAAGATGAGAGAGATGAAAAGCATGGATGGATCTCTGAAGGACAGCTCATCCCTCAAGTGTAGGATCCTGTGGATGACACGGTGGAGGTGCCAGCCTCTGTCTCCGTCCACAGACACTTGGGAGAAGTTAGATGACTGAATGAGACCCAAAACTGAATTTTTGAGGGATAAAGCAAAGAAACATTTTGTTCTCCTTCCAGAAATGAGTCAGATAAACTGATGCACTTAAAAGATTAACAGCATTGAGGAGGCAGACCCATGTGCAGAGTGGTATTTCAAGGTCTCCACCTGTTTGGAGATGGGAATTTGAATCAGTTTGTTGACAAAGCTGCTTTTCCCAGACTCAGTCGACAGACAGGGTTAGAATTTTGTGTCTCTGCAAAGTTCAGCTGTGGAATTTTGTGTGGTGCTTATGTTCAACCAGAACCTTCCACATCCTCCTGAAAAATTCCTCTGCCAGCCCAGCTGAGGTAGGAGCAGACCTAGTGAATTTCCATGTGGGTTACATAGAGATGTTGCAACCCAGGTATGAGTCTCCCAAAACAGCACTGTGATGATACATCTGTCCTTATTCCCTCACCAAATATTCCTCCTGATTTCCATGACTTTCCATACAATGTATTTCTTGAATTCTCAGCTCCTGGCAAAGGTGCATATCAGAGCTGGGGTTTACTTTTTCCACTGTTGTAAAAGTGAAAAAAGAGACTCCAGAATAAAAGAGGAAATCTTCGTTAGACAATCTGTCCCCAGCAGCTGGGAAGGCATCCCTGATCCACTGTCCTGCCCAGCTTAAGGAAGGGATCTTTTGTTGGCCTGTACAGATGAAACTTTTTTTAAAAAAAAACATGTCCTGGCACTGCTGAGGCACGACCTTGAATCCTGGGGTAATTTTTGGGCCCCTCATGACAAAGACACTGAGGGGCTGGAGCATGTCCAGGGAAGGGAACGGAGCTGGGAAGGGACTGGAGCCCCAGGAGCGGCTGAGGGAGCTGGGAAAGGGGCTCAGCCTGCAGCAAAGGAGGCTCAGGGGGGACCTTGTGGCTCTGCACAACTCCCTGACAGGAGGGGGCAGCCGGG
Organism: Ifrita kowaldi; assembly: GCA_013398055.1. NCBI lineage: Eukaryota > Metazoa > Chordata > Aves > Passeriformes > Cinclosomatidae > Ifrita > Ifrita kowaldi. The sequence continues at coordinate 211,809 of VZRS01009488.1, forward strand.
GGGGGGTCGGGCTCTGCTCCCAGGGAACAGGGACAGGAGGAGACGAACGGCCTCAGGCTGGGCCAGGGGAGGTTTAGATTGGGATATTAGGGAATATTTCTTACTGGAAAGGGCTGTCCAGCCTTGGCACAGCTGCCCAGGGCAGTGGTGGAGTCCCCATCCCTGGAGGGATTTAAAAGCTGTGTGGATGTGGCACTTGGGGACGTGGGGCAGTGGTGGCCTTGGCAGTGATGGGTTAACAATTCAACTCAGTGACCTTGGAGGTCTTTCCCAACTTAAACCACTCTGGGGTTCTGTGATTTCCAAATAATTTGGTCCCTTCCCAGGAAAATCCATCCCAGTTCTCTACAAACCACAGCTGTTTAGCTGGAAACTAAAGGACCAGCTTTGGGCACCCTTTGTGTTTGAGTCGCCCTAATCCCAGTTTCAGAAATGGTGGTGTTTGTCAAGCCCAAGTGAATTTAAAGGCTAAGCCAAGTCTAAGCTTCTGCAGCCTCCAACTTTGGGGCTGGAGTTTGATTGGAAGGGTTTGGATCTGACCACAGATGAAAGCCTTGCACTGAGATGATTTGACAGCAACATCACACAGCTCGTGTTTTTCATGGAACCTCATTCATTTAAGCTGAGGCTTTAAGAAGCTGCTGGAAGGGGAGCTGTTGTAGGGCTCATTCCTGAGTTAAACTTGTCAGTGTGAAGGGCTCCTGTGAGATGAGAGCTGAAGGAGTTGTTAACAAAGCACATGAGTGAGGCAACCATCAGATTTTCCGTGCTGGGCTTCTCCTTTTCACACTTCTGTGCAATGCTCAGTTGGGGTAAATATTGATGACACTGGGAGTAGGACTTGTGGGCATCGTGAGTAATCTAATGGGGTTTGTAGCACCTCGTTCTGATGCTGATGGAGCTACTCATTCAGGAGGTTGCTCATTGCAGATGTGGCTGTTTAGGGCATTCTTGTCATCTGTTATGGAGCTGCCCACTTATGAGAGAAGCCAAGCAAACTACCTCAGAGAAAAAAATATCTTGGAAAGAAATTAAGGTTTAAAGCACCTCAGAAAAGTTTCTGGTGGATGAGAGGCTGCAAAAGCACAACCTTCAAAAGAAACAATACAGGACAGACTTACCCCTCACTTTCCTTCCAGCACAGAATCCATTGATGTAAAAGCCATGGTGGAGAGTTGGGAGATCACTTTGGAGAAGGCTGAGATGTGTCCCTGAGCGTGGTATAAACACCCTTAAAGCACCTGTGGGCCCTCCTGGGACCAGGGAGAGAAATCCCTGCACTGACACTGAAGCATCATAAAGGTCTCCCCATATGGACTGAAGGAAATTCTTCCAAGGCTGAAATGTTCAAAGGATGGAGGAGATCCCTGGTCCTTGGTCCTGCCCTCCACAAAACTGGGAGAGCAGAGAGGACCCAAACGCTGAAGGGCTGCAAGTCCCACCACCCCTGAGAAGGGGAAGAGCCACTCCTGAGCCGTGAGCTCCAGGCCCAGAGAGCTTCAGCTGGTGAGGTTTGGTTCCTGAGGCTTTTGGGAAGTGTCCTCCACCAGAAACCTGGAAGGATGAAGGACTGGCTTTTGCTTAACCAAACATATTTGTGCAACAAAAACCTGTTAAGAGCAGATCTGTCCTGGGTTCTCCTTCCTGTTTCACTGTGTCTACTTTCCATCTTCTCAGTTTATAATCTGCAATATTTAGAGCCTGTTCTAAACCCTCAAGTTTTATGTTGGACTTAAGAATCAGCTTGTTTGTCATGCACTGCACTTGCTTACCTTCCTCTTTCCCTCTCCTTTCATAGGACTCTGCAACAATAACCAAGTCAAGAAGAAAGTTATCCAATAAAAACCTTCTGGAGGATGAGCATTGATTTTCCTGACACAATTTGGAACTCATTAGCATTTTCTGTTGCAGTGTTACATCACCCTTTCTGCCAGGTGAGCTGCCTTGGACTGTATTTTAAGAGGTTCTGTCTGGAGAGCACGTGGACTGTGGGGTGAAATCCAAAGTAAAATTCCCAAGGGAAGCTCAGCAGTGGAGACACGAGTGACAGACATTAAAGGCACAGGATCAGCCCTGCTCGATGCTCTGCAGATGAAAGCTGCTGAGAGCTGTGTGTGGTACAATACCAGCACCAGGGTGTCCTGGTCCGATTTCCAGTTTCCATCCCCACCAGTAATCCTGGCAGAGGCAGCACCAGGGTGTCCTGGTCCGATTCCCGGTCTCCATCCCCACCAGTAATCCTGGCAGAGGCAGCACCAGGGTGTCCTGGTCTGATTCCCAGTCTCCATCCCCACCAGTAATCCTGGCAGAGGCAGCACCAGGGTGTCCTGGTCTGATTTCCAGTCTCCATCCCCACCAGTAATCCTGAGGCAGCCTTTGGCCGTGGGCTGTGCCTTTCCAGCAGCTTCCTCACAGCCTCACCCTCCCTTGGTGCTGGGAGCTCACGGCAGGTCAGGAGTGCGGAGTGTCGGATGGGAGGGGAGCTCAGGGACAGCCTGGCACAGCCAGGCAGCAATCCCAGGGATTTCATCCATGTGGGCACAAGCCACCTTGTCTTTTCCATGCCTGGCTGGTGGGGGACAGGGCATTCAGAAACAGCAGGGAACCAGCTTTGCCTGCGGCTCCTGAGCTCTGTTTTCATCTCACAGCATTCAGTGGCTGAGAAAGAGGGGAATCTCCTTTCCTTATCCTGGCTCAGACACAGCAAAAAGGCAAAGATTAATGCCATCAGAACAGAAGCAGTTGGTACTTAAATGTAACGTGGCAGATTTCCTCTGAGCACATTCCAAACTGTGGAGTTTCAGCAGTGGTAATAAAGCATTTAGGGGGACCTTGAAGCTTGAAGGAACAGCAGAGAAACAGTTGTGTGTGGTGGGAGCAGGAATGAATCCCATTCCCTGTGCAGCCCGTATGGAAATGGCCTTTGAGCCTAATGGGAGAAGGAACCATTTATTCCCTGGGCTAGTTCTTGTAACAACTCCAACTGCTGAGCAATTTAAAACCTATGCATTTTTATAAGTGTCCGTTTTTCACATTGGATGAAAATAACCCTTTGGCACGGGTTAAATTATAAATAAGGCAAACAGGGGGGATGCACTGCCAGCATACCAATGGGACAGCTGGGATGCACCAGCAACACTGAACGCACAGTCAGATTGCCTTAGGAGTTAGAGCACACCTGTGGAAAGGGGATTTCATGGGAAAAGCTCCAAATCAGCAGGCCTGGAGTTGTACAGCCCTGTGGGAAAAGCGGGAAAGCCTGGGAGGTGCAGTGATGTGGGGAGGTGCAGTGATCACGCACGGGCGTGGACTCCACACACAAGAGGGAGATGCAAAGTCGTTTATTACGCAGCCAGAATTCCCTAAATACCACACACCCAGGATATAACATCATATAAACAGGAAAGATGTTCCCCACAGTGTCCCCAATCACCTGGGGTAGTGCCCAGATTTTGGCTATTATGGTAACAGGCAAACAATACCCTGTAAGGTCACAAAGTACAACCATCACCTCTCACAGGTCCAACCCTGTCCACAAACTCACAATCCTCTCTCTGCCCATCCCGGTGACCTGGATACAGCCCCAGGGTCACCTCTGGGCCCAGGAAAGAGGCTCTCTCTCTCTCAGGCCCTCAGGGGCTATCTCTCTATCACCACACAGTGTAGCCCAGCAGGGAGGGGTCTGCAGAGGGGGACAGGGGCACTTGCAGGAGGGCACATCCCTGAGCTGTGTGCCCAGGCTGTGCTGGGCATGGACAGCAGCCCGTGGCTCCTTCCTGCTGGAATTGTCTGCTCAGATTCTCAGTGATCTCAATGCCTTTTCCCCCTTCCCTGCCTGCTGCAATCAAAGCACATAAAGAAGAACAGCCCCCGCTCTGTAATGCAGATCCCATCGCCTGTTCCCTGCTCTCATTCCAGTGCTCGAACCCTTCCGGAGCTGGGCTCGCTCCTGCTGCCCAGGCTTCGGATGGCCCTACTGCACGTAGGGTGTGTGAGCTCTCTGTA
>VZRS01009490.1:0-65948 GCA_013398055.1 Ifrita kowaldi
CGGTTTGTGCCTTGCCTGCCGATGCCATGGAGGAGACCGACGCAGCAGGCATGGAGGCTGGGCGTGCCCAGACCGCCCCTCCCCAGGCAAAGCCCTGCGGGGCTGGGGCACCGGCAGGAGCTTGCCCAGTGCCTGCCCTGCCCCGGGCACACAGTGGCCTTTCTTCCCCCGCTGGCATGGCCACTGACCCCCAGCCCCCGGCCCCACGGCGATGGCGCTCCGTCCTCAAGACGGCCCGGCGGGCTGTGCACCGGCTTTTCTCCTTCAGCTGCCTCCAGGGGCAGCCAGAGGAGTGAGCCCGACTGCCAGCACCAGGACAATCCCCAAGGATGACTGCTCACGCTGAGGCAACCACTTGCCAAAGGTAGGTCCTGCTGCCGGCCCCAGCCTGACATGCCCAAGACAACAGCAAGGCAGCCTGGTCAGGGAGAGCCGGCTGAGGAAGGATTGCAGCACTGCCTTGTAGAATGCCACAGAAGGTGGCAGAGAGGGCAGCTGGATGAAGTGCTATGAACTCAAGACTGATCACTACTGCAGGAAGAGAATAGAAGGAATTGCTTCCAATCTCTGCATTCTTGGATAAGGGTCACCGACTTAATCCAGAGGAGATAAACAGAAAGAAATCCAGAACTGGCTATGCCTTTCCACTCATGCTGAAGAGCTAGGTCAGAAATACCAAAACCACAACATCATCTCTAACAGAGAGGGAAACATAATGCTGCCCTGAATACTGTAACAACTCTGTAAAATAACAAGGTCAAAACTGCTGCTGAGAGCAGTGAATAATTATTTTGCTTGTAGGAGGCTCAGAGTCATTTTGTTGTCATTTTTTGAGTCAATTCTACATCTCCTGGGTCAGAAAAACAGCTTCTACACAAGCGTATTGACATTTCTACCCACATTTCTTAGATGAGGAATATTTTCTGACCCAAACTACAATCTATTTCTTTCTACTCCCACTAGGAGCATTAAACTAAGAGCAGAAGAGTCATATCCAGACACAATTTAACACTCACACCCATTTCAGACTGAAGCCATGTCAGAAAAGTGAAACATTTAAATGTATATAAACATCTGTTATACACAAATGAGATAAATATTAGTCCAACAGCCCTGATATTTCCAGCACTGAGGGCCTAAGGAAGAATTAACAAATGTGTTTCTAAATCCACTCTGTGCATCCCATCCCAACTCACCTTTTCTCCTTTGGTCCCACTAGCACCAGGAGCGCCAGGGCTGCCAGGAGGGCCCTGTAAAGAGGTAAAATTGAGAGAAAAGTCTTTATTTCGAAAGTGCAGGAGAAACATAAGCTTGCAGGTATTAGCAGCACAAACAGTGATGTCCTACTGCACTAGGGAGGAACTAATAGAACACATGAGGCTCCTTTGACTCTGCTGCACAGAGAGGAGAAAGAATAACAATGGAGATGCCACAGCAACCACAATAACACCAATCCAATTTCAGCTCGTTCGGAAGAATTGCAGTTGTGAGTATATCAGTGTCAAACGCAAAATTTAGTCTAAAATTCAGGCATGAAGATTTACCCCCTTCCAAGTGTCTAGACGTGAAAAAGGAAGAAATGCTTCAGGTAACCAAACTTCTGTAACAGGGTTTCACTTGGAGAAATTGTTCCTTTGAAGTAGCAAACAAACAAGATTCATCTTCATGTCCCTCTGCAATTTCCTACTTCATCTACGTTTGCTACAAGTATAAGCCAGTTCTTTATCCTTTTGTAACACCAGAAAACTTTCCATCTTACCAGGATAGCGATAAACACTAACTAGACACACACTTCTTGGTACAAGGTAAGCTGTGACTGAAGGATAGAACAGGATGCAGATGCTGCACCCTGGGGGCTTCAGGCTCAAGGGTGGCAATGATTAGCTGCATGGCTTTTGGCAAATCACTTCTGGCCTCTGCTTCTTACTCTGTCCTTTGCTATTTAGACCAGAAGGTCCTTGGAAGGAAAGGATGCCTCTCATTAAGTATCACTCTCTGGGTAATGAAAACAGTCTTGTGGAATATACAGACAGCGGTTTTAGACAAAGCATTGTGTGTCTGATCAGCAGAAATGTACTGATCTTCTAGGTCATTTTCTGTTTTCTTTTTGTTTTAAAAATGTAAATAGTTCCAAGCCTTTTTCATTGAAAACAAACCCAATATATTAAACCCAGTTCTCTTCCTTTCCTGTTGTGGGCTTAAACAACTGAATTTTTATAAGTGCTTTCTTATGTATTTAATGAAAATTAAGACAAACATTTAACGTATCACATTTAAAGGACTGGCATTTCCTGTAAGTGTATATCGCATTCTAGTTTAATTCTAAAACCAACCAAACAAAAAAAGAAAATGGTGCCACCAAAGATCCTCAGAACAGGGACATTTTTGGGTACTGCCATGGTTCAGCAGCCACCAAGGATCAGTCTCAGTTTTAGAGTCAACTTCCACTCGTTCCAAAGAAACACTTCATGTTATTGAGTATTTGCCACATACCTGTTTCCCCTCCACACCTGGCTTTCCAGGGAACCCATCCAGACCTCTGTCTCCCTGGAAAAAGAAAAGAAAGAACCACTATAACTCAAATCTGTGGTGTTTAGATCACTCTCCTGAAGGTGATGTCCATGTTGTCTGCTCCAGGAGTAATGAGTAAGGAGAGAAATTCCAGCCAGTCCCATAGAGAAAATGGCAAAAGTTCCCACATCTGTACCACGAAAAGCTGCTGCAACCAGAAGCAATTGTGTGCTAGCTTTCCTTGTTGGCATCCTTCCTCTGCCTGCTAAGGTGGGTTCGTGTAAACTGGACAATGGGCTCCAGGAGAATGTCAGCCCAGATCAGCTCTTGAAAAATAATGAAGCAATCCACCAATAGGTCAGTTCTAGCCAGTAAAGAAAAATCTTTTATTTATCACCTTCCCTTTCTGTAACCTGGGGGAACAATTAATCTGTTCCTGTATGTCTCCAGAGCTAGACAGCCCACAGAGTCCATTTGCAATTGATTTCACTATTTCGTTACCTGAAGAGATGGGTTTTTTTCCCCAGTACCTAAATCTGACTCTTTTTTTTTTTTTTTTTGGTGCAGTTCCAGACTAGTAAGTCTTTCCTTAACCCCCCACAGAGGGAACTGTTTCTTTCATCTTTACAATGACCTGTTAAGTATTTGAAGATTTACAAAACTCCCATTTCAAATTTCTCTAGACTAAACAACCATAATACTTTCAGCTTTTCTTCATGGGCATGTTTGTCAGTCCTCCAATCATTTTTGTTGCTCCCCTTTGTGCAGTGTCCAATTTTTTCACATCTTCATTGTAGCTAGGTGCATGAAACTCAACACAGCCAAGGCTAACTCTGAGCAGAAATATGTTTTCATGTTTTATAGACTATTCTTCTGTTTAAATCCCAGGAGAATGTTTACTTGACACCAACCCCCCTTCTACAAGACAGCTCCTTGATCAGTTGTTCCCAATTCATAACTGCAATTTGTTGTCCAATGTGTATGAAACACCCTGCAGCTGCCCCTTCTCAATGTCATCTTCTGCTTTGGGGGATTGTGTTTACAGGATAATTTGGAATTCTGACCCTGATCTCTACTGTTCTTCCATATTCAAGCTCAACATATTTCATATTTTATAATCGAGGTTTTTGATAGAGATAACTGGATCAATTACATACTTCTTCTGAACTTCACTTTTCTCCTACTGATTGTGGCCCTTGACCATTCCAACCTCTTTAGTTTAAAAACTCTTAGAAACAGGGACTTTCTTGTACTCTTTAAAATCCTTAAACCTCTGTAAAATGAAACACAGATTTTGCTTGGATCCTGCACACATAGCTGAATATAAACTACCAAGCGCATACACACAGTGCCAATGTTAATGTGAATGTGCATGTAAAAACAAAATTATACAAGTACAAGCAGTGACAGAAAACTAATGGGTTTATGCTACTTTTTAAATGTTTTTATATATCTTAAACCCTCTTAGACCACTGCTATTACCTACAAACCCACACTTACAGCACTGGATTTAATTAGCTTCTTTTTGTAAACTACATTGATTTGGCGAGTCAGAAATGGATTTGCTAATCACTGTTTATTTTTCCTCCTTAGAAAGTGAATCAATCTTCTAACATAAATGTTATTTCAAAATATGTATTCAATGAATGAAATTAGAGGGACCCATATCCTACAGAAAGCAGCTGAAAACCAGTGTCAGAACACCCAGATCCACTTGCTTTGGAGGTGAGAGCTTCCACATTAATGTTTTCCTTTGCACTGACTGAACTACAAATATCCTGAATTTAAGACTTTCAGCAAGCAACAGCCTGGTATATTGCTGACAAAATGTGCAGAACATTCCCAGGAGAATTTTTAACATCAATACACTGCAGCAATGAGTACTTCACACATGCTGGTTTAGCTGCCAAAACAGAAAAGTGTCGATGTTCTTACTGCTATCAGTGGGGGCTGGGAAGGGCAAATGTATTATTTATACAAGAAAATACAAAAAAAAATCCATTTGAAAATGATTGTGTTTTCTGCTGTTTCTTCAGAAAAATCTGTCATTATAATTTTTTTTTTAATATTTTTCCATTTTTCAAATAAGGCAACTCAGTGAAAGGTAGTTTTCTCCCAATAGAAAGAACAAACACATTAAAGTTTCATTCTCCAATTTTCACTTTAAGACTCCATTTCTTTCTCCTTTGTTCTACTGGTTTGGTTTTTTTTTTTCTTTTAACCACTGGAACAAAATGCTGAATATTCACAAGCAGTAAGGGGAAATGACAATTCTGCCAAAACTTCAGTGCTGCTCTCTGACCTCTACCATGTAGAAAATTTAAGGATTTGTTGGAAAAAATATTACCCAGGAGTCTGTAGGGCCCTGGAAAAGGCTGGAGGAGAAAATAAACCACTACAGAGGGATCTGACAGCAGCAGACGAGCCCTGCTGCCTCCTTACACAATCCCTTCTCCATAAAACAGACAAGGGTTTACAGGATGGACACAGGATAGTGCAGCAAAAGCAGTGCCCCTTGTCACACTGAACTCCTGGACGTGCCTAAATCAGCATGCCAAATATCACATACAGATATGGCTCCTGTTGGCAGGGAAGTGCATCATATTTATCTCTGGAGTCTGTCCTGGGGTCTACAATGAGCTCATTGGATGCAAAACGACATGGGACATCCCTCACACGGTGCAGTGCTTTTCGTAAAGCGTAGGTGCCACCAGTACTACTGGATTTGGGAACCTCATTATAAAACCTCAACATTTACATCCGAGGTCCCAGGATATGTGAATAAAGCAGCAAGATGGATGGGATACTTAGGGCTTTTTTGGTAGTAAGGGGGAAGACTTGATAGAACAATACTCAGTACATGAACTAGTGCTCCCAACTGATATTATAACCCCTTTTCTCCTCAGGCACAAAGAAACACAGATTGCGTAGGTGTCAGTATTCGGGTTACAGACTGAAAAGCAGACAAGAAAATATTTGGCCCACCGAGTTTACGCCCACTGTTTTCACAGTAGTACTGACTGGTAGAAGTTAAAGCACTGGCAGTGGGTGCACTGAGACCATCATTAAAACCTGGAAAAAAATCAAACCACAATTGTTGTAGCAGAGATTTGGCTGCTGCAGGGAAAAAAAAAGAAAACAAAGGATGGGGGGAATCTCTAATTGTGCAGATCCTTCTAATGAAACAAAACCTAATTCATTTCTTCCCCACTTTAATCTTCCTCTACTTAGTCAGTTGCCTGCCCACACATAGCTCCAGCTTCCTCTCCCATCACAGTGATGTCAGAAAGATGTATTTTCTTCCAGGAGCCAAATATTCCAGCAGATTAGACAATGCTGCCTCTGGAAAAGCAGCAGAGGCACTGGCTAGACACAGGACACCTATCCAGTTCTGCAAAGGGCTGAGGGAAAAGCATGAGGAAGATAATGTACAATCCAGCCATTTGCTCCAGCTGCAATAACAAGGAGAGGTAATACAAAATATGATTGTGGCTGCTTCATCATAAATAGCAGAAAGGACGCTGGTAAAGAGAAACACAGTATCTCACACTAAGAGTCTATTGATAATTTTTCCCAGTAGGCAGAAGTTTGGTGTTAATGGCTGGGTTTCCTCTCCAGAAAAAGACAGGCACTGAGAAATGGGAACAAAGCTATGCCAGCAAGATCATGACTCCCTCCTTCACACAAACACAGGCGAAGCTGCCAGACCCTCCCCGGGATAAACCTGTGTCAGGACCAGCTTGAGTCATAAGCAAGACAGAACATTTTTGGGGGGCCTTGAGTACTGCCAAGCAGGTCTACAGCAGAAGTGGGTGCACATCTGAGGTCTCTCTGAACACAATTAGCAAAGTGAAACAACTAAGGCGCTGTGCCTGCCCAGCTCTCCTTTTAAATACTTATTCCAGGTATAATAAGCACTTGGTTTCTTCCTTGAGCCACAAATATGGCTCAAATCCCAGAGTGACATGTACTCTGTAAAACAGCTCTTCACAGTCAGGAGAGAACATGGAACTGGGAAGCAACTCCTTTTGGGTGAAGCTTTTAACATAGGACAAATTACCTGGTAGTAACTAGTGAGTTTATGGGGACGGGAGAAGAAACATAGGGAGTTGGATGATGCGGAAAACTGGAATGAGATGGGAAAATGCTGGATGCAGACTTGGTCAGTGGCAGTCAGTGATCATTCTCAACTCTCAGGTTATGCACACAATGTGGACACTCCTCCATATCTCCCCACTGGCAACCTTCACTCCTTTCCTCCTTTTTCTCCTCCATCTCTGGCTACACACAGGCAAGAACTCCCTGAATGTGTCCTCAGTAGACAGCACAGATCCCAAAAGCCCTCCTGCACACCCATGGGAGGTGGAGAGCACTTGGAAGTGCAGCACAGTGAGGCAACTCCATCATTCAACCCCCTCCAGAGCTGCTGATGGCAGCCCACCTCACCTAATGGGCAAAGGAAAGGCCTGGCTTTTCCTAGCATGAAGCAGAAATACCTTGTCTCCTCGTGTTCCCTTTTCTCCTCTTTCTCCTTGTAGACCCTAAAAATAAAAAGAAACAGAGATTATAAAGCTAAATCCAAGTAGAGGCATAGTTACCTCCTCTAATGAGTCACCAAATCAGTGTGCACATCTGCACAAGCTATTCAAGTGAACCTCAAGGACATTTTCTGTGTTGCCAGTCCTCAAAGTTGGCTTCAGGCATGGTCTAAGCAGACTCAGAGCAGGGACCGCTTGTGAGCCCAAGAACATCTGTAATATTATATTGCCTGCAGACACACGACCCTCCTGCCAACAGCAGAGTGGAGGGACAGGGAACACACCACAGCTGCAGATGGTCTGGAAAACAACCAATGCTCTGCATTTTTCATGTTTCTTGTAAACAATGAGAACTTTGGTAGAGGACAATACTGATGAGAAAACCTATTGCATAAACAAGCAAGAATTCCCATTCCTGGTGGGTTTGGATGTGGTAGCTAGGCAGACGGCAGGTAGCTTTGAGAACTGGCAAAGGTTAGATGCTCTCTGCCCTGGGGGCCCAGCACATTTTTGTGCTGTGAATCCAGTGCCAGTGTTCCTCAGGACTGCATAATTCATCTCTTCCCAGCTACACCAGAAACACTGCTGGAGCTCAGTTTGATGCAGCACTAACATAGACAATCGACTCAATGGGCACAAAGGGATTTCACCTTCCTTTGGCTCAGCAAACACCTTGTATTTTACCTGTATTGTAGAAACTGAGCAATCAACTAATAGCTATAGAGAGACAAATATGCTCAGTCAGTAGTGACCTCTCTAAAACTGCCAAAGCTTAAAGTGCTTCTTGCTCTAAGAATTTAAACTTCAGTTTACTTTACACTATAGTGGAGTCTTACCTCCAAGCTAATGAGAGCTCCATGTCTGGGTGTATTTGGCCCACAGGACGACTTACATAATCATTTAAATGGGCAGGGATATTTTATACTAGAGCAGGTTGCTCAGAGCCCAGTCCAATCTGGTCTTGAATGCTTCCAAGGACGAGGCATCCACCACCTCTCTGGACAACCTGTTCCAGAGTCTCACCATCCTCATAGTAAAAACTTGCTGCCGTATATCTAATCTAAATCTAACCCCTTTTACTTTAAAATCATTACCTCTTCTCCTATCACAACAGGTCTTATTAAAAAGTTTGGCACCATTTAAATATTGAAAGGCCACAATAAGGCCTCCTCAGAGCCTTCTCCAGACTGAACAATCTCAACTCTCAACCTTATCTCACAGGAGAGGTGCTCCAGCCTTCCTACCATTTCCATGGCCCTGTTCTGGACCTGCTGTCAGAGGTCCATGAATCTTTCCTGTGCTGGAACCCCAGAGCTGGATGCAGCACTGCAGGTGGGGTCTCACCAGAGCAGAGCAGAGGGGCAGAATCATTTCCGTCACCTGCTGCCCATGGTGCTTTTGGGCTGTGAGTGCACACTATCAGCTCATGTCCAACTTTTCATCCACCAGCACCCCAAGTGTGTCTCACCAGGGCAGCTCACAATCCTTTCATCCCCCAGCCTGTGGGAGGTGGCCCCAACCCATCTGGATCATCAGATCTCAGAAAATCCAGTCAGCCTTTCCCACACCAGTTTAATGGCTGCTTACCAAGCTGGGACCACAAGACCGAAGTGCTAACTGGATAGAATCTATTTTATTTTGGTCTGCTGTCTGTTCATTCAATGCAGGTTTGCCCCTGAGCTCAAAAGCTATTTCCTGAGAGTTTTGAAATATGATTGTAAACTTGCTGAGAGGTGGTATATTTTTTTTTTTTTTAGTGTTCTGATTAAGTTTTTAAGCACCGTAGAAATGGTGCCTCATCACAGACCAATACAATTGCATTACAGTGGGAGCATCACAAAATCACCAGCTGTTATCTCAGTAATCAAGTCATTTCTGCTGACATCTCTCTACTGGCTACAGGTCTGTTCTCATTTAAAGAAGACAGAAGAAATGCAGTGGAGTCAAGAAAATTTCACCACTTGGACACAGTGCAGGTAAGTGGACAGACAAACAAATAATAAAATTTATATGCTTTATATGCTTAATAATAAAAGAATATAGCTGGGCAGAACACACTGAAAAAGTAAAGAAAGTTTTTCGAGCATTAGAAATTGAACAAGAGCCAAGACTCACCGGTGCACCCACGTAGCCTTTAATGCCTGGAGGACCCTGTTTTCCCTCGGATCCCTGGCAAGGAATTGAGATACAGTAAAGCACCAGAAACTTTCTCACATAAAAGACCAAGAATAAAATTAGTTAGTCAGAAATGTAAGTTGCTCTTCCAGGCTCACATTGAGCTGTTGAGGCTTCCTGACTCTCTCAGTGCTAATACAGGAGTAATGTTCAACTTTCCATCTACTTACCCAAAGTGACACCCCAATATTTGCCTCTGTCTCCTCAGACATTAGCAAGTTTTAGCCTTCTGCTTTCAGACTTAGCTTACAAAGGCCAACTGTCCCATACAAGTTTCTCTACAGGTTATTTCAGAAGGTTTGGCAATGTCAGTTGTGGCACATGACATCTGTTTTGGCTCCTGAACACAGTGTTAATGGAAAAAAGCAAAGATATACATTGCTGCAAAATTACCACAGTCTTCAAAATGTTATGTTTTGAAGAGCAAACGAAAAGAAATAGATCAGAACTACATTTTCCAATGTTTCTTTTCAATAATAAGAAAAAATGCAAGAGGATCAGGTACATTTCATAAGTCCTTCAGCTGATTGTGCATCCACTCTCCCTGGATAAGGCACTGAAATGGAGAGTATTCACTGCGTGCCTTTATGTGTCTTACAATGCCTGAAAATTACCTGGATCCTCAGCTGAACAGGCTCTGCCCTCTGAGCCGTCCTATGGACACAGCCTGGGCCTGGCAAGTTGACCTAGAGAACTGGTTTGTCATCTTATATTTGATCTTATAATATGACTGATTATTTTCTTATATCACTTCCCCTTTCCCATCACTCTCATCTGTCTAACTCCTGTCTAACCCTGATTGGGTGGCTGTAATGGATAAGGTTTCAAAACAGACAGAGATATTATTATTAAATAATTCAAAAATAATTTCTAAATTTTGTATTAACAGAAGTTTCCTATTAAAAAGATAGTAAAACTAAAAAAGCAAGATATGATTGCAATGAATTAGTAGCAGAACTGAGGCTTTTTTTTTTTCCCCAGTGCAGGTTAACAAGAACGGGGTTCAAGCACAAGCAAAGGTGGCTCTGGGATCTTTACAACATCAGATATGTGACAACCTCTGCAAGGTCAGAAGCATTGCAAGTCCTCTAATAGCAGAGGGAGAGCAGCAGGCATGCACCTAAATCTCCTTCAGCCTGCAGAAAAATACTGCTACCAAAGCCTAGGCAAAACCCCAAGAGAAACAGAGTCCAGCTCCAAGTTGTCCAAATTATGAAAGCCCAGCTCAGTCCTGTTACATAAAATGTGGTCGTAACACTCAGCAAAAGTTATAGAGAATCTGGGTTTGTCTGGATGAGATGTGCTGAACCCACTCAAGGCCTGTGCTGAGATCATGTCTGGTAAACCAGAGAAGCGTGAGACCTTCGACAGCTCAAGCAAGCAAGAAGGAAATTTGTCAAAATGAAACTCTTACCTAATACTTTTTATTTCAAAGGATTGATTCTTTTTCCCCCTCTCCCTCTGCTTTTTCTATTAAGTGCAGATAACTGTCAGTTCAGATGGGAATGCTATAGCTATGTCTGTGCCACAGCAATGACAACCACAAAAAACCTCTTTATCCTTTTATTAGAGATACAGGGGAAAAAAAGGAAGGAAAATGTTGAATATTTGCTGCAGGATATTACAGGCTAAAGGGTCTGATCTCAAAAATCCAAACTTTATTTCTCTGCTGTAACATCGCACAGTGAACAATCTGAGCTATGGCCCTTTTTCTCTGGACCCACTTTTTCCATTTAAATTAACCTGCCAGGTCCCACATATTTATGTGGGAGTTTCCCCACTGACCAGTGGATATTTCTTGCCATCTCAGACCACCATGACATCTTCTATAACCAGAAGCTCCAACACCTGAGCACAAGGCTGACTTTGATAACTTTCTTTTTTGCGTCCAGCTTGTAGCCAGCAAGATCACACATCCTTCTTGGGTAGCAGTGAAGTTTACCCTCTAGGTCTGATGAAAAGGAAAAAAAAAACACACCAAACCCCACAGTTTTATGCCAAAGACACTGAGCAAGGAACACTCTCCCCTGGAGACATCACTGAGAAGGGATGACATACTGAGGCCATTTCATTCCTGTAACCTATACATGTACTCTAATGGGCTCAGCAGCCATTTCCGTAACTCTTTGGACTGAAATCCCATTACCAGGAGTCTGGAGGACCCTTATCTGTGCTACTGGAAGCTTCACACAATTAATGAGGTCTGTAAAAAGTACAAGACAATTTCTTAAATGAAAGTGCTGGCAATTCCCACTGAAGCAACAGGCTCCTCAGCCAAGGAGATAAACAAGGGGCTGAATTTCCTGGGGCACAGGTATCACTGCTGAGCACACACTGGGCTTGCCTGGCTCAATGCTAATGAAGACAGATTGAGCCAGGAAGGATCACAACCCAACCAACCACAGAAAGTGCAAGTTTGCTCTCCACGGAGCCTGGGGTAGAGCCCAGAGCTGCCGTATTGATGCTGATGACAAAAATAAGTGATCTGGCAAAAAAATCCCAAACAGTCATTATATCAGTAATTGGAGACGTGACCTCTCTAATTGCTAACGCCACCCATCCTTATACACCTTGTTCCACACTGGCAAGGTGCTCAGGCTTTACACTGAGGAGTAAAGGAGTGTGCATTCCTATTTTAGATTTTAAAGTCTTGTCAGCAAAGTCAGGGTTATTTCTTAAAATAGCTCAGGCCAGAATCCAGCTCAAGGACACTGCACACAGCCAATGCATCCATTGAGGTAAATGACAGTCACTGCGAAAACACACAATCATTTTATATTTAGGCACTCTGAGAGGCTGGGGTTGGCCAATATCATGTCTCCCCTGGGAGCACCTGGCACTGTCCAGTCAGATGTCTTTTGGTCCTGCCCCACCAGCACCTGTCCTGCCCAGCCCATAGATCTGAACTCCTTCTATTCAGCATTGCCTCATTAATTGGCTGAACTGCATGTTCCTGATGAACCTTGTCGGAAACATGGAGCAGGATCAAGTCCACTTTGAGGCAGATGTAGGTGCCTCAGTTTAGCTTGGTTTGCAAAAGCTTTGCGAAGCAAGTGTGAGGAAGTTCATACCACAAAGAGTGTCATACAGCCTGCTGTTTTGCAATTCCACCAAGTCAGACATGCAGGACAGACAGAAAATATGTATTTATTTTCTTGATAGGAAATGTGCAGCTGAAAAGCATGTGAGTGATAAATTCAGTTCATTTCATCCAAGATTCAAATCCCACTGAAGGGCAAAATATTCAGTGTGCCTTCAGTCAGCGCAGCCCAGCCCAGCCCTGCTTTGCATGTGTCATTTATGTCCTGCTGAAGCCAGTAAGGTTCCCATAGAGAACCCTGGGATGGCTGCCAAGTATTTCTGCTAATCCACAGACACCCCTTAAGTTCCAATACCCTCCTGATGGGACTCTGGCAAAGGGTGAACATTTCCCTCTATGCAAAAATATCGGGATATTTTGGGGACAGGGCTCTCCATAGCTGAGAAACCCAGAGAACCTGTATGTGACCTGCTTCATTGAGTCCTCTCAGACAGAGCCGAGTGACAGCCAAGGCTACACCCAGAAAGGTGCTGAGGCACTTAACTCCTATTTGAGGATAGAGGCATCAGTGAATTCAGTGCAAGATTCAGGTGACTAGAAATGGCCCTTCCAGAAAGATGAGATATTCAAAGGTCTTGGCTTGTATAGAAGCAGAACAGAGTGAAGTTATTTCAGGCAATCAAACTGTTGTCCTTGCAGCACCTTTCACAGGATGAGCTGAACTTGCTGTGCGTGATACCCCTAAAAACACACTTGTCACAATGCACCATCTACTTTTTGTGTTATAACAAGAAGACTGAAACCACCTGAGGGGTATTTATCCCCTCAATAACCAGGGAACAAGGCAAGGAGAGCTGAGACTTTGAAAGGAGGTTAAAGAATTGCTTCTTCAAAATTCACATGTCTGATGCTCAGCTAAGTCTCACCAGATCTGCATTCAGAAGCACCTTATTTGAAGCAAACCCAGTGATATAAGCACTGGCTCAAGTTCTGTATCACTCAGCCACTGTTCACTGGTGCAAAACTGAAGCTCCCAAAATAGGAAGAGACATCCAGGCTAGGGTCTCTACATGATATTTTTTTTTTCAAGTCATAAAGTAGGGATAATAATCTCATCTGCATCTTTGTGAGAGTTGGGAAAGCTACTGAAGACATAAAAAAAGGCTTATGTGCCCCAAAACATGTTTTCTTCACCTTCTCCAGCTACACTGTTGATTGAACAAAAGGTGTTTCTTCTTTTTACATACTTTGCCTAATAGCTGATATCTTACCAGACCCTTGATGAAAATAAGCATTTTGAGTTTCTTCGTTGATCAGTGAGAATATCAAATGTCATCAACAAGGAGTAATTCAAGCAACATACACATAAAAAGTCAGTGAAAAAAATATGCCTGCCCATGTAAAGAAGAAATGGAAATCTTACCTTTGGACCTGCTGGCCCAGGCAGTCCAAATGCTCCTGGCTGTCCTGGTTCACCCTGCAAGTAACAGAAATATCACTGGTAAACACAAATCTTTTATATATAAAGGCTAGGATAGCTCAAACCAGTCAGTACATGCAGTTAGAAATGTTGACAGTCCTGAGTACTGCTATACAGAAATCTGAAAGCTTACAGTGTGTCTGCCTTACAAAAATGAAAGCAGAAAGAAACAAAATGAAAAGCAAAGCAGCTCTTCATCTGCTCTCAAAACACAACCAAGTAGCAAGAAATGAGTTCCCTAAGTTGTGAACAGCTTGCACTGATTACAGCGTGCAAAAAAGGATTCATTGGAGTCAGCATAATGCATTTGTTTTTGAATTTGCACCTTGCAGTGTATAAACACCTCTTATAAGGAATTCTGCAAGTACAAGTATGACATGTCCACCCCATGATGTGATGAAGCTACATTAGTTCTGGAAACAACACTGAAAAACTGTCACACTTTTTCCAATGTAGGGCAAGTGTGGCACAAAGAAGAAACAGGATGTAAGGAAAAGAGCTTTTCTGCTGTGTGTCACTCCTTTTGTGTATGCCTGCCCTTCCAAAGGATCCTTTCCCAAGCTCCTCCAGTTGCCACCAAGTGGCTGCCACAAAGGGACAGTGAATGACATGGTGAAGGTTCACCATCAGGTTGAAGATAATTCTAAAGGATGGTGATCAAGCTCAGGAAAGGATGTAAGGCTCTAAAACACACTTCTATAAGATATTGGAAAACGTATTTGTGGTTTTGTATTTCAACTGTAGTCCTCTTAGAGGCAGTATTTGGCATGCTGCATCCTTCCTTGAGCTAGCCCTGCCCCTCCTCCTCTTTTCTTAGTTTTTATCAGTGCACAAGAGGAGTTTAGGCCCTTGCTTCTGTGACCAAGACTCCAATTTCCCCAACCCATGTCTGCTGTGGAAGCACAAGATGGTCCCTTGCACCCCTGTCATCTCCACTAGCTAAGGCCTCCTTGCCAGCCATAAAACAAGTGGCCAGGCTCTGCAGCTGCAGCTATTTACCAGCAGGTCTCAAACCACAGGCTGCTCCCTTTCCCTCCTTAATGAATGATAACAGGGCTGCCCTGGAGCCTCAGCGATGGTTAATCCATGGGACACCTGCCTTGGCTGCAAACATGTGAGGAAGAGTTTCAGGGCTATTAACCTCCTGCCATTTGTTTCTGCTGCTCCTAAAACGGCCACACAAATCCCCCAGACATGTTCCACTCAAGGCAGATTGATTCCCACTGCCTGCCTCTCGCTGAAAAGCAGGATTACATGGGAGGCACAAAAAGGCTTACGGCTTCTCCTTTTGCTCCATCCCTCCCAGGGGGGCCAGGTGAGCCCAGGGATCCCTGTAACAACAACAGAGTTATCATCAGCATAGCATTAACACCCGCTGCAAGTGCAGTGACACGAGCAGAGCTTCAAGACAAGAATAAGGAATGAGGAGAAACATTTCAACACAAACATTTATTATTTAGTTTCTGGAGGAGCTGCTGCTGACATTAACACACTAGGGGCGATTGATGAGCTGCTAATGAGGAACAAGGCACTCTCGTCCACTTAACTCATTTAAGAATAAATTAATATAAAAGCTCTGGAGCTAATTAGACACATAACAACTGAGTCATCTTAATATTATCATATCATCTTCCCTTAGCCTATCTCTTCACCATTCCATTGTCTCAAAGAATTACATTTTAAATTTTTTATTTTCCTCCTTGATTGTACAGCATCCATCCCAAAGCTCAGAAGCCCCTAGGCAAAGCTATAATATACATAAGTAGTAAGCCCAAAAGCAAACAGAAAAGAAGCCTTGAAATACTCAAGCAGTCCTCAGGAATGACCCTGGCCACTGGATATCGAGTCCTGGAGCTGTGAATGTGCAAAGGTGTAGAAAACAAGGACTATAAAGCCAAACACCACTTAAATTTAAAATGTTACCATTTAAAATCTTCCTATGCACCAAGATGAATGGAACTAAATATCCTGAGATTGGTAACCCCCAGCTGACAGGAACAGCAGCAAATGTGGAGAAAAGGCAAGTTTGCTGCCTGCAGCTGGCAATTTAAAGAACAAATGGAAAATGGAAAGACAATAGACAAACAACAGGCAAGTCAACCCACAGAGTGAGGAACTGGCTTAGTGTTTTCACTTCTAGGCACTGCAGTAGTTTTGTCTTAGGTGTGTTTTTAAAAAAGGTTCAAATGAGAAACAGACACAGGCAGTGCAAGATGCCTCTGTGGGATGAGATTGTACAGGACTGGTTTGTTGTGTATTTCTTGGAGGGGCATCTTGCTATTTCATGAGGTGGAAAAAGTTTAAATTCCTAAAACTCCTCCTGCAAATTATGATTAAGGGATTTCCAAAAAATGTGTCCAAAGTAAATACTAGGCAACAGAACCAGCTCAGTGCTGGATTTTTTTTTTTTCAGGATGATGACACAATAAGCAGCTAAAGGCCACCACAGTCCAAAAGTTATTTATGTTCAGTGCAAGTCAAGGCATAGTAATATTTGGCCTTCCATGTCTCATATTGAAGAGACTTTAGGGTTTCTGTGTGTATTGGCACTGTGTTCCTATTCTATTACATTTATGTATTTTGGAGTTTTACAAAGTTTAGTTGAAGCTCGTGCCTTTGAGCTCCCCACACATTTGTCAAATGTGACTGACCATCGTCAATAGGTTTAGAAAACTTTAAGCTGTACTTTGATGAAAAACAGTACAACATCACAATCTCCTTTTCCGAGAACCTTGCTTACACAAAATGAAACAAAATATAATACAGAGGTAAAATGAAAAACTTAGAGGAGGGTTGGTTTTCATTACACTTCCACAACACCTTTATAAACTCGCCAACTTTTCAGAAGATAATTAATAAAAACTTGGACTTACTTTTTCTCCTTTATCCCCTTTCAGTCCAGGAAAACCAGGGAACCCTTCTTCACCCTACAACACCAATGAAAAAAATACCTCATATCAAATGCCAAATCAGTCTGTGGTATAGCTGTGTATTTTAGACAGTGCAGTTGTCGTCTCTTGAGAACTGAGTCCAGCTTCTCATCCTTGCTGTAACAATGCTGTGCTCAGTCACCTCTAACTTGCCCATATTCGAACAGGTTCACTTTCAGTTTTCCATTCCAGTGTATTCCTGCCCCTCCTTTTCGTAATTACCATCCAGAACCAGTAGTTTAACAAGAAAAAGATTAGAGAGCGACCCTTGTTAAAAAAAATATTTGAAGCATAGCACTTTCCTGAGAAATCCTCCCGTTGCCATATTCCAAAGCACAAAACCTCGAAGTTTGGCATGGCCAACTTGCTACAATGCCAAGTTCCCAATGGTGTGGTTTTTGGTTTTTCTGTTTTAATTTAAATAAATGGCATGGAAATTGACATGGAAAATTTTGGAAAAATTCAAACATAGGATTTTTTCTCCCTTTATCTGCTCTCATTAGGAAAAAGACCGAGAGCTTTTTCCCCGTCTGCTTTTGTAAAAACTCACTAGCACAGAAAAATCCTTTTGCAAGAGTACTAAATTGCCTAAGAAATTGATGCATATATTTCCAAGTTATCTGTACATACATAAGGACTACCTAAATATGTAGATAAATTCAGGCCAAATTCTGCCACATGCAGTCTTGTTACTTTTTTTCTGTAGGTCTAGTCCAGCAGACTAAGATGGATGTATTCCCAGGGCAAGGTTCCAGACAATAATAGCTGAGTCAAAATCCAGCCTTATTTATTTATAGGTGTATTTGGTATTTAAAAGTAAATAAAAGATAGTATCTGAAAAGTATCTGTCCTGTACATGCAAATTAAAGTCTTTACATTTATAATCACATTTCTTGCTAACTGAACCTTCACAAAGCACTCCAGAATTTGCCATGCAGCTGGTGATAAAAATCAGCTCTGCTATATTCGAATGGCTCTCTAATGAGATAGAAAACCCATCAAATAGCAAACGTAATTTTTGAGGAAATCATTTGCTCTAAGAGGTCAATATAACTTGAAGGAACTGCTGTTCCATGGCAAAGTGTGTCACACAGGTAGGACAACATTTTGTGTCTTTCCTATGCAAAGCAAAGGGAGTTTGCATAAGGTTCAGTTAATTAGCTTCTTCTCTTGCCTTTTTTTTGTTTCCTCCGTGAAATAGCAACTGCTTGGCAAAGCTGAACAAATTAATCCTGGGAGCAGTCAGTAAGTTTGAAGCACAGAGCTCACAGAAATATTCATGCAGGACAGGAGAGTATCCACCAGCTTTTCCAGTTCCTCTCCAAGGAGAAAATGGCACAAAAGCAACCTAGACTCTAGAGACAGGTTTAATGTCACCTGGGGAACCACCACTGGAAAGGCTACAGAGTGGGAAGAGCTCCTACTTCTCCCCCTTCTGCTGACTTCCAATAGAATCATTAAGGACGGAAAAGACCTCCAGGATCATCGAGTCCAACCATTAACCCAGCAAATTTATGCCAAGTCCACCACTAAACCATGTCCCTAAGTGCCACACTGGAATGTTTTTTCAACACTTCCAAGGACAGTGATTCCTTAACTTCCATGCGCAGTCTGTTCCAATGCTTGAATACGCTTTCAGTGAATAAATTTTTCCTAATATCCAATCTAAACCTCCCCTGGTGCAATGTTGAGGTGACTGAGCCAGTGATTGTGATTGCCAAGGGGCCCAGGAGCTCCAAAATAGCAGAGGCCTGCTGGTGCACTGATTCTGAGGTTTAAAAACACCCCCTTACTTCACGGTGAGAAAGGAAAAGCCTTCCCCTACAGGCTCTGTGGTGCTGTGTAGACTGGGTCTGTTTGATTGGCTTGTTATCCTGCCCGCCCCCAGAGCTTCTCCACTGGCTCCCATTCCCTGGTTCCAGTACCAGGATGGGGCCTTTGTACCACCCCTGTGCCCTCACACCACTGGTTCCTGATGCTCCCTCCTCTCCCCTACAAAAACCCTGGGACTGCTTGGGCCCACTCTCTTTCGCCTCTGGTCCCCTCTGCAGATACAGCAATGACCCATCTTCTGTGGAATGCCACACAGGAGAGCCCTCCTGACTCTTGGCCTCTGGTTACACTGAGCTATCCAGCTTGAGTGTGTGTGCACGAGAGTCCACGCCAACAGCTGCGTGGGTGAAAGGACTGAGCTCGCTGGAGTGCCATACTGCACCCACCAGAATGATCCGTGGCCAGGGACGTTTCAGGGAGACACAGCTACCCTTCACGAAACCACAGAGTGTGTTAGTTCAACTTGAGGACATTTCCTCTTGTCCTATCCCTTGTTACCTGGGAGAAGAGACTGCCCCCCTACTGTGCTCCAACCTCCTTTCAGGGAGTTGTAGCCAGCAATAAGGTCTCCCTGAGCCTCCTTTTCTCCAGGCTAAACAGCCCCAGTTCCCCAGCTGGCTGCTTTGTATCCCTCAGTAAGCAGGAAAACATGTCAGGATAGGGGTAGGTTTTGCATATGTTTGAACCTTCATAAAAGCACAGGAGAAGGTCATGTAGCTTGTTCCAAAAAGCTCCCATTCACAGGGGCTTCACAGGAGTGAGCAGTGGTGGAGAGCAGAAAGCAGAGAGGCATTGGTGCTGCTGCGCTGCGCGGAGCCAAAGAAGCTGTGACAGACAGGGATGGGAGAGCAACCAACAGCTCGCCTAATTCCCAGCCAGCTGCCAAAACCCTTCCGAGGGAGCAGCTAACTGGAACGGAGTCATGTTGTCACAGCAATTTACTTCATTAAGCAACTCTTTTTTTTTCTTTTTTTCAGAACTGTCCAACTTCATGAACTGCACTGCAGAACAATCACCTTTTCTTTTCACTTGTCCACCAAATTTTTAAATCAGAGAAAATCCCAAGTATTGTGCTCGGCATGCTGCTGAGACCTAGGGAACTGCTGGTGTACCCAAAAGGTATCTGTTCCTTCCCCTTAGCCCCTCAAAGTAGGTCAGTTGGTTTGGAAAAAGTGCTTGCCTCTCTCCCTAGCACTTGTGGATTGGGGGTGGTTCTGCTGGCACATCTATCCTGGAAATGACTTTCTAGGGAAAGTCGCAGTTAGAGTAAGTCAAAATTGTCCAAGGAAGAAATCAGAGGGACCCAAAATAATGGCGTTCCAGAGGAGTTCTTGCTGGGGACGTTACATATTTGGCAATTAGGCTTAAAGAAAGGCAGCAGATTTTCCTGAGATCTTTCCCTTTCCCAGCTCATGAGCCTGCTTTCCTTCCTGACCCACTGGAAAAGCAGCTGCTTGTGTTGAGATTCCCCCTCTGAGCTGCACAGCCAGTGGCCTTTAATCGAACATTTCCACCAAAGTTAGCAAGGGAATAAACAAGTCCATTAGCTCACAGTTGACAAAATATCTGTCAAAAGAGCCTAGATTTGGCAAATCTGATCCAAAGCAGGCAGAAGACTTTTCTTGCATCGTGGCTGTGAAGTGCAGTCAGATGGAAGCAGAGCAAGGGAGGCCAGGCAAGCACTGCAAGCACTGAAGTCATGTACTGCCATGGGCTGTGAGTGTACAGAGGTTACACAGCCCAGAGCTACATATTTCTACATATGCCAATTCCTGCTTTTCAATAGTTATTCTATGGTTATTTACTTGAATAACAGCAACAATTCATTTGATCCCTGCTTGGGTCACTGCTGGACACTGTATAAATAAACGTTAAATTACAACCACTGTGCTTCAAATCTCCATTTAAAATTGCAAGCAATGTGTAAATATAAGAAAGAAATAGCAGAGAGCACCATGGAATAGCACAGGGCAGTGGAATAGCTGCCAAGCAGACACTGTCCACAAATGCTCTGGGGTGAACCACACTGGGAGAACATGTAGGCTCTGGCAGGTGGCATTGAGCCCTGGGGAACAAAAGTCCATCACATTCTTTGCACAAAGACCAGACCTGGTTGTGCCACTGGGAGGGATTGAAATAATCCTGTATTCCCACAGATTGGCTGCACTCCCAGCTTCAACACAATGGGAATCAGGTGGCGACATGTAAACCACACGTAGCTGTTTATGCCATGCCCTCCTATTGTCACCCATCTATTTTAAGAATATCTGAAATTCAAAGGCTGTCCTTTTCTGGAGAAGCATCAGGACCAGAATAGGAGGGTAACAAGGACCAGGGAAATGAGAAGCACCAGCAAACGAAGAGACTACTGATAAAGAAGGGAAAAGACTATAGCTTCTAAGGCAGCTTCCCTTAGGTTTAGCCTACATTTTCTGGAGTAGTTTTATTCTTTAAATGGGGTGACCTTTTGGTTTTTTGGTCAAGAGTTTTGTGGAGAAAACTTGAATGTGCAGGTAGTGATACCTGTGAGGTGTTTTGCAGTAACAAATATGGCATTTACAGTAACAAATAAGGTTGGCTTAGGAAGTTCTTACAAAAATTAAATACTGCAACTTCTCAGGATGCAGCACTAGGTAAGTCACTCTGAAAAGTCCATCTGTCATTCCTCGAAGAATTGATAACAATTCTGCAAGAAAATTAGGAAGGTTTTCTGAGCCATACTGAAAGCAAAAAGTTTAAGCAGAATTCAGTAAAAAGGATAGAATTTTGAATTTCTTTGTATTTGCTTTTAAATGGAAGCATTCAGAGCCACACAATGGATACAAAGCAAGGGGTAACCACTGCTTCTGTTCTTCCAGGGGGCTCTCAGAGAGGGGCTCACATGGGCACATGGGTTGTCCAGACCCAATGGACCAAAGGAATTGCCACATCATGAGAACTTCAAAGCTCAGGCAACTCTCAGCTGCTGCAGACAGAATATTGGGGTGATGAAGAACAAAAATACTCATCTTGGCTTCAGCCATTAAAAAAAACTAGGTGATCTGAGTAAGGACAAACACACCCAGAGAGGTTCCTCTGTTAGTTTGTGTACATCAGCAGAATTATCCATTTCTCTATTTGAGGAAGGATGTCTTCTGGATACACCAGCATCCCGTAGATTTACCAGCCCATGCCAGCTCCAGGTTAGTGATTGCTCCAGACTCACCATGTGCACATGTACCTTAATTTGTTGTAGGTTGTGCAAAGGTTCACCTCAGTTGGATTACAGTGAGCCCCACTACCCCATGTTTATGGTACCCCATGTGTTTATGGTCTGGGGCCAAATTATATCCACATTTGCCATAGTGTAACTCCAGCCAGCCACCAAGGCCCATGCAGCCCTCACTCACTCCCCCACCAGTGGGACTGGGGAGAGAATCAGAATGGTAAAAGGTGGAAATCTCATGGGTTGAGATAAAGACAATTTAACAGGGAAAGCAAAAACTGTGCCCAGAAGCAAAGCAAACCAAGGAATTAATTCCTGCTTCCCATGGGCAGGCAGGTGTTCAGCCATCTCCAGGAGAGCAGGGCTCCATCACATGTAAAGGTGACTTGGGAAGTCAAACACCATCACTGCAAATGTCCTCCTCTTCCTCCTTGTTCCCCCACTTTATATACTGAGCATGATGTCACCTGGTCTGGAATATCCCTTTGGTCAGTTTTGGTCACCTACCCTGGCTGTGCCTCTTCCCAATCTCCCCTGCACCCCCAGCTTCCTTGCCAATGTGGCTGTACAAAAAGCAGAAAAGGCCTTGGCTCTGTGTAGGCCCTGCTCAGCAATAACAAAAACATCTCTGTATTACCAACACAAATCCAAAACACAACCCTGTACCAGCCACTGTGAAGAAAATTAACTCCACCCCGGCCAAAGCCAGTACAACATCCCATGTAGATTCTGGTATGTCTGACTGGAGATAACGAAGACATTGCAGTAAAAATAACCTGAATAACTAGATGATATATTTCATCAGAGTGGGAAAAACTAGTGCATAGATGTTTGCCATATCCAGCCTCATAGCAATTTTTTTCCTGAACAGACTTACAACAGAGAAGGAAGGAATCTGCAGGTATAAGGAAAGATGCAGAGATAGAACAATTCAGTATTACCTGATCCTAGAGAGACATCAGAAGCACATAGAGGAAAAATTCCTCAGTGATGTTATTAAGCAATCCACTCAAATTTAAATGTTTCTCTTTCCTCCATTTGCAGCTCCTCAAGCAGCTGCCAAGTTTACAAATATTTCTTCTAACTTGAGAACAGCTGTGGCCTATAATCACATATTTTATTTGAAACTCTGGGTTACAGCCTATGTTAATGAAAATAGAGCAAACGAAACAAACAAAAAATAATGGGGAAAAGTCAGTCCAAAACACATGGTTAGATTCTCATTTGCCTGTCAAATTCAAATAAATCACAGGACTTTTCCTTCAGCATATAGAGCAGAGAACAGAAGACAGATCATTCTAAGGTCAATTCTATACATTTTATTTATTTTATCTTCCAAACTGGTCTACATCTCACGCAAAAGTGCCACTTTTCTAATCCTGGTATGAAATTAAAATTTCTAACCCTGTCACAAAATGTCAGTGGAGGTGTCATTGGGAGACGTGCAAAAAATCTGCCAAGCAGAACCCCATGAACTCAGCATGTTGGCAACTTCACAAACTGGGCGGTCTAGAGCCAAAGTAGGAGACAAAACAGCAAGATCTGAAGAAAAACAGAACAAGTGGGCAAGATGAAACAGAAACAGAAGTAAAATTGAGCTGTGCAGTGGTGGCACTTCACCATTAACACCCCCTCTCTCCTTTGTTAATTAACTTCACAGCACCCCTGTGAAATGAGAAGGGAGTTACAGCAACTGTAATATTGCTGTCACCTCATGAGGGTGATGAGTTGGAGGTACAACGAAGCAGAGGATGGATGGAAGGTCCCAGGGTCTCGGGCAAAGATAGAAGCTCACTCCACATTTTCTGTGACCTAGGTCAGTGCCTTAACCATAAATTTATTCTTTCTCCTGGCTCTTTGGCCTGCATCTAACTCAGCAGCTTGATGTTCATGAAGAATAAATGAGAAGATGATGGGTAGCTGTCCTACTGCTGATCCGTGGTTACACTCTGAACTGTTATCAGTGTTTGATGAGTCACATGAAGTGGGAGGACAGAAGAGATGTCACAAGTTGGATGGGGTCTTCAGGCTCAAATGTCGTAGAACACTTCCAAGAGACATCATGGTCTGGAAGAATACACTATCTTTCTTTTCAGGGTTTCTTCATTCAAGGGAANAAGACAGATCATTCTAAGGTCAATTCTATACATTTTATTTATTTTATCTTCCAAACTGGTCTACATCTCACGCAAAAGTGCCACTTTTCTAATCCTGGTATGAAATTAAAATTTCTAACCCTGTCACAAAATGTCAGTGGAGGTGTCATTGGGAGACGTGCAAAAAATCTGCCAAGCAGAACCCCATGAACTCAGCATGTTGGCAACTTCACAAACTGGGCGGTCTAGAGCCAAAGTAGGAGACAAAACAGCAAGATCTGAAGAAAAACAGAACAAGTGGGCAAGATGAAACAGAAACAGAAGTAAAATTGAGCTGTGCAGTGGTGGCACTTCACCATTAACACCCCCTCTCTCCTTTGTTAATTAACTTCACAGCACCCCTGTGAAATGAGAAGGGAGTTACAGCAACTGTAATATTGCTGTCACCTCATGAGGGTGATGAGTTGGAGGTACAACGAAGCAGAGGATGGATGAAAGGTCCCAGGGTCTCGGGCAAAGATTGAAGCTCACTCCACATTTTCTGTGACCTAGGTCAGTGCCTTAACCATAAATTTATTCTTTCTCCTGGCTCTCTGGCCTGCATCTAACTCAGCAGCTTGATGTTCATGAAGAATAAATGAGAAGATGATGGGTAGCTGTCCTACTGCTGATCCGTGGTTACACTCTGAACTGTTATCAGTGTTTGATGAGTCACATGAAGTGGGAGGACAGAAGAGATGTCACAAGTTGGATGGGGTCTTCAGGCTCAAATGTCGTAGAACACTTCCAAGAGACATCATGGTCTGGAAGAATACACTATCTTTCTTTTCAGGGTTTCTTCATTCAAGGGAACCAACCAATGACAAAATAAATATTTTATTGAAATATACTGTAAATTTTGAGGTGGGTTTTTTTTTTTAGAGAAGCAAAGCAAAGACAAAGGTTTCATTAAAAGCCAGAGGAGATCTGCAGATCAACTGAGAGCAGAGCTGCAGTGGATATATGTCACCTAGCTACATTTCCAGAAGCTGCTGACCAGACAGGCAGCACAAATGACTGCCATTCTCCAGTGCCCAGATGCAGGATTCTATTAGCTTAATGATGCTAAAACCCTATTAATATCTTGGCAAATTTGACACCAAAGCTGGCCTAATCTTCTGCTTCCACATAAAATAAGATATTCATCTCAACTTGGACTTTGCTGCAGTAAAGAACAAGAAAGAAATGAAAAAAATCTTCTCTTCTGCATGTGTGTATTATATTCTGTTCTAATAAACAGAATGGTAATATGGACATGATACACAGGGGTCAGTGGAAGTCATAGGTTCTGCAGGACTATCAGGAAATCCAGCCCAGTGCAAACAACTGTTTAAATGATAACTATTGGCATTTTTTGTATTTCGAACATATGAAAGATTTTATTGAATCCACTACACAGAAGTCAATTGTCCCCAAAAGGTACTTTCCCAAAAGAAATTCAGGGAACCATGTTTTCAAATGCTCTCTGAACCCTTGAATCTTATCATGAATATCATGGACCCCACCATGACACCAGAAGGGTCCTTGTGACCCTCCATTTTATGATCACTGTTCTTCTGGAGAGAGCAGATGCATCATTTTTCGGAGATTCCAACAGATGTCTTTCTCTCAAGAAACCTGATACTCCAAATTTTCATAAAAATAGGTAAAGCAACAGCGGGCTGTAGTTAATTTGACACATGGTCTCCTATAAACTTGGTGCTGCAGGAGAAAAGTTGCATCAGAGCTCACTCATGTGGCACAGCTCTACACTAATTCAGGTCAGTGTAGAGTTCAGAATAACAGAGGAATATCCTGAAGTTTTATCACTGGTGCCTGGAATTCTTTCCATCAGCTTCATATTATCTGCCTCCCCACCATAACACTCCTTCACTCCCTCAGTAGATGATTGCTGAGAGACTGGGGTGATCAGACACCTCTGACAACTCCTGAACTGCTGCTTCATCTCCAACCCAGGCTGAGCCATGGAGAATGTAACTAAAGAAAGCACCTCTGCAGCAGAGAGCACAGGAGAGTACAGGAGGGAGCTCTTCTGTTTGAAATACTCCTGTTCAACAGCTAGAGTTTCTAAATCAATTGCTGAAATGTTCAAATTAAGAAACAGTCAAGAGTTTGCAGAGCTATTTGTGATTGAACATAATGAATAGGAGGTAAAATATAATTGGAAACAATTGGTATCATACTCTTACTGCACAAAGAAATAACCTGACAAATACACTGGACTGCAATGAGTTGGATTTTTAGAAGTAGAACTAATAGATCCCAAAGTCCATTTTTTCTTGTTTGCATGGTTGGGGCAAGAGGGTTTTCAATTAAAGATATGTTTCTTAGAAACCTCAAAATATGAAAAACATAACTTTGCTCCAAAATCTTCTTAGCCCTGAAACACAAGTCGATGCTCCTTGCCAGCACCTGATACTGCTCAGGACCAGAAAAACAGCTTGCCAAGTGCCAGAGGGAAGTGTTCATTGAAACAGAAAAATATTCCAGTCATGTATCATGGCATTGATGAATTAAAGTCCTTACATCTATAAAAAGTACGCAGAAAATTGTTCTAGTCCTGTGGATAATTTGACACACGCTGGTTGATTTTTTTTTCTTGCCAGAATAATCTATAAATTCTATTTCCTCTGCTTCTGGGAAGTTTCTGATGCTTCAGATCTCCACATACCCCTCAAAACTTTCAGTAGCTCCAGGAAGAGCACTTTAGGGCAGAGGAGTAATGTGTCACTCTGAACTCTGGTGTTGATCTGCTCTTAACCGTCTTCTGCTACTGATATTCCACATTCACCACTTAGTCTGTCTTCTGGTGCCTCCCTGTAATATGTACAAAGCTTTTCCTCAGGATTAACTGCATTGTCTGGTCCATGATTCCTCCCCTCCTTGAGGAGTCCCTTCCCCGAAATCTCTCCCTGCTGGGTAAATTTGCCAAATCAGTGATCATTCTTCTCATTGCTCTTTGCAAGAGCAACATCTCTCCACACCTCTCTTTAAATGTCACGCCCAAACTGGAGAGAACATCTGCCTAAAGTCTTATCACCACCTACTTATTACTTGCAGTGATGCACTGCTGTTCATTGCCAAACACACCTGAGGCTGCTCAGTCAAGTCTTTGCCAAAGCTATAAATCTCTTCGATCCAGCCAGACACAGGGTTTGGAAATAGATGATCTTTAAAGTCCCTTCCAACCCAAACTATTTTATGATTTTATGCTATTTCTCTTTAAAGTGGTGCTGCTCCCTAGGTCTTTTTCATCTCAGAGGTCATGACAAAGGTCATGATCCATCTTCCCGTTTTACTTCGACACTGAAGTACAAGAAAGGGAAAAACTCTGGTCAAGATCTCCTTTGGAGCAAGTGACAAGGACAGAAATAAAAACAGAGTCTCCAGAGACCCAAACCTACTCCCAATACCAAATGTATCAGATATCCTTGAAACAACAACCACTAAGGGTCCACGCACTGCTTCAGCAAGAAAGCAAACATTTGCCATGATAAAGAAACCTCGAATTTTCCTCATCTGGCACTTAGTACTATGTGTACCTTCATTACTCAGCAGGGTCTGAGACCCAAAACACCATCGTCCTGTCACTGCCAGAGACAGAAGGCCTTGTGGGCTATGGGAAACAAAACCTCAAGGTAGTGCTTAAGAAAAAGGGTGAGAAATCCAGAAGAGGAAATTAAAGGTGTCCAGAGTTGCACTTGGGCAAGTTAAGAACAGCATAAAATCCAGTGCTGCCTTGTCTCAGCTGCCCTCACCTGCACCTTCAGAGAGCCCATGAACAAAGCACCTGAACCTCCTCAACCATCAAAAACCAAGAACAGCCCGGCAACAGCTTTGATTAGTGGAAAGGGGAAAACCTGTCTGCTTAACTAGAGAGATTAACCAGCAGGGAGAGGGGCAGGGAATGCTTAGGATACCTTTGATGGACCAGTGGTAGCAACTTACTTCATGTAATGCTTCAGCTCTCTGTGATTCATTAGATGCATTAGATTCATTCTACGAGCTGCACTTCAGAGAGTGTTCTCCAGACTGCTGGGAAAGCTGTTTTATTTTCCACCTAACAGGCAGATAATCCATACCTTTCCACTGCAATATCACTCTCAGGAGCATCCCGCATTCCAACAAGATTTATCAATTACAGAATCAAGACAATCTGTTTTTTTCCCCACCCAATTTATTTTCAGAAGAAACATGAAGCTGGCAAATCTCACATGCTTCCTTTCCCCACTGCCAGTGGATCTTGGCAGAGAAATCCTCTAAAGAAACAAGTGCTGGAGACTTTGCAAACTTCTGGCTGCCAGTAGATGTCATTACACACCAGCAATGTACCTGCCAGCCAGGGGACCATAATGAAAAGAAATACATGTTTTCTGAGTTTATGTAAGGAAAAAAGAAAAAAGGAATCAAGTTAGTAGTACTCTTAACACTGCTGAGAATTAAGCTGTCACAATCACAATAAGCATGTGAGCTGTCTTTGAGTTGTTTATTGCAGTCTGCAGCTGTTATTCTGGGTCACAGAAACCTACAGAATTTATCTAAAACCCTCTAATTATGGTTAAGAAAAAGAACTCCATCAAACCATGGTTATTTAGCTCTGCAGAATGTGCTTTAACTACAGTTAAGGGGACACAAAAATGCTCAGCATGCAGAGCAGAATTGGCCACATACACAAGAGGATCCAGAACCTACTAAGGCAGATAGTAACATTACTAGAACTCACTTTTTAATATGAGGATTCTGAGAAGAAATCACAGATATGAACAACTCCAGTGAACTGCATGACAGCCTTATGAAATAGATGAGGTACTATTATACAGATGTTTAAGTGCTGGACTGAGAGGTTAAGTGCTCTTAACCAGATGAAGTCACTAGCTAAGAATAGTTGCTGAGAGAGTTGATTCCCAGCAACAAAAAAAAAAAACCCAACCAAAACCAAACCCAAAACATATATATAAAAAAGCCCTGCAGATTGTGCTTTCACTTTTCATTGCCAGGTCAGTTTTAGCTATGCTCACATTACTTTTTATTCTGCAATAAAATAAGAACTGAGCACTAAGAACATTAGAACGCAACCCTGAGAAGGCAATGTTTCCATAACCACTGTCTCCAGGGAACATCAGTGACAGGGCATTGGGGTTTTGTTTTGTCTTGACATTTCATCTCAATATTATCTCTAAACTTGGAGATGTTTTCCCATTTTGTTACTGTCTGGATGTGCTCACTGAAGGAGTCAGCATGGATGCTGATGTACCAAGGCTCCTGCAGCCTGCTTCTGCCTTAGTCTCTCAGGGGAAACACTTCAGCTCACCAGTCCTGGGTAAACTGGGTGGCATCTACGAGTTTGGGGAGTTGGTAACACTACGTGAACACCACAGCAGCCCAAGCAAGGTCTGTAACCTCACTGGAACATCTTCCCTGCACTGGGCTTATGCTTTCAGCAATGAAAAGGGACACACATATCTCGTGAAGTGAGAAATAGTTTTATTTGGAAGCTGCAGAAATAAGGACTGTTTCTTGGCTCATGTAAGCTCAGGCCCCACATCATTTAAGAGCTCACAGAACACATCCTGCTATTAGAAGTTCAGCTGGTTTTTCCCTCTCCTCTGTACTGAAGTTGTTTTCAAGCTTTCACCTCTGGCCTTTGGGTCTAAAATATCACTGTCAGTCTGAGCCTTACCTGCCAGCAAATCACACACACCATCTTCCTGGTCCCAAAATGCATCCCTTAAAAATACACAGATGAAAGCTCTCCTTCACCATCGAACCACCCCGCAGCACCAGACTCCAGCTATGCCTGCAGCATTTTTGGAGGCAGAACTGCACTCATTTTGTTGTGTCCCAAGCTGATGGATGCTGGCCAGCCCTGATCTAAAGGCACAGCGCTCGTGCTAACTTGGTAAGTCCTGCTGCTAGCACAGCACAGGGGTAAAAAGCAACAGGGCTTTCAGGTCAGGCCTTTCATATATTCAGCTGCCTCAGGGCAGACAGAGCACAGGGCTCGGTGTAGAGAGACTGTATCTAACACAGTAGATTTCCACAGCTTCTCCAGAAGCCCTAGAAATGGCAATAATTCCAACTTGGAAGAGAAGGGAAGGGGAAGCAAAGCCTTTGTTTGAAGGATCTAGCAGGCAAGATATATGAACCTGGAGAGAAAGAGGTTCTTCAGCTTAATTTTAGAAGAACGAAGACTAGCTGCTTTGCTCAAGGTCATTACAGCCACGTTCCAAGTCTGGATGTCCTACAGCGTAGCCCAGAGCCTTAACTATCTGCCTGCTTTTCTTTTCTACGCTTGGTCTTGCAGTCTGTGCATCTCTAATAAGCCAAGCCACTTCAGAATTTTTATTCTCCTTAGAAATACTATAATAATCCTTCTGCATTTTTATCAGAGTCATTACCATGAAAAAAAAATTGCTAGGAGAATATAGACTTAATCTACCAAAGTTGTTTCTCATATTCATTACCGCCTGTGTGATTATTAGCATGAAGGGAAACAGATAAAGCACAAAAGGAAAGCTTGGATACTCTTGGAAACTCATTAGTGAGGGAAGTCCCAGTGTAAAACATAATGAAACCTTCATCCACTACCTCTGCAAAAGGTGGGTGCTCGTGGTTAGAGTTTTTTCCTCTGACAAATTGGTTTCCTGTGGAAAAATCATGGTAGTGATTACTTGATCCACTTGTTTCATGACACCTTTTTCACACTTCCTACTCTTCTTCAGAAGGTGTGAATAGTGTTGGCCTAAGCCCTGACAGACTATGGAAATTTCTGTCCCTTTCTGGGCAATGAGGGTGTTACAAACATTCAAGAGTTGTACCAAAAGTCTAAGAACAGCTACCAGCAGTCAAGACAAAGGTGAGCTCCTGTGCCATCTGCCTCAGTTTTCCTTAGGGAGACTTCTCGAACCTTTTGTCCTGCTGTCACCAATCACAGTTTGCAGGGCTTCACTGACATCCTGAAGCAGAGAATGTCTTTGTACTGACTAGAGGTTTACAGATGTCTCTCTCTAATTAACTCTTATGCACTGTTGTAAACACACAAAGTTTTTACCTCCAGAACAGACTACAGAGAAGTGTTTCAAGACCTGCTGGATTAAAAGCAACTTTGTTCTGTTCATTTTAAACTTGCCATCAGGTAGCTTGATTTGCTTCCCCTTCAGTTTTACAACAGAAGAAAGAGTGAAAAATAATTTCCCACTAGTATCTCCATACCACTCAAAGTCTGACAGATTTTCATCTTATTCTCTCCAAAGTCATCCCTTTTGCAAGCACCTTCCTGCCTGCAGAGCCTTCTCACTTCTCTTGGCCTTTGGGATGCTGTAAGGGTGGCTCAGCACCATTGCATAATGCTCTGTACTTTGCAAGACAAAGGGATAAGTTTTTGAAAGTGTCCCAGTTAAATTTTGCACGGAGGCATTAGAAGGGCTGGCTCATCATGTGGATGGCTGTGCCCCAGGAATGCAGCCCTCATGCTCTACAGAACCTGCCTTGTCAGACGTGAATTCTCTGACTTTGATTGAGTTACTGAAACCCCATTTTGCTTGAATCATCCTCAAAAATGCTCTCCAGCTGCTCCTGCTGCCCTCACTCCTCTCCTGCCCCTACTCCTCTTGAACCAATAGAGATTTGAAGATGGGAGTTATAACTCTTGCAGGATCAGGCCATCTGGTTTAGCAGATATCCACTTTAATGACCGCCAGAGTAAAGCTAAAACATTCCCTTTCATGGTGACGATGTTACAGAATTGGATATTTACCCATGTATAATAACCAGTTCAACAACAGAAGCGTTTGCAAAAGTGAGTGAACACACAGTAAAGGGACACAGATTTACGAGCAGAAATATGACAGCCTACATCTAATGGGAAAGGGATTAAGAGCTCCAAGGGCTGAAAGATGACAGTCAGCAATGGAAATTTGATCAAATACAGATCAGCAATAGCTGAATCCCACCTCTCCAGGAATTCCACTTGAGAGCAGTTTAAAGGGCACCTGTAGATGCATTGTGGTATTTTCTTTTTTTTATGTCTGTGTGCAATAACTTGGCTGCATATTCATGTTTCTGTACATAAAAAGCATTCTCCATCACTCTGAGCTATGTAGGCCTCGCAGAACATGCCAGGTTGCTGCTTGAACCATCACAGTGAGTTTCCTGGGTTTAAAAGTCACAAAAGTCCTCGTGTCAACATGAATTAGGTTTTTAGCCACAGCTGCTATTATCTTTTGGTTTACCACTAATGCTGTACTTGACATTTTATATATTCTAATACATGCATCCTTTTGGCTTAACTTGGTGATATAACCAAGATAATGACCGGGAGAAGCAAGGCCAGTGCCTCTCCTGTCCTCCTGGAAAAGCACTGGATTTTCCATCTAACAAATGCCTCAGGCCTCACATAAATGCCCTACAAACAGCACTTGGCAACACGTGGTCTGACAGGTGTTTGGCACTGGCACAGCTGGAGAGCAAGACTGTAATAAGGGGATGATTTTAATCTTGTCATCTCAGTCTTTTCAAAGGTGAGACAACTTTGTTCCATCAACATTTAGGATGTGAGCCTTGTCCTTTCAAAGGATCCCACAGCACATGCACGGCAACAATCACACAGACTGCAGCTGTTTGTAAAGTCCAGCATCTCTGATACAGCTTTCCAGCAATGGCTCATACTCATAAAAATCAAGGAAATAAAGCTGTCACAGCCAAAGTGAAAAACAAGAATTCCTGCTCATGCAGCCATTGCAGCACAGCAGACAAACAAAGGAGACACATGAATCCTCTACTTCCAGGTGTTCTCTTCAGGAAGGTTTTCATTTCCTAGGTTATTCTACTTTTCTTCAGGAGTCGAGATGGTAACTGGCATCGTAGGCACTTGCAGCCCTGCTCCCTGTGGTTCTGGCTACTTCTTCAGCACTGGAACAGACTGTGCAGGGACATGGTCATGGCACCAAGCCTGTCAGAGCTCAAGAATCCTCTGGATTGTGCTCTTAGTTACAGAGTTTAGTTTTAGGTAGCCCTGGAAGGAGCAGGGAGTTGAATTAGATGATCCCAGTGGGTTCCTTCCCACCTGACATAGTCTATGATTTCATGATTCTGTGTCCCCAGGCTCCCTTTCTAATCAAGCCAGCAACATAAAGCTGATATATCTTTGCTCTTCAGCAGCAGCAGCACTGACACTCAGCCATTGGGTGCACATGGGGCACAAACACCTGGGTACCAGATACTCTCCCTCCACAGATGAGAACAAGCTGCCTCAGCTGGCAGAGGTACCAAATAA
The DNA here is from genome assembly GCA_013398055.1 of Ifrita kowaldi. NCBI lineage: Eukaryota > Metazoa > Chordata > Aves > Passeriformes > Cinclosomatidae > Ifrita > Ifrita kowaldi. The sequence continues at coordinate 33,122 of VZRS01009490.1, forward strand.
GCACAACAAGCTGACCATAAACTCAGCATCGTCCAAGCCTACACATTTGTTTGGGCACTCAATGCTGTTTGGCCACTCCAACTGAAGTTCTGCACATACTGTGAGGTCTCTCTACTTTTCCCCCTCCAGACCTGCAAACCTATTTGCCTATGCATGAAAATAATACAGATGGAATGATATTTTCTGACATTTTTCTGCAGAGTTCAAAATGTAAGAAAACAAGAACTTGCTTCAACTACAACAAAACTCGTATCATAAACATCATGTTTCCCACCACACTGCTGACTCTCACCACCTGCCAAACATGAGCTGCTTTCCAAAGGCTGAATCCTGAGTCTCAAAGGCTAAATAGTGGCTGTCAGTGGGAGGACTGCAGGAAAATGAATGCAGAAATGTGTTCTTTATGGCCCCCATGTCTCCAGCCTGGCTCAATAATATTTCCTGCCATGAGCAGCCAGCATTTCGATTGTAGTTTCACATGATGAATTACCACTATTTACAATCAATATATCATAACCATAGAAAGAGCAAATGAGAAGATGCAATGGCCATAAATGCCATGTTCTCTCTGGTGCAGCATTCTTCCTTTTTGATCACAGTCCAATATTGTTTTAAATTCTCTGAGCAATTGAGTAGCCACAGATTCCCTGAGAAACAGCTCAACAGATTCTTAATCTCATTTTCAGAATGAGCCGTGGCTCCCTCCTTAATACATTTGTCTCCTATACCCTCCTGTCAATCTTTTTCTATCGTTCGCTGCAACTTGAAATTTCATTCCGATCAAAAGGAAAACACCCTCAACCAGGTGCGATATGGAGCTACAGACACAAAGAGCTCATTCTCCTCTGAAGTTGAGGCATCGAGGCTCATTTTTCTGTGCAAAACAGAAAGTTTGCAGCCAGAATTGCCTTGAAATCACCATCTTTTTAAAATGCAAATTAATCCAGCCATGTTTCCTACAGCTACTTGTTTCCTACTGTTTTCCACCAATGAAAGAGTTTTCCAAGATAGATAACTCAGAAATTCTCCATTATTATTCCATATCCTCAGTTTTAATCTCCAAGTCTTATTACTCTGTCCTGCCTAATATTTGAAGTAAAAAAATATTCCAGCTTTTGTCATTCAGTTTATTAATGAAAAGATCCAGTTGGAAGAAAGACTACGATAGACTCCTCATAAGCCAAATTTAATCCTGCTGAAAATTCAATAAACTCAAAATTATGCTTTCCTTTTGTTTTTCATCCTTCCAGCCAATTTCTTTAGTGCATTATCCTCCACGAACTCACTGCTGCTTACACAAAGCAAAGATTATGATTTCAATTTGATAAGATTTTCCATGGCCAGTGCACAAAGTAACTCCAAGAACACAAGGGGGAAAAAGCAATGAACACTCAAAAGCTTGTCTGCAGAAGGAGGCATAACAGTTCCGCACAAAGATTTATGCATCCTATGCACTCCAAAACCAATGTCTGAACTACAGAAGGCAACAGCAAGCAACTCATTTTTTGGACCAGTGAAGGATTAGATCTTACCTTTTCTCCTTTTTCTCCTATGCCATAAGCTTTGCCCTAGAAATGAAAAAAAGGAGGGGAAAATGTACATTTGAAAACAAGGATATCAAACAACACTACAAATACATATTTCATGTTTTCCTTACGTATCCAAGATCTATTTCTCTTTATATACATACACACAAGTCACCTCACAGCTACTATAGGGAAAGCAATTTCCCTTGGGCATAATTCTTTGATAATAATTCAGTGACAAATTAAACTAAAAAACTTATCCCAAATTCTCCCACTGCAGCCAGAAAAACATTTTTTATTCATGGAAGAGTCTGATGCTACATTTCCAAAAGCAACATTGCCAACAACGCTTACTGGAATGAATTTTACATAGGGTTAAAGATTTTCTTGCCTAAAAACTCAGTCTGGCATTTGCATTAATTGCAGCTGGGGAAGGCTGTATCTTGGTCATCTGACTGTAAATAGTCGAGAGAGATTTGCATCTTCTTTGTGTTCAGTTGCCTCATATTGTCCCCAGCAGACGTGCAGCTGTGGTATAATCAAGTGCATCCACATACTTAATTAGAAGGTCAATACTAAGTCAGCTATCAGCTGTACCCAGGGATGAAGCCTCCATTTCCCCCCTCCAAGAGAGGACAGCGAATGCCAGGAAGATCAGATTCCTCCTGAGATTCAGGTCCAGCACAGGGAACACCTTCGACCAGGGCACACAACGTTGTGAGCAAGTTCTCAACATAAAGGAGAAAACAGCTACTTACATTTTCATCTCCTTTAGCAAAATCATTGGATATTTCTTACTTACTGACTCTCCTTTTTCTCCTCGGAGTCCAGGAAGCCCTGGGATGCCTCTTTCTCCCTTGAAATAGAAAATGTGTTAATATCACAGAGTTAATTCATTCTTTTCTTAGACAAAGAAGGAAAGTGATGCAACAAGGGTTTGGCTGAAATTATGGACACTTTTGCTCCCACCAGTCTCTATAGCCAAGATTTCAGCTCCTGCCCTGAGGACTGGATGTACCTAATTGCATGTCTCGAACATCCAAGTCTTCAGACTGATCTTCTATTCTATTTTTCATATGAAAATACAGGTAGAAGCCTTCAGAGTGCACTGGCAAGACAGAGAGTTTTCTCCTGTGAGGTACTTCAAAAGTCCTTGGTTTTTATTAAGAGAGGAGGTACTTGGAAAGGTGCTTTGCAGAAGACCTAGAGCACACATGCCTAAAATATTCAAAAAATGAACCTGAGAATACTGTTAAGATTTGAGAGTGTTTTGTTGTTTTTCTTTTTAATACAAAACCCTTGTTTTCAGTCACACCAAATTTTCAGTATCAGCTAACTCTCCCCTCCCACTGGTGTGCAGCACACACAGAGTCACTCTTTCTGCTTGTTCCAATGAGAGAGAGGGAAAGGAACATTGAAAAGAGACAGCTGAAAAGGTACAATTTATGATGGTTGGAAAAATTATAACTGGAGAAGGACATCCATAGGGAGGAAAAGAGAAAAATGGTCAGTCAAAAACCAAGCAAAACTTTTCCTTCACTTTTCTCCTAAAAAGGACAGGGGTGAAAGGGATAAATAATCAAAGAATATACAAAATTTCATAAATATTTATCAGATACAAAACTAGAAGTGTTGCCAAACCCAGCAAGTGCAGAAAAAATACCTGTAAATCATTTTCCCACACTGCTCTGCAGTCTCAAAACTAGAGAAAGGACCAGCTGAGGATATATTCACTACTAGAACTAGTTTAAGGCTATGTGCAGTGTCGCCATCAGTTCCTTTAATTCCTCCAGCACTGGGAGCTGCTGGGGAGCAGAGGGCTCTGCCCACACACCTCTACCTAGCTCCTTCCTGATTCTCACCCAAAATGTACAAACCAGAAACCTGCTGTGCTGACCGCCCCATCCCTCACTAACAAATACAACGTGCTCACCTATTTGTGCCTCCCATTGTCTTTTGCTAGCAGGGAAATCAGGCACTGTGGACTTCAGTACAGACTTAATATCAAGCTGAAAAAGTCTCAGACCTGGAGCAGAACCCTCCAGTACCACAGCATCAATAAGCCTGATGACCCCTGCTCTCCCCAACTCTCCCCCCATAGACCACAGCAGAATTTAATTTTCTGTCTCTATCCAATTTATTCTGGTCTATGCCCCCTCAAAAAATGCGCTTAGCAGCACCAGGCACTGAAAACATTTGCCAGGATCATGCATTCTTCTCCCCAGGTGAAGAAATGCTTTTGAAAGCACAGGAAATATGAAAGTTTCTTTCTTTAACCTTTCTGTTTTGTTTTTTGCTGAAAGAAAGAAAACTCACCGAGCAAGTAGCATATATGCAAAAGTTATGTCATGGTCAATTAAGAAGGCTGTGGTAAAATTCATAAAAAATTTTATGCAACCATCTCTTTTAAGTCACTGAAAGTACAAACCTTTCTAATTTGGAGGAGAAAATATATACTGCTAGAGCTTGTCTAATATACTGGACTTCACAAAGTTCACAATGGCAGGTAAGAATTGTAATTTCTATGTGGACAAAAACATCCCACACAGAAAGAATTTTCTGTAAACTTGGATCAATAGCAATGCTGGAAGAGAGAAGACTGTTGATCATCAGCCCAGTGACCCAACCAGCCATCCTGGCTGCCTGCAAACAACACAGCCTGCAGAGGGACTGTGAAAGGAAAATAAATCAGACTGGGTTGTCATTACCATCTAAAATTTATCAATAGGACCCAGTTTCAGACATATTAGCCAATTCTGCCACAGCTATTTCCTGCCTAGCTGTTTCCCAATACGATCCTTTACCGTATCTCATTCCAAAACACATCAACTGTGTTTCCATGCATTACCCTCAGTTTGGCAGCATGGGGGATTGAGGCAGAGGTGTTTATCTCCCAGGAATTTTTTCAACTTTTTTAATAACTGCAAGCTCTCCTGTTTTGCCCTGCCTTTGAAGACTTAGGGAAAGATCTTCATCTTTCTTTAATAAATACCAGGTGGTAATGTTGGGGAGTTGCAAATAGCATTGAATTCCTTGCCAAGGCCAGCATTTTAGCCTGGTTAGCTCAGTAATGTTGCAGAGAAAGAGGAGGAGAGCAAAATTCTTTCTTGAACACAGAGCAAGGACTGTGACAAGCTGGTCCTGGGCAATAGTGATGTAAGAACTGCTGTCAAGAGTGGTATATGTTATTGAATCACAACGTCTTTGCAAGCTGGGAGAAAAATCTATTACTTGCCTTATTTAGCAGATAGAGAAGCTAAGTAATTTGTCTCAAATCATCACATTTGTACTTAATTGTTGTCAGATCCCAGATTTAAATGGCATCATCCCCAGGTCCTCGAGACTGTGACGCAGTCCTGCTTTGCCTGTGTACAAGTCTCAAACCACTACAGCCAGAGGAAAGTCACACAGGGGTGGGGCAACCCTTTTGGGGTCTGTTCCAGAAAACCTGCTGATGCTGTGCTTGTATATACACTCCTCTGTGTTCCACTAGTGTGTCCTGCACCCCAGCACTGTCCCATGTGACACACTGAGACACCCTCACCAGCACACAGACCTTGGCAAAGCAGGGAAAGACAATGGGATCTTGCTGCAGGGCCCTTCTATCATTATCATCATTGTCTTTTCTGCAACCTCCTCACAGCAGTCATGGCTTTGCCATTCCTTAAAATAGCCCATCACTATTTAAGCTGTCACAGATTAAAATAGAAAGCTCCTATTTATATATACGTGGAAGCATAAGGAACCTTTTTCTGCACTTTCAGCCAGGCACATTAGAGCAGTAACGAGCCCATGTTCTTTCATCCCAGCCTCCAAAAGGCATATTTGTATCTCCGAAACTTCTCCCTGTAGACAGCAAACTCAGCTTTGCCAAAAGACAACGCATCTCTGAGGACATTTGACCTTTCAAGACTCAGAGACTTTTCCTTTCCCCTCCCACAGTCTTTCATAATAACTGAGTGATGTTTTGTGGGATGCAACTCGGTTACTTACCAAACAGGTATAAATTCAGTGACTCAGTTTGCAGAAGTGATTCCGATGAAAATAGTTTTGAATACAACTTTTTTCCCCAACATCTTTTCACAGACAGTAAAACTGGGAACCACCAACACCACCAACTTTCACCTCTCCAGCACTGTTGTGACTCTGTTTTCTTTCAGTACAAGTGCTCCTTGTGAGTCCACTGCCTCACGGCTGTATTTGTAACCAGGCACAGAAGGAAAATGTGCCCATGCTGAATGCACACACATGTATATCAAAGAGGCTTGCAGAACATGCAGGGTAACATGAAGGTTGCACTGTGAAACTTGAAACAGACATCATGACCACTCTCCTACCCTTTTATCTAGGAAGAAGAGTGCTGAGGGAAGTGTCCTATATTTAACACCATGACTCAGACAATCTTGCTAAGGATAACAGATTGTGACTGATCCTTTACCCCTAGTCTCAAGAAATTTTCTGGAGTGTGACTGGAAGACTGCTACCTAAACTGTGCACATGTATTACTGCTGAGCAAGGCACAGCATGGAAGCAGCACCTTGTTTTCCAGGTGACCTACCATGGAAGCTGTGCATGACCTAGTGAATAACAGTAACTTGCAAAAATGCCAGTTTAGAAGCTGCACGAAAGGATTTTGCAACACATTTACTCTAAGAGTGACATAAAGCAGCAATGGAGAAGCCTAAATGCAAGCATAAAATGAATATAAAAGATGGCCAGAGACTCCTGCAGTCCCAGGCTCACCCAAAACTGCCTGAAATTAGTCATATGTTAAATTGACTTAGATTTCTCAAAATCTTCAACTCCTCAACTTGCTCTGATATTGTTTCACTGTTGTTTTTTTTTTTATTAAATAAATGAACTAGCACATATTACTGACCTTTTGACCTTTGGGACCTTCAAAGCCAAGTGGACCCCTCTCCCCCTAAGACAAAAAAGACATGATTAATCAAACTGATCTTCTCATTTTATATTCAAGCAAGGGGCCCGATCCTACATCTACTGAGGACAACAAAAATGTTTTCAGGTTTAAGCAGAGAAGAGAATAAAGCTGACATGTCCTCAGGAGCAATGACAATGAAGCTGGTCTTTCAGAGGTCCCAGTCAGAGCCAGAACAAGCAAGAACATTGCTTTTAAAAGCTATCAGATTTTTTTTCAATGTGGCCACATTTACCTTCAGAATCTGTTTTATTTTATTTGAAGGATGTACATAACTAGGCTGGATAAGAACAATCACTTTGTTTTTGATGTTCTTACCAGGACTACCAGCATGATCAGAATCACTGAATCAGGTAAAGAGAAAACACCTGGGGAAACTTCCATTACCTCTATAGACATCCCAAATGAAACACGCTTGTCTCAACACTCACCTTTTGTCCAGGAGGACAGGAGCAGTTGAAAATCTTCAGATGTCCAACTTGCTCACTGCCAACAGTGGGCCTCACTTCCAGGGGAGGTGCTTCCGTCAGGACCGTGACCTGGCACTGCACCCAAACACCCAAGGTCAGGACAAAGCCTTTGATGCTGGAAAGTTTCCCCTTCCACCCACTTTAGACAAATCAAGGCACAACTGTGTAACACAGCCAAATGTGTCCTCATGAGGAATGAAATCCCACAAAAGCCATTCATCCAAACCATAGGGGAAAATGTGGCAAAATGAACAATGAACTTCTTTAACCAAGGTTGAGGGAAGAAGAGTGAAAGGAGGGTGTAAGTTTCAAGTGAGAGTTGGGCACAGGAAAATAAGCTGCAACTGGCACTGTTTTTAGTTGTTCTCAAATAAAACCAGTGGGAAACGTTGAATATTTCATGCTGCATTTCTGTTGTTCCATCATCACTTCAGGGTTTTGTTTCCCCTGACAGTTTGACACGGAAAGAGAAACTTGGAAACTTTGAATTCCTCATACTCACCCCTCTGCAGTGGTGCTCCTCTGGCGCTGCTACAGTGCCAATTACACAGTTAGGTTTCAATCACCTTTATTAAACAAAATTATAATCCTACACTGCCACATATTCCCTGATTTATGCAATAGATTTCAATGAAGAGTGTTCATGTGAAAATGAATAAATGACAAAAAGGAGCTTACTGGTCCAGAGGGAATGTCGCAGCAGGTCTCCAGCTCGGCGTGCCGGGAATCACAGTAAATCACCATCCGCTGAAGATCAAACTGGGAGACAGAGAGAGGCAACAGTCTCAGAGACAGTGAATTATTAAAGACTGTGTCCTTTTGCTTGGCCACAAACAGAGCAGGCAAATACAAACAAAAACCAGATGGTGCTAACTTCAGAGCGGTTCTGTGGATCCTGTAGTCAATCTCTATCTCTCCCTATCAATAACAGACCAATATCTCAGCATGCTCCAAGAGCTGAGATAATAAGACCCTGAAAAGGCCTATTCAAATTCTGATGCAGGTTTTCATGCTAATCCCCATGTTCTGGCCAAATTTCTGTCTGAGAAGACATATCCTGGCCACATCTATCCCTCCTAGAATTTCATCTAGACACAAGGCCTGTTTTTCTCCTGTTGTGTCTTGCATCTTCTGACCATTTATTCCTGCGTGAGAAATGTTATGAATACATTTGATATGCATGTGGCATCCGTTTTGCACAGCTAAGAAAGATTATACAAGTCTCAAACACCAAACAATCACACATAAATTATACCAGGGTAGCACTGCTGCTGGACAATCAGCCTGTGTGTCTCGACTTTGGTTCATTTGTACTAAGGGTCATTTAATAACTGAGGAATGGAGAATATATCCCAACTCTCCTGAGTTAACAAGCTTCCTTTTCTTCCCCCATCTCTTTCTATCACATGTGGAAACATTCATAATGCCAAGATAGATGGAGAAAGACCTTTCTGTGTAGTTCAGTACCCAGTTTGATGATATTTGCGTACGATTTTGTCTCTGCTTCTAAGTGCAGCACATTCTGTGACTAGACAGAAAGGTGAAATAAACTTCTCATTTTTAATCCCTGTTATGGAGACACAGTCTCACATGAAAAGACAGCAAGTCCTGTACATCATAAGGTGCCAATCTGTTTTAGCTATGTAACACCGGCAGCATTTCAGCAATGCTGCCTCAGGAAAAGGGTCAAGTACAACACAACCCCCAAAACCCCACTCATGCACAGGCTGCAAACCCAAAGCTGAACGTTACCCCAGCTCTAATCAGCAAGTGCAGTACTTACATCAATGGGGACACTGTCATACAAGCGTTTGCCAATCACAGTCTTTCCTTGAATATCAATGTTTTCCCTGTCTTCAATGGGCAGCATCTGCACCAGCTTGCAGTCTATGTACAGCGAGACAGCCTTGGACTGGATGCTGAGGGCAATTTTGTGCCAGTTGCGGTCAAACAGGTCACTGACCCGTGTGTTTCGGAAGACCACCCTGACAGCGTCCTTGGTGAGCCCAACAGCGTTGTACTCCACAGCTTTGTTCTCTCCGTCCAGCCGGATCGAGACCTGCAAGGAAACAGAAGGGGGTTTGCTAAGGAAGAAAGCCTTCTCCTTCCTCCTGACTGCTTTCCATCGCCACCAACACCCCAAAGCCAGGGATGGCACAGGCTGTGGTGAGAAGCTCAAGCAAAGAGCAGAGGACAGAATTTTGTGGGAGATACGGACAGGGAGCCTACACCTGTGCTGGTAGATAAGATGGGGCTGCACAGGCTTCGGTGCAGACCCATGACCAGCTAAAGCCTCCTCCTGTGAGTACAACCCTTGGCATGGTTTCAGCACAGGGCACCTTGCTGCCGTGGCTGGGTGGTAACGCAGCTCAGGGGCACCTCCCCAAAGGCACAAAGCTGGACCTGGTTTGGATCCCTCTATCCCATGTACTGCTCCACTACTTCCCAGCAGGCTCTTTACTCCCATCACATGCCCTCAAGTGTCCCCTGGGATATGGAAAAACACCTCACTGCCTGGTATGAAACCAGCCTGCTGAGCTGTGGCACTGCCCACACTTTATTTCAGGTGCTTTGAATAGAAAACTACACCCCATCCCCTGTCCTGCAAGCTACAGAGCAGGCAAAAATAGGTTTTTGAAGACATGCAACTTTGAGTTCATTTACAAATTGGATCTTCTTTCACCAAAGTCAGGCAGTTACCAGCAAGCAGTGGGGAATGGAGCAGGTAGAGCCAGGAGTGGTGTATCCACAAGCTGCAGGGCTGGGAGGAGTTTGGGCCACCTTGGCACCAAGCTGTGAGTGATGGGAGGAGCCCAGGGTAGGCTAACTCCACATCTGACCCGACTTCTCCGTGCAGCTGAGCACTGTGCTGGCTGGGAATGCCTGCTCGGATCAGTGTTGGTTCAGGAGTGTCTGCATCTCTGAACTATGCAGGTCTGCAAGGAAGTGGCCAAACCACAACCAACTTTACATGAAAGGAGGCTCATGGGGCTCTAAGGCGCTTCTGGCACCACAATTTAAGGCACTTTTGAAATTATTACTGGAAATACTGAATGTTTTTTTCTCTTCTCACTTAAGCAGCTCAAGCTTTCAACTTCCTTCTAGAAATACTGAGTGACACACATTCTCACTCTGCAGCAACTAGGAATGCATGTGGCACAGTAAACCACATTTCATTTAACAATGTGCAGCTGATAGTAACTTTCATGTAAACCTTTTACCATTGTCTCAAACCCAGTTATCTAACTCTTCAAACTGCACCTATCCTTCACTGAGAGCTCCCAAAATCCTTTTAAATACTGGTCCCAAAGCAGCAATACTGAATTATTTTAACTATGTGAGCCCATGCTGACAGCCCACTTTAGAGTCCTAGGTAATGCCACCACCACTATATTTGGTGCTGAGCAGAAACATGTACAGCCCATCCAAACCACTCCCTTTGAAGCACCCTCAAAAACCTAAACTCTACCAAGCTGCTAAGAACATATTGTGTAGGGACAGGCAGCCCTTTAGTACACACTTATAGAATTTTTTTTCCTGAGAACATGAAAGTACTTGAAAAAAAATTATTAGATCAAATTGTGCAGCAGTCAGGACTCAGGGTCATGGAGCGATAATAGGTGTTACACCCACATCCAGAACAGGAACCCATAATGCCTTTACAGGATACCTAGAAGTCTGGCAAAACCTGACATTAACTCACTGCTCTGTCGTATATCTCTGTGACATCTTTTTCCAAGCAGGTGAAACATTTTCCCTAAGCAGAACTGTCTGAACAAAACAACTGAAAACCCAACAGTGGTTTCAAGACCAAGGATGGTATTTTTCTGTCCCCCTTTCCAACTAACACATTTATCTGCATCCTAATAAGAACCAAGGTGTATACAAACCTTTCTTCAGGGTTTGAACTAAATGTGAAAGATTTTCAGCAAAATGCACTGAAAAAGTAATGGGATTTTTACCAGTTCATAAGAAAAAGGAGTGGGAGGTTAAGGCAAGAAAACTGGCTCATGGCAAGAAAAAAAAAAAAGGCTGTTCTGCTGGCTGCAAAAGGGCATCTTACCTGTGGTATTCCATACTTGTCAATAATCTGCCAGATATACCAGTCTTCTTTCCTGGAAGCCTTCCGGAATTTGAAAGTAGTTACAAAGGCATATTCATCAGGCAGGCCTTGTGGAAATACATCCCTGGCATGGGAGGGGAAAAACAGCAATGTATCAGGCTTAGCAGTGAAGAGCAGAACTTCTAAAACTCTCTCCATGTCCCAGCAACGCTTTCTAAAAGTATCATTATAGTTCCTAAAAAATCTGCTTTATTTGGAAGCCTGGAGAGAGATGAACATGAGCTTGTGCCCTCCAGGTTCTGTCTTTGTGGAGCCCTTTTATCATTCCAATGGTAAAGCTCTCAAATTGGATAAAACATAATGGAAATCTGCAGTTGAGTATCCATCATGTTAAAAAGGTTGTTTTTCACTTCATGCTTCTAGTCATACAATATGTGAATAATTCTGTTCTGCTCCAGATGCACCGGAGACCTGTGACTTCTGAGAACAGCCAGGAACACGCAAAAACTTCTGTAAATGTACCAAATTATAGCAACAAATATTATAACATCTGCTCCAAAACAGGCACTACAGCTCATGTCCTTCCAAGATATTCCTTAGCTGGTGGCCCTGGATAACAGAAGCTTCTCAAATCAAGCATTGCAAACACATCAGGCAGAAATTTACTCAGCCTGATACCACAACCCCTGCACGTACCCAAAACATGAAGTAACCAAACCCAACACTGTTTCTCTCTACTCCAGCATAAAACCCTGGCATAACATAGGGATGCAGGGCTGCACAGAAGGGATAACTAATCCAGTATCACTATTTTTTTTTGTTACTAGCCATTATTGGATGCCTAAGAACAAGAATGAACAAAAAAACATCTCTCTCCTACCTCCAGATCTTTGGAATCCAGGAGTTTAATTCAGAGACAAATTAAATTTCTACATCAATAAATTTTTATGGATTTATCTCATTTAGACTTCTGCATCCTCCCCATGAACTCAGGTAAACTTATGACGTTCACGACCTCCCTTGACAAGGAATCACCCTCTGCTGCCCATTGCATGATGGGCCTCCTCCTGTTTGGTTAGGTCCTAACTCAGTTCTTATCAGGGACAATGCAATGAACGTATTCTTTTTCTATCTTTTATACCATCCATGATTTTTCAAACTTTGCTTGTAATGCCTCTAAGCCATCTCTTTTCCCACCTGAAGAGTACCAGTTAACATTGTTCTTCATGCTCAAGCCAACCTGCTCCTTTCATCATTCCTAAAGAAACCCTTCCCAAATATCATGTCTTTGCTTCAGGATACCTGAGCAGTCAGGCATAAACACTCAACAGAAAACTAAACAGAATGGCAGCAATTAATGAAGAGCAAACTACGAAGACATTGTCTTAATGAATAGTTGAGATAATCCATCACTATGCAGAAACTGGCACAGTTCAAGGCACATAAAACTAGAGGCCTTTAATTGTATTAAAAGCAAACAGTCCTCAAAATTTCCAGAATACTGTTTTGCAATTGCAGCAAAGATTGAGATCCAGTCTTTCTAATGCCAAAATATTCAATCATATTTTAATCTGTGCTTTGAATCTCCTATCTTTTCAGCCAAGTTATAAATTCAGAACACTCTATTTTCATCCATTAATATGGCTTTTGCTGTATAAAGTTCCCCTGCAGGATATGCAGCATTATGAGTTGGTTTTCCCTCTGGGGACACAGAGACTCTCTGAATTCTTCCAACACAAAAGAAAACTGAACCAGGCTCCCACTAGCTCCCTTACAAAATCCTTCCTTTAGGAGAGCAGACAAGGCTCTCTCACTTTTTGGTACTAGCTATTTTAACCAGGGAGGCCCCACTTGCCTGGAAGTTAGCAAAGCTACAAGAATGACCAGAAGGAGCACCTGGAGGTGAACAGAAGTAGGATCCAGAAGGAGGATTGCCTTAAACTAGATATTGAGAAAAAATTCTTTACTGAAAAGGTGGTCAGGCACTGGAACTGTCTGCTCAGGAAGTGGTGGATTTGCCATTGCTGGAAATGTTCAAATAAAAGTGTAGATGTGGCACTTGGGAACATGGTTTAGTGGTGAATGTGGAAGTGTAGGATAACTGTTGGACTCAGTGATCTTATAGGGCTTTTCCAAACTTAACGATTTTATGGTTCTGGACAGCTCTGAGCTGAGAACAGGAATATCATCATGCGACCTTAATTTCAAAAAGGGTTTTCAGATGCTTAATGCCCACAGAAATAACTGGGAGTTAGGTACCTAAATATCCCTGTGAGCCTGGCCACACCTCATCACACAAGGCTGACAAACAGCCCATCAAGTAGATTTAAACTGACAGAAAGCCATAATGACCCATTACCTGCCACCCTCAACTGATTTTTAAAGCTGCTGAGGAACCAGCTGCAAGTTCCCAACAGAGAAAGGTTTCATGCCAAAAGCAAATCTAAAGACACTCTCATTGCTTTGAAGATGTGACAAAAGCTCTTTCTGAAGTCATTGGTCCCTGTATGTTTTACAGAGCTGCATTGCTACATAAGTAACAAAAACTTTGTTTAGGAGTTTTAACTTATTTCCACATTTAAAAACTATCCCCATCTAGAAGTTCAGCTTTACTTGGGGATCCAAGAGTAGGAACTGCTGTCCCCAGAAATGTTTTATGTTCTTCTTTCACACAAGGCTGAATTGAACTGATGATCGATATTGTGGAACTTTGCTGGATGCCTGGTACCTACAGGGAGCATTCTGCCAACTCCTTGGTCTATAATTCTGGCAACAGGATAGATTGCAGAAGAGGTCTTTATAAAACTCAAAGACAAAAGAATCTCCCAGTGCTGCAGGTTAGTCTAAGAATCAATTAACTCAACTACAAGGTCAGGTGGATCACAACTTGTACAAAAAAAAAAAATTAATAAGAAGGCAGAAAACTCTCTTAACCATTGCTGATTTTCAATATATAGCAACCTCACATGCTTTAATTTGCAATAAGAGCTTTCATCTGTGACAATAAGCATGAGATCCTACATCTATCACAACCCTATGGAAAAAATGGTATTATCAGTTCTCATTTCAGACACTGAATGTAACAACATTTAATAGGGGTTTTACATTTGTTGAGGAAGAGTGTGGTTAATGTACTTGAGCAATTTGACCAATTTTACAACAGCTAAAACCCACTAGTATGAAATGTAACCCACTAAGATCTGCAAAACCAAGTTGGAGAAAGCCAGTTCATTTCGATATGCTTCACATCACCAGAGGGTCTTAGAATGATAGGAGGAAAAAAAAAAAAGGAAAAAGGAAAAAGGAAAAGGCTATAGAAGGATGTGTCTCATACATCTTTGGCAGGCATCTTTTTGGCTTCTACTTCAGAAACCACAGTGATGGAATAGATACAACCTCTCTAGGTACGTTCTTCCTGTCTTTCTCTGTCCTACATGCTGTAAAAAAGGAATCTATCCTAAATTTCACTTGCTGTAGTTTAATTTTCCCGAAACAACTTTTTTCCACAAGAAGCCATGTGAACAACTTGTTCTCCTCTCCTTGCTGCAGTCTTTTCTGTTCTTTTCTGTGTTTCTCAGCTCTCCCTACAGTCCTTTACTCTCTACAAGACAAAAAAAGCCTTCAGTCACTCCATCTCCATCATGCTTTAACTCATTTACCTTGTTAGAAATAGGAGATGGGGAGGGACCTCCTGAGATCATCTTATCTAAAAAACATTTTTCTTGTGTTTAGATTTAATGGATTAAAATTGTTCCCATTCTTTCTTGTCCTGTCAATGAATATGACTAAAAGGATTCTGGCTCCATAGTCTTTGTTTCCTCCCCATCAGGTATTTATACACATGGGTAAGATCCTCCGTCCCTGAGTCTTCCCTTCTCTAAGCTGAACAAGCTTTTTTTGTCTCTGCTGTTCTCAATGTTAAATATTTGTTTGGGAAAAGTAAGAAACAAGGAAGATTTCAACAGGTTCCGTATTCAGTGTAGGAGGTTTCAGTAGCTTTTTGTACAATTTCTTCCCTGGGAAGGAGACAAATGATGAGACCAGGGCAGGACCCCATGGAGAAACCTAAGGCAGGTGACTGCAGTCAAAGCTGATGTCAGGAGACAACAGTCCCCAGAAATGCACACCAAGGTGAACATGCCCTAAACAACCCAAGACTCTGTATTGGTACAACACTATCCCAATATAAAGAGCAAACAGATCACAACTAGAAGTTTGGCCAAGCATCAGGTAATTCTGTGAGGTGGTAGCCAAGATCATGATCGAGTCAGGCTGGAACCACACCAGGCAAGAGAAAACTGAGGGATGGACATGGCCAGTGGGAGGGTCCCAGGAGATACAGGTAGACAACAGAACAAAAGAGTGAGCCAAAATCTTGGCATTAGACAAGACACCAGTAATGAGAAACAAGCTTGAGCATCCAAAAACAGAAGTCTGGGGCACAGTTCTGGCCAGAAGATCCACGGGAGAGCCATGAACAAACAGTAGGACAGCCCCAGCTACATGAGGAGTGGGGACAAGCATCAGCCAGATTTTGGGGCCAGTCCTCAGACAGCTACAGAGATCTGTGAGCCCCTCAGTGATCAGGTCCTTGACTGCAGCCAAGCTCTGGCTGCTGGGTTTGCTTGCTCACAGATGGTGCCTCACTGCAAAGAGGAAGAAAGTTCATAGTTGTAGGTTACAGATGAGAAGATGAGTAGGCACATTTCCCAGACAGCTAATCTGGCACTTTGTAAAAGTACTATTGCTTGTATAAAAGGATACAAATCCTTTAAGCAGATAATAAAGTGAATTACATATATTACCCAGTTAATGATTTTGTATCTAATTATGAGATGTTGCTATCAGTTGCTAAACATTGCTGGAGGTTATCTGTGAGCCACGACAGATGTTTTTGTTTGGTTTATTATTCCAGTTATCGGTTTTGTGCAGCTTTACAAGATTTCATTTTCTGTGAGCAATGACCCTATGTGCAGCATCTTAGAGTCCTGGCATACAAATGCTAAAATGAACCAAATACGCAAACACCTTCCATGGTGTTATATCCATTTGGGTTCATTCCCAAACCACAGGAGTGTGGAAGTTATAATACAAAAGGCTGAAAATGTAAAAGTCCTCCTTGAATCCCATGTTTCAGAATCATTCAAAAGGAATCTTATATTCATTTTAATCTACTAATTAAGGATGTTTTACTTCTAATTGTCCTGGCCAATAAAATATTCTGCTTATTTTAAAGACAACAACAACAAATAAATGGGTGTATTCTGAGCAGATGGAAAGTCGTCATAGCTGGTTGGTCTGGCTTCACTCTCTCAGTCTTTCTGAGAAAACAACAACAGAAACAACAACAAAGTGCTTCAACCCTTACTTTGAAAACGGGATTCAAATGGACAACTTTCTGTAATCTGTGGCAGCTTTCTTCAGTGGTTAATTACATTCATCCTTAAAGTGTGCCTTTCTTCCCCGCTGGTTTTTGATGTCAAGTAGCCACTGACTTTCAGTCTACCATGACCCTTATTCAAAGACCCTTTACCAAGCTTTGATTTCCCAGAGGCTCCTACAGAGAATGATCCCTTCAGTTGTTGGCTGTTTCCTAATTTTACCTGTCTACGCTGTACTTCTTGAATTTATCACTATCCTACTTGCTCCACAGCTCTTCAAACTTCCGTTCACTCCATTTCTACCTAATGACTTACGGAAACTAAGGCTGGGCACAGCAGCAGTGGTGACTGAGCTGTGTGATATGAAGATTATCAGCTCATACTTGACAGTTCCTGCTTATACTCCAAGGATTGCACTGTTTGTCATATTATCACCCAGAACCCAGAGATCAAAGTGAGACAAATGAAATAGGTTTATGGTTTATTCCCATCCACACTCAGACCAGTTATGTATATACCAAAGATGATTTTAATTGGCTGTGTTGAATTAGATCATGATCATGACTCTCTTCACCCTTGGACTTGATATCATTTATGGACTCTAGAGAAAACAGTTTTCCTCTCAGTATATCATAGTTTTACTTTTTTTTTTTTTTTTAATTGTGTATTAAAATGGAGAAAGAGGGGGAGGGGAAAAGAGCACATCAATCCTGTTTGGTTCCAGGATGAAAAAAAATATTGTGAAATCAAGCAAATGTAATTCATGGGGCAATCTCAAAAATGAAGCTGAGTAAAAGAGCTAAAAACAGAATGAAAAATAAAAGCTCTCATCCATAGGAAGGAAAAGAAGTATTATTGATTTTTTTAAGCTGAAGTTCAAACCAGCACCAGAGAAATTTACTGCAAAAATGTTAATGATGACAATTCAATCTATGGCTCACAGTTACTCAGCGCAATTATGCATTCACTCTTTTCCAGGCTAATGCTAGCAGGACTCAAGTGACAACCCAAAGAAACACTTGTGATAGACTGCGACACAACTGGCAGCCTTAGCTCAGAAAAGACTCTGAGGACTGAATCCATGCTGACACAGGATTAAAAACTGCTCATGCTTCTACAAGGCCAGAACCCATATTTGCTAACTGGTCACAACATCTACCAGCAACTGGTCTCTTGTGTTTAGCAAATTTCCATCTCAGTGGGAGTGCTACCAAATATTCCCTTTAGAAGCTATTTATGTAGCCCTAAATTCTTTTGTGAATGTCTTGATACTACTCCTCAGAACCACTCAGACACACCAAACACAGCTCATATTCTGCCAGGATGGAGCCTGTGGTTACTGCTGAGATTCCTGACCACCTTGTGTATATTCTGTGCCAGCCAAACTGAAAGAGCTGCTCAAAGCAGAAATAAACCTGTAGGTACCAGATAACTACTACAAGGTTAACCTAGAAGAACCAAATAATGTCAGGCAGAGGTTCAGATGGAAATAAAGTGAAAACCCAGAGTACTCACTCAGTTTTCTGAACAACCGGAAAGCTTCCAAGCCGTACATAAGCACTCTGAATCCCATCTTCTTTCATTCCAAAAATCTGCTTCACACTGAACAAATTCATCAGGTCAAATCCTATCCATTAGAGAAATATAAATAAAAGACATTAATCAGGCAGTGGGACATGCCTCCAACTGTACTTACATGGATATATCTTAGCTCACCAACTGCACTTCAGAAACAAGCCTTGCTCTTGTTGGCAAAAGCCAGAACAAAATTCTGATATGGTCTAATCCTCTCAGTCCAAAAACTCAAAACCAAGCTTAAATTCAAGCTGTCACAGGCTTGAACAGTGTTTTCCGGAAATCAGTAGCTAACGTTTGCGTTGCCAGAACATCCTGAAAATGCTGCATAATTCATTAACTCCCGTGGAGAAAAACGCACAAGTGCATGTGGTAACCAGTGAACACAGCCGTATGTTAAAGCTACCATCAGGCTTTCCCCAGGTTACATGGTTCTGTTACATTAATGTATTCCAGTTTAAACTCCCCGGTTGGCTGATGGCCTCAGCCCCTCGTCCCTCCCCTGGGGTTCTCCCATTGGTCCCTGCTCCCTGATCCCGCCTTTCCCTGGCCCCGGGAAAAACCCTGAGCTAGGCATTGTACTTCAGATTTGCTTGCCTACCCTTGGAGGGTGAAGGTGTAATAAACTTGCATGTTGGAATGAAGGCCACAGCAGATTCCCTCCTCGCCTTATTGCTACAGACTCGTTACTGAATTTGCCCAGACATCTGTGGGAGCACGCGGGACCCCACAGAACGGGGCAAAAATAGTAACAAGTGCAGGCTGAAACGCTTATTCATAGACTAATAGAAAACGCAGAATGTTCTGGGAAGAAAGGGACCTTCAAATATCATCTAGTTCCAATCCCTCTGCCATGGGCAGGGATACCTTCCACTAGACCAGATTGCTCCAAGCCCCATCCAACCTGGTCTTGAACACTTCCAGGGATGGGGCTGCCACAGCTTCTCTGGGCAACCTGGTCTGGTGTCTCTCCACCCTCATTGTGAAAATTTAGCTCTTTATCTCCGATCTAAATCTACCCTCTTTCAGTTTAAAACTGTTGCTCTTTGTCCTGTCACTACAGACCTTGAGAAAAGGTCTCCTTCTTCCTTACAAGGCCCTTTTATATATTGAAAGGCCATGAGAAAGTCCCCCTGGAGCCTTCGCTTCTCTAGGCTGAGCATCCCCAACTTTCTCAAAATTTATTCACAGCAGAGGTGTTCNGGCTGATGGCCTCAGCCCCTCGTCCCTCCCCTGGGGTTCTCCCATTGGTCCCTGCTCCCTGATCCCGCCTTTCCCTGGCCCCGGGAAAAACCCTGAGCTAGGCATTGTACTTCAGATTTGCTTGCCTACCCTTGGAGGGTGAAGGTGTAATAAACTTGCATGTTGGAATGAAGGCCACAGCAGATTCCCTCCTCGCCTTATTGCTACAGACTCGTTACTGAATTTGCCCAGACATCTGTGGGAGCACGCGGGACCCCACAGAACGGGGCAAAAATAGTAACAAGTGCAGGCTGAAACGCTTATTCATAGACTAATAGAAAACGCAGAATGTTCTGGGAAGAAAGGGACCTTCAAATATCATCTAGTTCCAATCCCTCTGCCATGGGCAGGGATACCTTCCACTAGACCAGATTGCTCCAAGCCCCATCCAACCTGGTCTTGAACACTTCCAGGGATGGGGCTGCCACAGCTTCTCTGGGCAACCTGGTCTGGTGTCTCTCCACCCTCATTGTGAAAATTTAGCTCTTTATCTCCGATCTAAATCTACCCTCTTTCAGTTTAAAACTGTTGCTCTTTGTTCTGTCACTACAGACCTTGAGAAAAGGTCTCCTTCTTCCTTACAAGGCCCTTTTATATATTGAAAGGCCATGAGAAAGTCCCCCTGGAGCCTTCGCTTCTCTAGGCTGAGCATCCCCAACTTTCTCAAAATTTATTCACAGCAGAGGTGTTCCAGCCCTCTCATCTTTTTCATGGACCTCCACTGTGTGTCTGCTCCAGTGGTCCAGGTCTGTGGAGGGCTGTAAACTCCTGGCACAAGAGCCCTCTGTGCTCCCTTGGAGAAGAGAGGCCTGAAGCCATAAGGACTCGCCTCTGAGATAAGCAACCCACCTCTAGGTTATGGTGGCCAAATGAACCACCCCCAGCATGCCTTGCTTCCTTATGGTAATACCTTGTACCCAGCTGGCTAACTGGTTTCCACCCCACTCCCTGCCTTTCCCATAAAAAGGCCTTGGGTCTGCCCGGAAATTGGGAGAGTTTGTCCCTGGCCTTCCCTTTACAGAGACTGCTGGGCAATTAAAGCTACTCTGTGGAACTGCTATACAGGTCTCTCTGTCTCTCTGTCCCCGTGTTAGCTTCAGGGGATTTCACAAAGAGCTGAATCACAAGACCTGAAATCACTTGTAGCTGAGAAATCGCTGCACTTGCTGAAATCCCTCGCTGTCCAGGGAGGTTTGCCTTCGCCCCTAGAAGAGCTGTTCCTTGCAGGACGCTCTCTCTAGGAAGGTCATGGCACACTGGTGCTTGACCAGCATCAGACCCCCTGAGACACAGGTCTTTACTGAAAACTACTTGTCCAAGAAAATTGACAACATACGCTTTTCGTATCATTTTAATACAACTCAGTCCAATCGACTTATCATTACCATGAGCTATGAATCTTGATGGAAGACATTTGTCCAAAGCTTCTGACTTTGTTCTAACAAGGTATTTTTAGCTCAATCCTAAACCACACAAGTGAGTCTACGCAGCTCCAGCATCAACATGGTCCCAGCCACAGTGAACACACAGTTTTGCGACGTGAAGTCCCAGCTGCTAAACCATGAGGGACAGCAGGGGTGCAATGGTGCCACGAATGCATCCAATTCCTGGAGGTGTGGAACTGTGTGGATGCAAACATCCTGCTTTAATCTCCAAACTGGCTCCACAGGATGCAAATCCAAACTAACAGCCACTCCCAGAACAAAACACTCTGTGGAGTTAGAGGCAAAGGCACTGTAAAAGGCAGGTTGCGAGCAACTGAACAGAGAATATGTGTTTTAATGTTATTCAGCCTATTCCAACATCTTCTCCCACTCACACATGCACAATTACACATATTAACTCCTGGTTTTGTAATTCCAGCACACAAACCTGGTGACATAAGTGTAGCTTATTTGGATAAGTTGCTTTTAAACTATGGCAGTTCTTTCAACCTTGTTCAGTTAGTGAGCTCTTAAAAGTTTTCTAGGATAGATAAACATTTTTATGTGATGAAATTAAGCATGAAGATTCTTGGATTTCTTAGTTGTCTTCATGAACCTTTCAGGCTGAAAGGCACTGCAGAGCTTGAAAACAGCTTCAACATGAAAAGGCACCAACCTAATGATATTATTCTTCACATTTATGGGAATAAATAGGTGCAAAAATCTGTGTGGGCCAGTACCTAGGCAAATCAAAATAGCAAACAGGAAGTAAAATGTAAAGCTTCCATCATTTTCTAGACCTTTTTCTGAAGAAATTGCTTTTTCTGAGGAAATATTCTCTTAATTGTTTGCAAAGACAGAAATGGCTGTCTGGTGCCAAGTTGAGGCCTTTAGTATTACAGTAACTTTCCTGGCTGTCAACAGCTTTTCCCTTTTGTCCACTCTATTTTCAGCTATTACGGGGCATTCGGGAGGGCAAATAAAGCAGTTAAAGTGCTCCAGGGCCTCATGGCTGCACCTCATAATCACCTCTGCACAACTCCAGTGATACACCCCTCCAACACACTGCAATCAGCCACGATTGCAGCTATAAATCAGGGTAAATAGACCCCACCAGAACACGAGAGCTCCCTCCTGGCTGTCACAAACCACACTATGACTTGTCCATACAGCTTGTTCCTCCGCACAGTACATATCCATCATCCACACCAACTGCAGGAACTGAGGGAAGCAACTGAGTGTTGCTGGCAGGAAGAAACCACACTGACTGGGAAGGGAAATTGTTAACCATTCACAGGAGAGGAGCTGCAGATGGTGAAGGCTGAAATGCTGCCCAAGTGACATCCTTGTGTCCAGTCACCAGAGGCCTCAAGCTGTGAAATCCTGCTCACCTCATGGGTCTTGTAAAGCTCCATTGCTAAAAATGCACAAGTGCAAGGCACAGTGACAAGAACTTCCTGCTCAGTTTTCCCATAATTAGCTCAGACCTAAAGCTGCTCTCATTTTCTCCCACAACTCAAATGAACATTCACATCATGAGCAACTCTGAAGCTGTGTGCAATAGTATGCTTTTCCAGTGGAAACAAGAGTCAGATTCAATCTCTTCTATTTTATTCCCCTGAATTTCCCATCAAAATGCAGTTTCAATGCCTAAATAACTCCATGAAACATAAACATGGTTATCAAAACTATTTTGCAAACGGAACTTGGTGTAATGAAAATAAGTCACGTTCTCACAACATAATCACATTTACATGTAGGATTGGATAAAGCAAAATGTAAACAATAATGGCATTTTTTTCTTTTATTCAGATTATGGATTGGCAAATCAAAAATGTCTTTCTCTATTTTTATTTAATTGATGAATGACAATGTCTTTTTGAAAGATGTAACGTAGATCCAGGGAAAAGTTAAGTCCTTAGCTGTGTCAGAGTCCACACTCAAAAGCAAAGGGTTTTTTATTTTAACCACACTATTAATTTGTTCTGTGTCAAATTTAAATATTGCCCAGCTGGTGAGATAACCTCCACTCTTGGATACTCCATTTACAACCAAAGCCCTTAAAGGTAAGGGACACTTTGCTTGCTGAAAAATTTCAATAGAATTACAGAAGATTTGTCATTAGGCCATAAACTAAAAAAAATTAAGAACTCTGACAAGGATGAGATGCATCTCACCTAATTTTAGCTGTCTGAAAAGGAGACATAGGATGGATGCAGGCTTCCTCAGTTTCCTTGTGAGTCAGCAAGAAATTTAGGAGTCTTTAAGACAACTCATCTTAAAGACAACTGATCTTAAAGACAGGCTGAACCCCTACCTGGAAGTGCCTCCTTCCATTCAGAAGAAAGGGAGCTCATACAGATGGGAATTTTCAGAGTAATGAAGTTGTCTGAGATGTATTCTGCTTATAGGGAATGCGATCCATTTTGTGCAGTGAGTGAAGCAGAGGTAAAGAGGACAAAATTGTTATCAAATCACAGATAACTTATATTCACATTTCCTCATTTGCCATCAGGATTGAGTAAAGGTTGCAGGTTTTTTAATTCAGCTTGATTAACCAGCTATGATTTTCAAAATCTCTTCTGAAGAACAAACAAACAAACCCAAACTATTGTTATTTCAGCTGAGAAAGTAGTAAAGGCAGATTACACAAGTGGAACTGGAAAGAAAACACCTAGGCAAGCCTACAAATGAATTTATTAATTAAAGAAACCTCTAAGATTGTTTCAGCTGAAGGACAAGCAAATATATTATTACAATTACTATTACCACTACTAGTAGTATTACTACTGTTAGTACTAATATTACTACTATTATTACTATAATTTTTTTTACTTCGTGTGCCTGGAAGAATTTTGCATGGATTATGTTCCCTTGACTTTAGGAATAGAGCTGGTATTGTGAGGGAGGCAGCATGAAGCTTTCAATTTTGATTTTTTTAATCTTGAACAACAATATTAATGTAAAAAAATAAGCAATGCTGTGATCATTTCTGCACCACCTGACGAGGAGTTTTCACCTGGCAGTGTTTGTCCACTAACAGTGCAGTACAAACTGCTCAGTGAGATCTTTCCCCAAACAGTTAAATGTGCCACACAGCATTTCTGTGCTGGAGTTACAGCAGGAATACAGTCTGTTCTTTGGTTTTCCCAGCACCGAGGAGACACCATACTGTCAGTGGCATATGGAGAGTGAGATGCCACACGTAACTTCCCAAACTCCCCCGTCCTCTCTACAAGTGAATGGGGAAGAAGAGACCTGCCTAAATCAGCAAGGACAAAGTTGCTGTTACCTATTGCACCGTGCTCAGGCACAGGGTGAAAAGGTAGGATTTTCCTGTTCTTAGCTGCTTTGATTTAAAAGGTGGCTTTTTGTGTTACAGGGCAGGTGTGGTTTCCCAATTGGCTGATAAACTGCTTAATCAGTAATGCCATAAACATGGCATTTAATAAGATGCTCTTTGATCTTAAGCCTCTTACTTCATTAGAGCTTCTGAAACAATGTGGGGCCACTGAAACCCTCTAACATGATTACATCTCCTGAAAAGCAGCAGACCCTAGTCCATATTAAAATTAAAATAGAGAGCTGAAAGAGAAGCTCAGATTTGTAACAGCATACTTGGCTTGAAAAGTAATTTGTTATGCACTGCTCTGCTGATCAAATCAACCGAATGTCTCACTGCTTGAGAGTTATAACCCCCTTACAGGAAGCAGCCTGTTTTCCAGAATCAGAAAGCACACCCAGATCTTTCTGTTACAGGGAGAAGATGGCAAAACTTGGCACTGGACAATTTATACATCACCTAACTGTAATGTGCAGCCAGATTCTCTTTTACAGGACAAATGTCCACACTGCACCCAGCACCTCAAAGCATGGCCAAAGGCTGATCCAACAACTCTGTATTCATCCCATGATCCTACAACCTTTATTTTAAGATAATTATCTGAAGACTCGACTGAAGGGGCCATGGTTGGTTGCCCTGAATATGAGCTGGATTTCTGCCTGGCTCCATTAAGAATCTGATATGGGCAGCATGGTTGAAGCTCATGTGTATGTTGAGATTTTCCTGATTGTTCTGTCTTCAGGGGCAAAAACTCCACAAAATAAAAACAGCATCCAAAGCCAGAAAAAGAGAGTAAAAAATGTAATATTTAATAGCCACAAAACACAGCAGTGAGTACATTTGGAAAGGCTTCTCAAAGCAGCACAGAGTCGTTGACTTCTTATTTTGCCCAAAGAAGATTCTGAAAAAAGCCTCTTGTTTTGTGTTCCCAAGGATCCCAATATAACACTCACAGGGGGAACAACTGGGCTATTTCTAATTGTGAAAGTTTTTGGTGAGAAAACAACCTGGAGAGGAATGTGGAAAGTGGTTGAGAAAGGAATCAGGAAAGGCACTGGACAAAACAGCCTCAAGTGTGATGTCTGGAATATATTTATTACAGTGGATTGCCAGCCATGAGCACTAATATCAAACAAAGCAGCTTTTGCAGGAAGTGCTCCTGACTCTGGTATTGCTCAACCTCCCAGCTGAATTATCAGCCTTGCCAATGCATTGATGAAATATCACCAGTAGCCAAGATTGGGGAGGTTGTCATCACCTGCTGGTTCACTGACACCCCTGAAAACAGCAATCTGCACAGCCTGTGATAAAATAGCACGTGTTACTTTTACTGGAGGATAGTCAACGACACTAAACTTTATTGTACACCAGAGCAGTGTATAAATTCCTATGAAAAACAGTAACACCTGGGAGT
Organism: Ifrita kowaldi; assembly: GCA_013398055.1. NCBI lineage: Eukaryota > Metazoa > Chordata > Aves > Passeriformes > Cinclosomatidae > Ifrita > Ifrita kowaldi. The sequence continues at coordinate 58,499 of VZRS01009490.1, forward strand.
CTTTCAGCAAATACATGATCTTGTCTAACATTGCTGCACTCTTGAAAGTTAGGTTCTCATGGATTTTCTGTGACCACAAGGAAGAGCCTGTATGCCCTCAGTGTCCCTTTTAATTCCTCCAGTATGGTCTGCAAGGTTATTGCCACTGTAAAGAGCCCTAGGTTTTGTCACCTATCTTAGTTATTTTCTGTGCTAATATAGACCCTAAAAAAAAAAAGAAAAAAAAATATACTATCATGACATAAGGTTACATGGTGAATTTAATGAGATAGGTCTGGCAAATTAGTTATGTGAAGGCAGAGTGTAGACGAGAGGTTTTTTTTGTCCTGTATCTAAACATTTGGCTGTTTGTGTCTCAATTCAGGGTTGGGACAGAAGCAAAAGTGTCCAAATCCCAAAGGGGGGACCACTTACTTTATTCAGCATGTGTTGCTGTTATTGTCATAGTAGCCATCATCTGCTACAGTGTTTTTGCTGTTCCTGACATTTCTTCCTCCACAGGAAAGGAAACCCCGTCAAGAGCTGAGAGAGTATCAGATTTTAGGTATATTTTTAAGAGCTCACTGAAGTCTCCATCTCCAAGGATTTTCCACCACATCTAATCTAAACCTACACTCTTTTTGTTTGAAGCCATTTCCCCTTGTCTGATCACCACATGCATTTTTAAAATGTCTCTCTCCAGCTTTCTTGTTGGCCCCCTTTAAGTACTGAAGGTTGCAAGAAGGTGTCCTTGGCCCCCTCTCTTCTCCTGGCTGAGCATCCCCAGATGTCTCAGCGTGTCTTCACAGCAGAGGTTCTCCAGGCCTCTGAGCATCTTTGTGGCCTCCTCTGGACTTGCTCCCACAGTTCCACATCCTTCTTATGATGGGTACCCCAGAGCTGGATGCAGCACTTCAGATGGGGTCTCACGAGGACAAAATAGAGGAGCAGAATCCCCTCCCCTGACCTGCTGCCCGTGGGGCTTTGGATGCAGCCCAGGACATGATTGGCTTTCTGGGCTGCAAGTGCCCATGACCGAGACATGTTGAGCTTCTCATCCACCAGCACCCCCCAGTCCTTCTCCTCAGGGCTGCAATCAATACCTTCTCTGACTCACGTGTAGGACCTCGTACTTGGCCTTGCTGAACTTCATACGGTTCTGTCCCACCTCTCCAGCCTGTCCAGGTCCCTCTGGATCCCTTTCTTCCAGTGTGTGACTGCATTCACAGCTTGGTGTGCTCAGCAAACTTGCTGAGGGTGCCTCAATCCCACTGCCCTTCTCATCAAAAAAATGTCAAACAGTGTCAGCCCCAATACCAACCCCAGGGGATACCACTCATCGCTGGTTTCCACTCAGACATCAAGCCATTGACCACAACAATTTGAATGCCATCCCATCCAATTCTTTATCTGTGGTCCATCTGTCCAATCCATGTCTCTCCAATTTAGAGACAAGAAGGTCATGCAGCACAGTGTCAAACGCCTTGCACAAGTGCAGGTGCATGAGTCTTGCAGCTCACACTCTTTAGACCTGTGGCATTGCAAATGTTCGTATAAACAGGTTTGAAAGAATGTAGTTCTCTGAAATATTTTTTTTTCCCAACTATCTCTGGCTGTCAGAAGAAATTATTTCCAAAGACTAATGAAGGATATGAGTTCTGTCTTCTTGCCCTGTTTATTTCACTGTATTCCACCTCTTCAGCAAAAATGGAAAAAGGAACAGCTTATTTTTGCATGGGTAATTCAACCCACATTCAGCTCTCCCAGCTGTTTGATTCAGCATCATCAGTCAGCAGTGGTTCCCTGACTTACCCCCAAAGCATTAAGGACTGCACCTCTGGAGGAACAAACAAGAGATTTATTGGCAGCCCACAAGCCCTGTGTGAAGCACTGTAATGATGACTAAATGGGTTGAACAGGTCATTAAAAAAATTAGTTGCCTAAATTTTACAAGAAGCTTGCAAGGGAATTTTGGAACTGTAAATTTTTCCAGAGTCTATAGATTAAGGGCCTCATGAGTGCTTTAAAGAGGTTCTTGCTATTAACCACTGTTTCCACTGATGTTCCAGCTGGGATTCAAGCAGCACTTCATGCTGACCCAACTTCCTTCTCACCAGATCCCCAGATTCCAGTAGGGAGAGCAGCTAAGAGCTTAACCTAATGATGAGGTTTTGCTGAAGCAGGTGGAACAGGTCTTACACCAGCATGAAGAAGGTATCTTCCAGCAAGCCTGCTACCTTCTAGGTCATATTCAATAGGGTGGCTTAGAGCACATTTTAGATGGTCTCTATTTTATAAAATTTATATATCAGATTTACCCCTGGTACCTGATGCCACCACTCAGGCTGTTGGTTTACTGATCCTGGTTTGCTTCCTCTGCATCACAGCACTGGAAGACACAATTTCTGATTTCCCTTGGCCCCAGCAAAGCAGCAAGCCCCAAGAGTCCCATGCAGACCACAAAAAGGAGTTTGATCTCAGCTCGAGCACCAATCCGCATTTGGGATTATGAGGAGCAGAAACCTTACTTGAGGTATATAATGGAGTTACACTTCAAAAAGGAGCAATCTTCCAGAGGCAGTGAGGCAGGTGAGCAGGCAGTCACTGGACTGAAATATGGGGCCACTGTTTCAGAAACATCAGTCTAAAGTTTCAGCCAAAACAGAGGAGAAAAATACAGCACTTAGTATCTTTACACAGGAAAGAAAAGCTAACACTTCAGGAAAGACAAAATGAACATAAACCAATAAGAATATTAGGCCAAAGAGACAGTACAAGAGAGAATTAAAAAACAGAAGCAAGTAAGTTAATACACAATTCTAGCCACCCCACCTTGTGTAAAGGCTGTTGTAATCTTACCCCCAGCCTGCTGTAAAAACAGGAAATAAATTCATGTACACAGCAGCTGCCTCTGAGGCAGCACCTTTCAACACCTGATCTCATGTTAATAACACACCACTTTATGTGATGCATGGTTCTGTTTATCTACATCAGTCCCCTGCTTCTCTCTTCCCCTTTTGCCTCTCAGTTTTCAAACAGTTGCAAGTGGCATATTGAACGACACTGAAAGCTGGTTTTGACACTGAGCTGTGTGCCTCATTACTGAAGGCTTTTCTTGTGTTGAAGTCATCTCCATTTTCTCAGTGATGGACACTTGGTTTGCTGCCATAGACCCTCTTTCAGCTCCTTTCCTGCTCCAGTGATTTACAAGATTAAACAGGAGTTCATTACTCCTTTGATGTCCTTTGTGTGCCAGATAGGCTTGAACCAGATGAATTTACCTGGGACTATTTGTATTAGGTTCTGGTTTTAATTAGTTCCTCTATTTTGAAGGCCTCTTTTGAGTTCCTCAGGTGTCAAGGTGCTCTGTGTTCCTCCAGAAAACCATAAAGTGGCACATCTGCAAAGTCATCCCTTGGGAGAGCAGTGGGGAGGGGAGGACCTCTGTACAAGCAAGAAGTATTATTTTTAAGGCAGGAAAATATATTTAAGGAAAAACGTCTTACTAAGACCTGCTAGATTCTCCTTGTAATGCTGTCTGGGCTATAGGAAAACTCAACCAACAAGCTATTCATGAAAATTAAAATATTTGCATTAATTTTAGGTGTGATGAACAAGGCCTAATATGAAAGCAGGTAGGGGCTACTCTTTAAGGGACTGTCATGGTTGCTTATGCCAGGTGACCAGAACAAAACAGATTAGACCTACCACTTCCCCAAAACCTGGCCACAGCTGTCATCAGAGAGATTTCTTATCAGACTGACTAATTTAACTCCAAGAATTAGGAGTAGTTTATTAAGATTCTATATATGCCTTCTTCTCCTCATGTGTCCACAATAGCCAGAAAGCTTGCACTGGTGAAAAATCCATGGGATGGTTTCTGAAGGAGAATTAATCTAGAATATTAGGACTGAGAAATAATTGAGAGTATATCACAGTTGGACAACCTATTAGTCTTTTTATAGCCAAAGGATTGGTGGCTTCTTGGTTATGAACAGGCAAAATTGAATTTATTTCCTTTTCATCAATCTCAAATGCACTGGAGTAAGAAAAAGATCTGGATTGTTTAACTTCTGGGAGAAAACAAATACTACTAGTAAAAGGAAAACAAAAAGCTTTAGGGACAGATTTATTTTTATTTTGTTTAATGTGCAGGTAGATCTGAATAATTCATGTGCACTTTCATATGCGTGATTAACCCTTGTTAAACCTTCTATGTGAATGCAGATGTCAGAATTCGTCACTGCGGGGATTCAGACCAGGGAAAGCCTTTCACAGGGACTGCTCAGCTGTTACCAGCTTACTTCCTGCAGAAGCACATTTTAAAGTAAATTCAGTGTTCATTCTGCATATTTCCTGATGTCTTTGAGAAGCTCAGCCATGCTACCTGCTCCAGCACAGACCTGATGTTGTCAGGTCATTTGCTGTGTCAGGAGTCCACTGTGATCCATGGCTTTGGATAACAGCTATGTCTCTGACCATATTAAGAAAAAAAAATCGTTTAAAACATGTTTTTTTCTGATTCAAAAAACTCACCCCAGCTCTGTAGGAGTCAGCCTGGCTGTGCACACCTTAGAGGATGTCCTAGTATTTTCAGGCTCCTAATCCCGGTGCACATTTTGGTGACTTCCTACTCCCTGTTGGGGTGACTGTACATTTTCACTCAGCAATTCTTTAGTTTCTGTAGAAGGGAAATTCCTTGGCACACAACCCCTAAAGAAACCAAGGTGCCCATGCTGGATGACTGGTGGATCTGAACACCGGGCCTGCACAGGTTAGAGGTGTCTGTGCTTAGAAGTCACAGATGATTTTTTGGTAATTATTTGCCTGCTTGACCTGGTTTTTTGTTCTTTTTTAGAGTTACTGGATATTAAAATGCCTTTGAACATGAGTGAACCCTGTGTCAACCTCTGAAAAACTTCAAAGACTTTTTAAGTGCGGTGATCTAGGCTATAGTGTTGAGATTAACTGTTGCACAGTAAAATGGTAGAATCACAGAATTATTAAGGTTGAAAAGATCTCTAAGATCATTGAGCCCAACCATTAACCTAACACTGCCAGGTTCATCACCAAGCCATGTCCCCATGTGGCACATCTACATGTCTTTAAAGCCTTCCAGGGATGGTGATTCCACCAGTTCCCTGGTCAGCCTGTTTCAATGCTTGACCATCCAATCAGTGAAGATATTTTCCCTATTATCCAAACAAAACTTCCCCTGGCACAACTTGAGGCCATTTCCTCTGGTCACTTGTTACCTGGCATGAGAGACTGACCCCCACTTCACTGCACCCTCCTCTCAGGGAGTTGTGGAGAGCAATAAGGTCCCTCCTGAGCCTCTTTTTCTCCAGGCTAAACAAGCCCAGCTCCCTCAGCTTCTCTTCATAAGACTTGTATAGACTCCTAAAAAATGAGCTAACAGGACCTCCATAGTATCACTTGTACTGCAGGTATCACATCCACCAGCCCAGAGGACAAATCATCCACACAACACAAGTCCAGACATTTTCTGCAGCTCACAAGAGACTCACATGACTCTTGTGACTACAGGTACAGGTCAGCTGTTCCTTTCCATATTTGCTTCTCAGGACTTACAGCAGCTATCACCAGATGTCTGTATGTCAGAACTCAGTTTCAAATTCAGCTCAGCCCAGTTTCACATTATCTGGGGGACTTCCTAGGGAAAATGCAGGGGGAGGAGGAAATAAGAAGCCTTGAGTCCTATCCCATTAGTACTGCCCAGTGATGGGTCACTGAAAAACACGAGAGCAAAGTGACTGTGCTGTGGCACAGCAAGGCTTCATTCTTCTGCCCCATCTCTCACAAATGTCACAGCTGCTTCCAGTCCTGCCTGTATGAGCATAGCCCTGAGGATGGAGAGGAGAGTGGTGGTGTCTGCACGAACAGCCAGCTCCACCAGCACTGCCCACGTGCAGTCTCTGCTGGTGACCACTGTGTTTGTGCATCCACTGTCCCAAGGCAACGATCCCTCACAAGTATCAGCTGTTTATGGACTATTCACTGGCCTCTCGGGGGCTTCCCAAGGAGACTGCCAAGTGCAAAGGGAGGGCACAATGCCTGTCACACAGGCACCACAAATACATTTTTTTCCCCAGGAGGACATCAGTCAAATGCGCTCGTTCTGCAGGTTCAGCAGCGTGGACACTCCAATTTTCTCATACTACCACGTGCTTTAGTGGGCACATATAAATAGTCCCAGAGATATTGTAATTAGCTAGTGAATCACTGGCACCTCTGGAATGTGAACCCTGTGCTGCAAACCACAGGAACTGGAGACACACTGACAGCTAAACACAGCCGCTGCAGTCTGTAATTGTAGGGGACTAGTTTTACAACCAGTGCCTTCATCGTAAAATACCCAAACACTCTTTAGAGAGTCACAGAAAAACACACAGGTCATAAATGTGTTGGAATTTTGGTCATTTGCACATGGAGGTTTCGGAGACAGGGAGGGGAGTTGGAGGCTGAGGTCAGTCAGTGGTACAACCCATAATGCAGTTTCTGCTCTTGTTCACACACACAACGTGTGCGACTACTCAGGAGTTAAAGTCAGGGCTTGCATGTTCCTCCCTTGCCCTGTTAACACCATCCAGTGTGGGATGTTTAATCCTGTGTAGTGGTTGTAATTGTCCCTCCCTAGGGTTTATTTTTCTTAGGACCCTGTGGAAATCACTTCAGGCCTTTCTTTACTTCCATTGCAAAGTCCCCTGAAAGCCGCAGCCAGTACCTGTTGAGCAATTTTATCTCCTCTAGTAATGTTCAGGGCTAGAGTTCAGCTCATTTTTAATTCTAGGGATCATCCAGATTTCTGCAACCAAATCCCATGTCCAGCAGGTCTAGTTTAAAATACAAATAGTTGAAATGTGAAGTCTTAAAACCTCAAGAAGTGTAATTCATTTTAAATAACGTTCAGGTGTCGCTTTGATGCAATATTATGGCTCCTAAAAATACACGAAGGGCACGTCTTCGTGATGCAAAATATTACCAGTGTGTTTCCCTGCCTGGTTTTCCATCCTTCGGTTAATGCTGATGGAATGAAAATGACAATTTAGCATAATAAGAGGTATTAAGTATGATAAGTGGGGGGGCGGGGGGAGGTGGGGTTATTGAATATTTTCGGGCAGATGAGTTAAACCCTCTTTTGTCTTTATTTCTCTTAAAAAAAAAAACAAAAACAAAACAACTGAAACATAGTACCCAAGAATGCTGTAAGGACTTTGTTTAAACCATTATTAAGCATTAGTTTAAAATATCAGACCTCCTGGAAGATAAAGTGATATTCTAAGTAGATTCCTTGCTTTCTTTCAAAATTCCCTGTTGATTTCTCACGCATTCAGCAATGTATTCAGTTTTATATTCTGAATCCTTGTTTTATGTACTGTTAAGCAGACACTGCTTCACTTCACTGACAAAATTTTTCAGTATTAAAGCTGCCTATATATATATATATATA